>QEPC01003743.1:4521578-4585412 GCA_003113815.1 Sphenodon punctatus | reverse complement strand
CCCCCCCCCCCCCCCCATGTGCACTTTATTTCAAGGGCCCTTTTCACTCATTTCAGCCCCTGCATTCCTATTGTGTTCCACTCCCATCATTATTGAAAAAAGCTTGACTCAGAAATAAAGCATTAGAAACCAAGGACACAGAGTGTTGCTTCCTTTGCAGGAATGAATCAAATATTGTGGTTTGCATAAAGAATTGGCTTAGTTGATTACATTCTATGTTTAGGCGTTGATCCTTCTCCCCTTCCTCACAGGACAGATGGTCTTGACTGATGGATGTGTCCCTCCTTCCACTGGATAGACAGGATCAACTTGATTGACAGCCTCATCCACTGGCTACCCAAAGCCCAGTTCTGTTCCTGCCTTGTGTGAGGTAGGAAGAAAGATCAACTGCTCCCACTCTGGGAGCATAGGCCTAGGTTTTTTCATTCCATTTTCTGTTTTATTTTGATACGTTTGGGCCCCGCTCCTCTCACCAGATCCCACCTTGTGGGGGCAGGGCTGAGCAGCTGGCAGGGGACCGTGGAGTGGTGGTGTCCTTTCCCGTCCCTCCCCCCCTCCCCCCAACTCTTCAATCCTGTGAGGATTGCCAGCTTAGAGAGGGGCAGCCGCCACATTGGGAGCCACTTCTCCCTAAGACACCGAGGGCTCGCGGGGAGTAGAGCAGGGGCCGAACTCCACGTGCCTAGGAGAGCGCGAACCAATCGCCGGCAGTGTCCTGCGCTCTGCCATGACGGCGCGAGCCAGGAATCAGTCCCGCTGGGATGCGGGCTCGCCCCTCCCCCCGGGCAGCAACGAAGCTGAGGGCAGCGCTGTGGAGCCGCTACATCACTCCGAGGAGTCCCACGGCCCGGGGGGACCTCAGTGTGGGGTGAGTGAGCCCAATAAGTGGGGAGGGGCACCAATCAGACCGTGCCAGCAGGCAGAGGTCCCCGAGGTGGTTCTACTGTGGCTGGGCCGCCAAGTGGTGGACTCCCTCCCCCCCCCCACTTTGAGTCCCTAACCAGGGGTGACTCTCCCACAGCTCGTCACACAAAGGGGGGGGACCCCCAGCCGGAGCGGGGGGGGATAGAGACATCAATGCCCAGGTTCAGCAAGAGGGGGCTTCCCAGCATAGGGAGAGGGGCAGGAAGAGAGGAAGAGAAGCAGCCTCCCCATCGAGCTCCATCAGAAGCTCTTCTTCCTCAGTTTCCCTCTCCTCCTCCCCGGACTCCCTGCCCGAGCCAGGTCACCAATATGGCCGGGGTAATAGGCGCAAACGCCCAAGGAGTCGCAGCTCCTCGTTCTCTTCCTCCCCCTCACTCCGCAGACACCGAGCAAGCCGTGGAAGGGGGGTGGGGCGAAGCAACCCAAACCCTCACGAGCCAAAAGGGCTAAACAGACAAAGGGGAACAGAGTGAGGTCGGCTAGGCGCAGCTCCTCCTCGTCAGGATCCTCTCCCCCCACCCACCCCCATAGAACCAAGGAGGATGAAGAGCTCTCTGACCTGAACTCGGAGGCGGGGGAGGAACCAGTGGGGAGAGGCTGTTCAAAGTAGAGCCGTTTACCAAGCTCCAGGCTAAGGTAGCAGCAGAGCTAGCAATTTCTCTTCTTGCGCCACCAGTTGAACCACAGGCTGCTCCCACAGAAAATAAGAGGGCTTTTCCTAGAGGGGTTTCATCCACCTTGGAGCTCCCCCTGACCAAGTTTTATGGAGACACCATAAGGGGGGAATGGGAGCACCTGGCCAGATTTAAGGGCTCACACAAGTTCATCAACAAGTTTTACACGGTCCTGCCCTCACAGGAGGAACTTTTCCTGCTGCCTAAGGTGGACGCAGGGGCGGCCAATCTCTCCAAGACAGGCGCCCTCCCATCAGAGGGGGATGGGTTCCCCAAAGACCCTTTAGATAGGAAGATAGAAGTAACCCTTAGGAAGAACTTTGAGGCCTCATCAACAGCCCTTAAAGCCACAGCAACTGCGTCTAGCTTCAGCAGGGCAGCCTTCCTATGGGCCAGCGACCTGGCATGCAAAGTGCGGAAGAAGAAATTGAAAGATAGCTTCAAAAAACTGCCCCTAGCTGTAGCGTTCTCGGCAGATGCCACCCTAGATGCTATTCAGTGGAACACTAGAGCAGTGGCAACCAACGTGGTGGCACGTAGGTCCATCTGGCTGCGCCCATGGAGAGTGGACATACTGTCAAAGACAGTTCTAACCGGAGCGAAGTTCCAGGGCAAAAAGTTATTTGGGGAAGCAATGGACAATATCCTGACCACAGAACCGGAAAAGAAGAAGGTGTTGCCTCTGATCCCAGCGAAAGGAGCAGCCAAGTCTTCCTTTTGTCCCAGGAACCCTTCGAGAAACCATAGAGGTAACTGGAAGAGGGACTTCCTGCCTGGAAAGCCGCGATGGCAATGAGGCAGAAGGGGCGGAGACCAATTCCAGCCCAAGAGACAGCAGCCAGCAAACATGAAACAGTCCAAGCCCTCAGCATGACGAGAGGCCGCCTCCTCAGTCTTCGGAGGGAGCCAAGGGGGGAGGCTACAACGCTTCGTGGATCGCTGGCAATACACAACGTCAGACCGGTGGGTGCGCAAGACAGTGACCAGGGGCTACTCGATAGAGTTCACCTTTCCACCAAGAGACCGCTTCCTCCCGTCACCCCCCTCGAGGGACCAGGCGAAATCAGATAGGATGCACAGGGCAATCCAGCACCTGTTAGACATTCAGGTAATAGAGAGTGTGCCATCCCTTCAGAGGTGCTCGGGCGTATACTCCATATTCTTCACGGTACCAAAAAAGTCAGGGGATACGTGCGCTATCCTCGACCTCAAGTCTCTCAACAAGAGGGTCAGGTATCGAAAATTCAGAATGGAGACACTGAAGTCCATCACAGCAACTCTGCAACCAGGTGACATTCTGACCTCAATCGACCTCCAGGAAGCATACCTCTATATACCCATCGACCCGGCTTGTGGACGATATCTAAGGTTTACCATTGGCGACCAGCACCTCCAGTTCAGAGTCCTACCCTTTGGACTTTCTTCATCCCCGAGAGTGTTCACGAAGGTGTTGACGGTGCTGGTGGCACATCTGAGATCACAGGGGATGCATATTTACACGTACTTTGATGACATACTGGTGAGATCCCCATCCAGGGAGAGAGGCCTGAGCAATCTGCATCAAACTATTGCATGTCTGGAGGCTCACAGGTTCCTGATAAACAGAGAGAAGAGTTGCCTGTCACCGGCTACATCCATTCTTCACCTGGGAGTCTGATTAGATACCAGTCAGGACCAGGTCTTCCTCTCGCAGGAGAGAGCAGACAAGATGCGGACACTCCTATCACGCCTCAGGAGAGACCCAGAGGTGGACCTCATGTTCCTCGCTCAGGTGCTGGGGAGCATGGTATCTTGTTTGGAAACAGTAGAGTGAGCCAGGCTACACCTCCAACCACTACAACGCTTTCTACGACCGTATCAGGAAGAAATAGCCCACAACACCAATCTCCCTGTCAGGTTACACAGCAGCCTGAAGGAACAGCTCAACTGGTGGTACCACCCGGGACGTCTGGAGAGGGGTCTGCCGATGAGAGACCCGGAATGGACAGTCATAACAACAGATGTGATCAACTGGGGATGGGGAGCTCATTGCAAATTCGGCACGGCACAGGGCCAGTGGTCAGAAGAAAAAGGTCTATGGCACATAAACAGGCTAGAGCTGAGAGTGGTGAGGCTCGCGCTCCTGTACTTCTCGAAACACATCATAGGTCTGCATCTACTGATATGGATGGACAGCACCACAGCCATGGCCTTCATCAATCACCAAGGGGGGGTCTCATTCCAGGTCACTCCAGGAGGAAGCAACTTTGCTGTTCGGCTGGGCAGAAGGCAGACTGAGCTCCATAAGGGCAATCCATGTCGCAGGGAAGGACAACACTACGGCGGATTGGCTGAGCCGAAGGACAACGGACTCGGGGGAGTGGTCCCTCTCAGAGAAGGCATTTGCCCTCATCAAGAGGACCTTCGGAGAGCCAGTAATGGAACTGTTTGCATCCCCCACCAATGCCAAGACCCCAATCTTCCTGTCATGACGCAAGGAACCAGGGGCAGTGGGAATAGACGCCCTGTCAATCAGTTGGCCAAAGGGGCTTCTGTAAGCCTTTCCACAATTTCGGATCCTTCAACGCGTACTCCAGCAGGTCAGACGCCAGAGAGCTCAGGTCATCCTGGTAGCACCCTATTGGCCTCGACGCGTGTGGTTCTCGGAAATCTTGAGTCTCGAACCTACCACCTCTCAGGCTACTGACATGGCCGGATTTACTGTCACAAGGCCCTCTACTACACCCAGACATAGGAAGGTTGGTGTTCACGGCCTGGAGGCTGAGAGGAGACAATTAGCCTCTAAAGGATACTCTGAATCATTACTGGAGACCCTACTTTCATCTAAAAGAGAGTCTACTAACAAGATATACGGTAGAACATGGAGTAAGTTTGACCAGTGGTGTGCAAGATGGCAGCTCCGCCCAATGAAGGCGGAACATAAGGAAGTCCTCCTATTCCTTCAGGCGGGTTTAGAAAGGGGGTTGAAGGCGAATACCATCAAAAGACAGCTTTCCACCTTATCCACAATTATAGGATGCACAGGTCGCCCACCGATCTTGACCCATGCGAGATTCATGGGTCGAGATTCATCAAGGAGATTCATCAAGGCGGTCAAGGCCCTCTCACCTCCTGTACAGCACAGATTTCCAACTTGGAGGCTGAACATCATGCTGGATGCACTAACTAAACCTCCATTTGAGCCTTTGTCGGAGGCTTTGCTGCATCTCCTGTCCTTTAAGACCCTGTTTCTGGTGGCAGTGACCTCGGCGCAGCGAGTTTCAGAGCTGGGGGTGTTATCAACTGACTTGGAACTGTGCATCTTCCATGCAGACGAGCTGATCCTATTTCCGGATCCATCGTTCTGTCCGAAGGCAGACTCAAGTTTCCATAGGGAACAAGAATTAGCGCTCCCGTCTTTCTGTCCTGATCCCCAACATGACAAGGAAAGGTAGCACACCCTAGATGTGCTACAAACTGTTAGGTTTTACATAAAAAGGACTCGCCCATTTAGGGTAGACTCGACCCTGTTTGCAAATTTTGGCAAAAGAAATAAAGGCAAAAAAGCGAGCAAGACATCCTTGACTGCATGGCTAAAGTCATGTATCTCGGAAGCGTACAAGGCCAGGGGGATCCCCATCCCACAGGGTATAGTAGCTCATTCTGTCAGAAGCACGGCGGTGAATGCCGCTTTACTAGGCAGGACCTCCCTGGAAGAGATATGTAGGGTAGCCACGTGGGCATCAGTGCATACTTTTGCCCGTCACTATCGACTCACGTTCTTAGCCTCTGCTGATGCGGCCTTTGGACGGAGAGTCCTTCAGAGGATACTGCTCAATTAGCACCTGGACTCAGAGAGGGTCGAGGCGCTTGTTCAAACTGATGGAATCCACCCTCCCTGAGAGTTTCTGCTTGGGAAGGTCCCATCTGTCAAGCCCATCTGTCCTGTGAGGAAGGGGAGAACGGGAAATTTCTTACCTGTGAATTTTCCTTCTCAGGACAGATGGTCCCACAGGACAGATGGCCTGTGGGATTCCAGGCACCAGAGACGATAGGAGGAGGTACCCTATGGAGGTTCACATTTTCTCCTGGGGTTGTTTCCTTCTCACATGGGGATAGGGAGACATGATAGTCCCTGGCATGGGGTCTTGGGATGTAGAGACCACAGCATTCACGTGGTTCTATGTTTTCTTAGAGTTGAAAAGTTAATGTTTTATTTAGAAGTTTTGTAGTTACGTAGCAGCTTTGGCAGTCTCATCCTGGGCTTCAGGTGGGCTGTGCCCCTCCCAGTGGATGAGGCTGTCAATCAAGTTGATCCTGCCTATCCAGTGGAAGGAGGGACACATCCCATCAGTCAAGAACATCTGTCCTGAGAGGAAGGAGTAGGAAAATTCACAGTTAAGAAATTTCTTGGTTTCAGTCATTACAGATGCACTCACTGCCCAAATTTCCACCCCCTACCTTTTTTGACAGCCCTACTTTTTAACAACCCCCTTTTCTACTGGCTTTAGAGGGAGCCGCGGGAGCAAGTGGAATCCCTGAGAGGCAGGAGTGACGCGGCTCTGGGGGGCGGACTCTAAAGCTATCCGGAAGTACAGGGCTCCAGCCCAGTTAAAAGAAGGACTCGCCCTTCGGGGCGCCGCAGGTGTGTGCCGCGGGTCGCGCACCTAAGGGCTGCACGCGCAAGGGCGTGCCCTTGTGTGCGCAGCCTTAGGCGCGGGCCAGGTGGGGCCAGGAGTTTAGTCCCTGGAAGCAGGTGAGGGTTCGGTATCAATATGGACAAGAAAAGAGGGCGACAAGATTCTTCCCCTTCTTCGGAGGAGGACTTGCCGGTAAAATATAGGCGTAAGGCATGTGATTCCATCACAGATACCCCCTTTTTACCAATATCGACCCAGTTTGTTGGTTTGGCCGCGTGGGCTGTGGTTTCAGAGGAGCCAGTCCAAAGCCAAGTCCAAAGCCAAGCATATGACCTCTAGGGTCGGAGGGTATGAATGTGGGAGCGGTAACGGTCACGAAGAAGGCCATTTAGAGTGCCAAACCACTTTAATTGCCAGGACAGTCGAATCTCTCTTTGCAAGCCTTTCGATTCTTGATGACTCTGTGGCCATGGTTAAGAGCCAGCTGCGAGAGATACTCGCAAAATTAGATGACTTACGGGACAATAACAACATCAATAAGAATGCTTCTCAGCCCCTGGATATAGGGAGACCGGACGGAAAAAGAACATTTTTGAAATCGCAGATTAGGCGATTTCAGGGGATCCGGAAAAATGCTGTATATCTGTATATTGGTCCAGATTATGATGGGGCGATCTACAGTTGGGGTTGCCAGTATGATGTTATAAACAACTTGAACCATCTCTTGAGTAGAGCACTATCTAAGTATGATATTGCCAGGATTAACTATCTACCCAGTGGGGGTTGGGTAACCAGACTGGAGCTGGAATTTATGCAAGAGCATTGGGTTTGACATATATTTAAGGCCAAGAAAAGATTCCTAGGTAGGGGCATTTCAATGGATAGGGTGCTGCGCTATGAGTTACCATTGCAGGATAAGGTTGGTGACTCTGGGGTTGGGATAGGTCCCTCTTCTCAATATCATGACCAGGGTCTGCATCAAATTGGGAAAGTATCCACAGATGTAGAGACAGGAAATAGGCTATTACCCAAGGAGGTAGGGATAGGGATTGGGGGTGGTACCAGGCAGGAAGGGAAATCCCAGTGTGAGAAAACGAACTGTGTGTACTCACAAGATCTGTCATTAAAATCTAAAACATCCCTGGAGAGTAATGCGCAGATGCTAGATGTCAAGACATCTGTGCCTCAGTCGAAAATTATGGATTTTGAAGAGGGAGGGGGTGAGAGGGAGAGAGAAGGAGGGGGGGGGGACACAAGTTTAAGGCAGACCAAGAAGAACGAGGCCAAATAGTGGAATCGGGCACTATACCTACTTTAAATAGCCAAGCCACCCTCATCTGCAAATCAGTGAAGTACCAAAAAGGGGAAGGTATAGTAGGCAAATTAGATTCCAATATTGGCAGGGGGATTACGGGAGTTGGAGGTCAAGGTGATCCAGATAGGGAAATAAAACAGTGTCAACAAAACCAGTCATTAATACAGAAGATAGGTTTTCTTCTGATGGACGACTTAGGCCCAGAGGGCCAGGACCATATCGAAGACCTGATAAGAAGTAATGGATCAAGATAAACTTCTGACGAGGGTGGACCTTATTAGGGGCAGTATCCAAGAGATTGCTTTGGACTATAAGGCGCCCTCCTTAGGCCCCCAGGGGGCTGTGGATAAGATCCCAACTAACCCAGATTATTTAACAGAGGTCCGCTTTTTGGATGCTATAGAATTGGGGACCCCCCCCCGAGAGGTATGCCGGCTCCAGATAATGTGGACCCGGTAGTATCCTCCATGGGGTTGAAAAAGGCCAGCAATGTAGTTGTTGCTGAGGTGGAGATTCTTCCCAACTCCACAGATCCCAATAGCCCATGACCAACTGGCAAGGATGGAACAGCGGGAAGGTTGTTTTTGGATAAGGAGGGTGGGATAATAGAGAAGGATAGAGTTCAGGGGTTCTCACATGGCATGTTCAGATTTGCTTCTTGGAATATCACAGGCCTTAAGTCTAAAATGTCTGACCCAGGCTGGGGGGAATTTCTGTTGGATTTTGACATCATATGTTTGCAGGAGACCTGGCTCTTGGAAGATACTTCTTGGCAGTTAGAAGGGTTTGGGTTGGCTTTCCACAATGGCCAAAAGAGGAGTCTTAAGGGGCGCCCTTTGGATGGGTTGGCAATTTTTATAGCCAACAACCTCTGGGATTGTTTTACTATACTACCCCCTGGTAGGTCGGAATTCCAGCAGGCACTACTGAAGTTGAGGCACGGACAGGAGGATTGGATTGTACTATTCAATGTGTATATTCCACCTCCATCCTCGCCCTATTATCGGGTAGACATATGGGAGGTCCTCGAGGAAGCGGTCCTCGAGGCACAAGATCAGTACCCCAGAGCAATATTGCTGCTGGTGGGAGATATGAATGTTCACCTGAGGGCAGGACTGGTCAAGCGAGTCCAGGGAATTGACCCCAGAGAACCCTGGTTCCCTCCTGTACGAGGGGATGGCATGGAACAAAGGCTGGAGACTCTTGTTCATAATGCCAACCTTGCGTTAGTGGGGGAAGAGGTACTGGGGGACCCTGAGAAGGGTAGTACCTTTGTAGGACCCCAAGGAAGGAGCACGATAGATGTAATTTTTACAAATTGGGACGCTATTGACAAATTTGGAGAATTTCAGCTGATCTCCAGACCACAGAGTGATCATCTGGTCCTTAGAGTGAATATTCTGATCCAGAACAGGCATCAAAGAGTCGAGACAATTTATCCCCATGGGACTTTAGCCGGTAGGGTTAAGAAAATATCCCAAGCATTGCTTATTGTACAACTCCAGGCTCTTTGTTCGGTAGGGAAACTCAAAGAGCTGAGCTCGCAAATGTTGCCTTCAGAGGAGAACGTTAAAGTTCTTCAGTATTATGAGGAAATTATTGATAGTATTCCGGGGACATTTGTTGATTTAAAATCTAAGCGATACTATCAGGGGAATCATCCCTGGTATGACCAGGACTGCAGGGTATTAAAAACTCAGCTCACCGCTTCTAGGAAAAGATGGGTTAGAGTCCCTAGTGCAATCCACTATGGGAAGCTTCAGGAAGATAGGAGACCATATGCCTTGCAGATAAGGAACAAACGGGAAAGTTTTCTCAAAGATATCTAGGCCCGATGGTTGTCCAGAGGATGGGGGATTCCTACAAGTTCTGGCTAAATATGAATAAGTTATTAAAGCCTCGGAAAACTATGAGTGGTCCCAAAGTATCTATGGATCTTTGGGAGACCTTTTTTGGCTAGTTGTACGAGGAGCCCCAAGGATTAGAGGTACTTGGTCAGCCCCTTTTAGGAAGTGATGAGATGGCTGTAGATGTACAGAGTTCACAGATATCTTTCTCTGAGGATCAAATTGTTGACATAATTCTATCCTTAAGGGGGAAAAAGGCCCCTGGCCCATATCACTGTGGAGATGTTACAGGCGGCTCCGCAGTGGTGGGCATCGGTACTTGGAAAGCTCTTTAATAACATCAGTATACATCTGGAGATCCCCCCTCTTGGCTCCAGAGCTGGATCGTTCCGATTTTCAAAAAGGGAGATGGAACAGGCCCAGCACGTTACAGGCCCATAAGCCTCTTTTCGGTGGTGGGTAAGGTCTTTGCGAGATGTTTATTGAACCATCTTGAAGATTGGATTGAAGGTAACTCAATTATACCCCAGGAGCAGTTTAGTTTTGGAAAAGGAAGATCCACGACTGACTGTTGCTTTATATTGCAACATATTATCTATAAATATCAGAAGGTCAGGAAGGGCAAAGTATTCCTTGCCTTCATAGACTTGAGTAAAGCCTTTGATTCCATTCCCCAGGCTCGTCTTTGGGAAAAGCTGCTTGCGATGGGGATAAATCCTAAGCTCTTGGCACTTATGATGCAGTTGTATAGCAATAACAAGGCAAGAGTCAAAATAGGACCAAATAACCAACTAAGTGGGGATATAGTTATTCAGAGGGGGGTCAGACAGGGGTGCGTGCTGGCCCCACTACTGTTCAATATTTATTTGGCCGATCTTGTTAAGTGGCTGACTTTGGAGGATACACCCCACCCCACCCCACCCCAAAGACTTGGTACTTATAGTTTGAATATCCTGCAGTTTGCGAATGATTTAGTCTTAATCTCCCAGACAGCCAAGGGGCTGAAGCGATTGATACAGGCCCTGGATAAATATTGTGCTGTAAATGGATTGTCACCAAATCCACATAAGTCCAAGATTATGCTTTTTGGCTGTCGTAAAACATCTAAAAAATGGGAGATTGCTAAGAAACCTCTCGAGGTGGTGCAATCTTATGTCTATCTTGGGATGACCTTTTCCAGTAGGGGTACGTGGTCCAGGCACATACAAGGATGGGTAAAAAGAGCAGCCCAATTTGCGGGGGCAATAGCTAGAGCGGTGGGGAATTCTCAGGGCGTGCCAGTCTCGACCTTTTTAAAGGCATATAGAGCTAAAGTTCTGCCTGCGGCGATGTTTTGCCTTGAGATTATCCCCCAACCAATAATTCAACCTTTGGAAAGAGTGCAGAACTCTTTCCTTCGTAGGATCCTCCAGGTTGGGAAAGGTGTCCCGGGTCCTGTGATGAGAGCAGAAACAGGTATGGCGTCTATGGAACTGCATGCCAAATCTGCTCTGATATGTTATTGGTTACGACTGATTACCCTATGTGAAAATTCCCTCCCGTGGCTATGTTTTCAGGAGGAATTGCAGTATGAGGGCAATGGAGATTATCCATGGTTCAGGTATCTGGACCACATCTTACACAGCCAGGGTTTTTCGTTTGCTTATTTTGCGGGAAAGTCCTTGTAGGGGATTAAGAGGGAAATGCGGGTTAGGTTGGAGGACGTTGAGGGGCAAGAGGATTTGGCAGTAGTTAGGAGTTGGAGGGTTGCCCCTTGGCTCAAGACAATAAAGACTGTATGGGGGTTAGAGCTCTATTTAGATATTTTGCAGAATCGTAAACTTCGGAGAAGTTATACTCTCCTTCGATTCCAAATGGTCAAGATTGCGGTGGTGGAAGGCAGGTATCAGAAGGTTGCCTATGAGAAACGAGTTTGTAATTGTCCCCAAGGAGGGGTGGAGAATGTAGAACATTTTCTGCTGACTTGCCCCCACTATAATGCTCTTAGGGTGGTTTGGCTCCAACCGCTTATCTGTGATTCTTTGGGTGCAGAACTGGGCCAAGGGTATAGGTGGTTACTTTCCTTCCAAAATCAGGAGGATGTGGTGGCTCTCGCGTCCTATGTCTGGTTAGCTTCCCAGAGAAGAGAGACGATTAGGGGGGCCCTACAGGGGTCAAGCTCTGCCATGGTAAGCCCAGTAAAAGAGCAAGGCATTAACTGACTACCACCTTATGTATTGTATTATGATTAGGTTGCTATATGTCAGTATTGTAATTATGTGTGGATGCCTTGTACTGTATTGTATTGCCGGATTTCTTGGTGTGTGGCTGGGGTCAAAGCCAGCTGCAACACGGAGAGATTTGCAATCTATGTATGACTAGTCTTATGTAGAAGGAAGGGAAGGTGTGATATGATTATTGGACCAAGCAAGGTTCTTATTCCATGGAGGTTTAGGGTTGATATTCCCTGTGGTTGTTGCCGTGTCTTGTTAGGGTGTTATTCTGCCGAGCTGTACTCTGCTCAACTAATTTATACAAAATAGACAATGCCAATTGTCAATAATTCTGACTGTCTCATGTTGTAAATATGTTTCGTAATGTATTTGATATTGTAGACTTTATTCTTTTGTGAGCATTAAGATATTTGGTTCTGATTTGGTGACTGTATGCTTTGTTTTTATATTACCTTACTGTATTTGTTTTGATTATATGTTGGCCATGGCGAGAGCCCGTGCCTAAATAAATAAATAAATAATAAATAAATACTGGCTTTAGAATGCTATTGCTAAGGAGGGCATGATTTCATTGAGGGACACCCTTACCTTTTTCTTTATAATTCAAGCCCTGCTCACACTTCTATAAAAGTGGAGCAAGATCTTGGTCTTGAGAGATGGAGATGTATAAAGAGAGGTCCTCTACTCCACCCCACCACCACCACCACGTCCTGAGACTCCTCCATTCTCACATCAGTTGCTCCCTGCATACAATAAAAGGTGTATGAAAAATAGGCTCTTACATTATCAGGGATCATATAAAAAACAAGTAAAACCGATGCCAGATCTGAGAGAGAGAGAGAGATGGCATCATATACTATGTAAGTAAGTGAGTAAATACCTTTATTGTGTAGCCTAGTAGATGGTTGGCTATTGCAGACCATCAAAAAATAAAAATACAAAATATTTAAATATCAAAACTTACAGTCTCAAGAACTGAAAACATACACATTGAAATCACTTAAAAAATTTTTTTTAAAAAGAATGACGAATAGTCTTGGGATAGCCTCAACCAGAGAGTTCTAAGGCCAAAACCTGACGGATAACAATCCATCCTCATAGTATTTGCTATAATTTAGCCTTCATTTCCAATTTCCTTATATATACCAGGGCTAAAAATTTAGCAACTTTGCCTGTAACCCAAGAGAAACGATCAGCAAGAAGAAGACTCATATAAAATTCAGTTGTTTGACCAGGGAAAGGGCTATAATCGGGGAGATATATTTTTTACACGCTTTAAAATAAAAGCTGCAGTTCAACAAAATATGCCTCATTGTCTCTATTTGATTTACCTCACACAGACAGACACGCTCAGCTAATAGAATTCCCTTATACCTCCCCTCGACCAAGGCCAAGGGGTAGGTATTTATATTTAGTCGGGCCAAAAGGAACAGTCTCCTGTGATTCCTTGGTAGAACATTACCCAAATATGACATTGGGGTACCAGATAGAGTACACATCCATGAGTAACTACCTAGAGCTCTACTATTACCAAGCAGCGCATGGATCTCCTGCCCGGTAACATCTGACAATCTGGTTATGAGCAGCTTTTTGGCTCCTTTAAAGCCTAGTGTCACAAAAGCCCCCAAATTAAAACCCAGTTGTTTTATTTTATTTTCCACCGCAGAATACCACAGATTCGGAGTTTTGTCTTGAATTACCAATTGGAAAAGTGGGGCCACCAGTTTGAAATAAATTCTCAGCCAGTAATTAATTGCATCACACCAGACCTTCTCAGACAACGGGCGCAAGCCACATTCAAGGCAGAGTGCCATACTACTTGCCCCCGATGTGGCTGATAAATGTGCCCTTACAAAACCTGACTGGAGTTTCTCTAGATTGTGGGTTCTCCCAAGGGCCCATATGAATGCCCCGTAAAGAGTCTGGGAAATACTCTTATGTGCAAATATCTTGATTGCAGAGAGAAACAAGGCTCCCCCTCTAGACCTAAAAAATAAAACTATCGCTCTATTTAACTGTTTTGCCTTAGCAAGACAAGCTTGCATTTGTATCGACCACCTGCCATTAGCCTGAAATAATAGACCCAGGTATCTAAATTACTTGTTGTATTGCCTTTTTGTTCAAAAACCACCTATAAATCTTTTTAGGGGAAAAGACCAAAATTTTAGTCTTATCATAGTTTATTTCTAGGAGATTTCATTCGCAATATCTCCCAAAGAAATCCAAAAGTTACCTTAGTCTCACCTGTGTCCGTGAGAAGAGAACCACATCATCAGCATATAAAGACAAGTAATGCCGACACCCCTCAATAAGGGAGAGTGAGATGAATATTCAGCCAGGTCCCTAATAAGGTCATTTAAATAAAAATTAAACAGTAACGGGGCCAACACACACCCTTGCTGAACACCTCTCTCAGTTCTAATACTATCGGTTAAGCGTTAAGTCTCACCTTAATAGAAGTCTTCCTGTATAACCTGGAAATCAAAAACAATAGGCGCCTGTCGATATCTGTTGCTGAAAACTTTTGCCACAGGCGTTCCCTACAGACTAAATCAAATGTGGGCCGAAGGTCCACGAAAGTCTGGGAAATACTCTTATACTAAATACTAAATCAAATGCAAACCGAAGGTCCACGAAAGCAGCAAACAGCGCCATCGTGGATCCTGAATATTTGTGTATGAGATGTGACAGCACAAAACTGTGATCCCAAGTGGACATTCCTATCCTAAACCCTATCTGTTCCTTCAGCAGGGTTCCACTAGATACCAGCCATTGGTCTAGCCTCAATAATAAGTACTTGGCATACAGTCTGCCCACTATACTTAATAGGCTAATTGGTCTGTAATTGCTAGGCTCCTCTGGACAGTCTTCCTTACATATAGGGGTCACTATTGCCTGTCCCCAGTCTCCAGGTATGCGCCCCATGCTATTGATCTCAGTAAACAGCGCTGCCAACACTGACGCCCACCAACTCTTTTCAGCTTTCAACAATTCAGCTGGTATGAAGTCTACTCCCGGAGCGTTACCAGCCTTTAAACTATCAATTAAATCAAAGACCAGCTCCGGATCAACTGGGTCCCAGTCCAGCGTGGCTAATACAAGCTCACATTGTGGCGTTCCTAAATTCCTGGCAGCATATAGCGTCTCAAAATGATGTTCCCACGCTGCTGGTGTGACACTAGACTTGGCGGCGGGCCACTTCCCCTGCCTGATCCCCCTCACTAACCTCCAAAACACGTGAGGGTTCTTCTGCTCTCCACCAGCTCCTGCTGGAATTTATCACTGCTCACACCCCTGAATTTCCTATATCTCTCTCTTAGCTTTTTCCTCTCAACACGACAATCTTTATCAAACCAGTTAGACTCCCGGCTCCCCCTACCCTTACAAGGAAAGGCACCCAAGCTTTCTTTTGTTAAAAAGAGGAGTAACCAGGAAGTCAAAGTGTACAGGGTAACCAAATCATCTCCCACACTAGCATCTAATATCCTCTTTAGATAGTGAAAACCCTGAGGTGAGTCAAAAAGGAGTGCCATGGTGGTTTCCAGCTCCTTATCCCACCTTCTCCTTATAAGCCCCTTTTCTGTATTTTCCTCTGGGGGGCTAACATCTATAGCTGGGAGTGCCTCTTCCAAAAGAATAGTAAGTGGAAGATGGTCGGGAAATCCACCTGAAAGAAGTTTACCATAGAAATCACTCTTGCAGAGACAGCAACATAATCGATAGTACTACAGCCTCTGGTAGATAAGTAGGTAAATTCTCCTGGCCAGTCATTCCAACCCCATCCATTTAACAAATATAAATCAGAGTGATATAATAATTTTAATAATGAGGGGCCATTCGTATTTACTCCTATATCTTTTGCGAGTCTTGGCATCAGAGGGGAAGGGTCCTTGTCCAACCAGAACCCTTCTCCCTGAAATAACGCCTGGTCACACTCTCCTAGC
The DNA here is from genome assembly GCA_003113815.1 of Sphenodon punctatus. Classification (NCBI taxonomy): domain Eukaryota; kingdom Metazoa; phylum Chordata; class Lepidosauria; order Sphenodontia; family Sphenodontidae; genus Sphenodon; species Sphenodon punctatus. The sequence continues at coordinate 4,569,876 of QEPC01003743.1, read as the reverse complement.
CGGGCATTGAAATCCCCGGTCAGCAGTAAACCAGCCTCTGGGAAATGGCTTTGGGATATGTCCAGGTATGCAGACAATTCCATCCAATAGTTGTCGTCATAATAGGGCAAGTTATATGGGGGAATATAAATACATACTACCAAGAGCTCTCACTGTGGTGTCTGCAATACACCACCACATCCAAATGAGATATCACCAGGTAAAGATTTTAAATAATCCTTCACTCTGCCAGAAAACAGACATGCAGTCCCTCCACTTGACCTACCTGTCCTCGAGACCGAGACTGCTTTCCGGCAGATGGACTCATATCCTACCAATCTTCCTGACTCCAGGTTTCTTGTAACAGAAGGATATCAAATGTCTCAAGAAATGTCAAAAAGTTAGGATCCTTTCCCTTGGCTTGCCAACCAGCCACATTCCACAGCCACATTCCATGATTAAACCATAAGAAAATTCCCATTTATCGAAGAAGGTTCATCACCCATAGCAAGTCAATCCGTCTTTGCTTTATTTGAGGTATTCAAAATATGACCCATCACTTCTGAGGTCAGGGAAAATTCCGAAGAAATGGCTGGAAAGTATTATTGTCCTGGTGCATAAGAAAGGTCCGGTAGAGGATCCGGTAAACTTTCGACCTATAAGCTTGTTGAGCGTTGTAGGTAAGTTGTATTCTAGATATTTGTTGAGACGCTTTATGCAGTGGGTGGATCAATGTAATTTAGTGGGAATGGAACAAGCTGGGTTTAGGAAAGGGATGTCCACTGTGGACCATGTATTTGTTTTGGACCAGCTAATAAATAAGTATGTTGTAATTCGGGAAAAATCAAGCTTTTACATTTGTTTTATAGACCTCAAAATGACATTCGATACAGTGTGTACAGATAAATTATGGATTAAGCTAATTAAGTATGGAATAGGCTGTTGCTGTTAGTACGAGCATTGCACTCAGACAATTTGTTGAGGGTTAGAGTTGATATGGATAGGAACCTTTCAGGGCCTGTGGAGGTGAAATGGGGGGTAAGGCAGGGTTGCCTGCTGGCCCCTCTTCTTTTTACATTGTATTTAAATGATTTGGGGGACTTTATTAGGGACCCCAAGTTTCACCCTGTGGAAATTGGGGGACAGGTAATATTGTCTTTACTGTACACTGATGATACATCCTTAATTGCTGCTTCCCAGTTGGCTTAAGAAGGCTGATGACGGCCTTTGGAAGGTATTGTGATAATGAATATTTGAGGATAAGCTATACCAAAACAAAGGTTCTGGTTATTAGTAGACGGCGCAAACAGCATAGATGGTATTTGGATGGAGAGGAGATAGAACAGGTTCTCCACTATAAATACCTAGGGCTTATTATTGCGAAAGTCACTTCGTGGGAGAAGCATTATAAAGTAGTCTTACAGCAACTCAAGGCTACAGGCCAAGGTATTGCAAATTATTACTGGTCTAAAGAGGGGAGATTGTTTAAACTAGCTTTGCGCCTCATGCAGGCAAAAATGGTGCCACAGTTGCTATATGGAATACAAGTCTGGGGAGTAAGTAAGATCACGAACCTGGAAAAGGAACAAAACAGAATGTTGAGGATAATACTGCAAGCCCCTCGGGCGACACCGGTGGTCCTACTAAGAGCAGAAGCAGGAGTCAAGTGTGTGGCAAGCCATGCTAAGGCAGCAATTTTGAAATATTGGCTGAGGTTAAATCTTGTACCATCTGGATCTTTGGCCAGTCAAATAGTCCCATTTGCTGGGGGCAAATGGTACGATTGGGTGCTGAGATGGTTGGGATTATCACTGTTGCACCTGTTGAAGCTTCTCTACGGCAAGACTTGGCTGGAGGTTAAAACTAGAATCTGGGACCAAGATCTCCAAACGGAGCATGACTTGCCCATGACCCAAAGAACAGTGGTACTTTATAGAGGATGGCCAATTCCCTCTGACAGGCTAAAATGCTTGACTGAGCTGAGTATGAGGGATACTAGAGTTGCATTTACCCTGGCCAGATTAAATAGCTTTCCCTCCACCGTTATGGAGGGAATATTTTCTGATACCCCATGGGGTACAATGTGGGCTGCCACAATGTGGGCTGGATAAAGTAGAGTTGGTTGCGCATATTCTCCTAGAGTGTCCAGCATACCAACCCTGGAGAGACCTTTATATAGTGCCATTGATTAGTATCTCCACTTGTATCATGGAGACAGCCCTTTTGTGTGATAAGGATATCAGGATTTCTAAGAACGTGGCAAAATTCCTGACTAGGGTTTTTTGGGCAAAAAGAAATAAGGAAAGGAGGGGCTCCCAGGAGACTGGGAGGGTTGATCTATAGTTGGGTGGTTATGTGAATAAATGCCAGTGCTGGTGGTTTGGGTTCCAGGGGCCAGGGCGTCGAGATAAGCCCCCGGAAGGGCAAGGCATTTAATTTTTTGAAAGGTCTTGTATAAATAGTGGGGGTTATTAATTATGGACTCAGTTTGGTATAGTGATCTACGGTCATGTTAAGTTATTAAATAAGGGTCAAGTGCACTGTTGTTAGCCCTGAGAAGGGCAAGACTTTTTTGCTGGTTGTTATTTGGGGCGATCTTGCAACATTTGTGATATCATATCAACCTAATTTTGGTTTGTAAATAGCTGGCAGTTGGTGGTTATCTAATAATTACATAACTGCCGGATTGGGTTGCAGGGGTTAAGTGTGCCGTGATAAGCCCTGGGTAAGGCAAGGCACCCTGTGGATATTCTGAGTTGTTACAAATGCTGTATGCGGACTTATTTTGTAGTAGTTGTATCAGTTATGGCTTTAGCCTGAGTTATGCATTAAGTTTGGGATAATTTCATAGGGGTTAATGGTGTTGTCATCCCCTTGGGATGGGAAAGGCCCTGTTGACTGTATCTGGGTTTTATATTTATATGTTATATATATATAGGTTGTTTTATTATCTATTTTGATATGGCCTATGGCTCAACAAATAAAACTTATTGATTGACTTCTGGGGTCATTCCCATACCAGTTCCTTCTGTTTCACCTACTCTTCCCCCAGTACTTAGGATAGTCCCCCCACATTCGTACACCGTTCACCCAAATTAGACTCTCCACAAGAGTTATTCAGATGTGCGTTATATCTGACACCCAGTTTCGCAGGTGGGGCCACACTATCCCCGATCTCTGACTCACCTAGAACCCGAAACACATCCCAATGATTTATATTTATTTATTCTTCACATTTATTAGCCGCCCCCTCATGCCCATGGCATCTCGGGGCAGCTCACAACACTAAAACAACAATAAAATACATAAAAGAACAGTATAAATAATCTAAAAACTACCCCCCCAAACAGTCCCCCTCCCTACCCTACCTTCCCACCCTCCCCTCCGAAGACCAGTGCGAACAGCCAGGTCTTACAGGCTCGACGAAAGGCCATCAGACCTGGGGCCAGGCGAGCTTCCTCTGGGAGGGAGCTCCAAAGCCATGGCCCGGCCACCGACAATGCCCTCTCCATCATGGCCCCCCGTTTAACATGGGGGACCTCTAGGAAGGCGCCCCCGGCAGACCGCTGGGGCCGCCCTGGGGCATGGAAGGTGAGGTGGTCCCCAAGGTATGAGGGGCCCAGACCGTATAGGGCTTTATAAACCAGCACCAGCACCTTGAATCTGGCTCGGTACGCTATAGGCAGCCAGTGCAGAGTGTTGAGCACAGGTGTAATATGCTCCCGTCGTCTTGTCCCCGTAAGGAGACAGGCCACTGCATTCTGCACCAGCTGCAGCCTCCGAACCAGAACCAAGGGAAGCCCCACGTAGAGCGCGTTGCAGTAGTCTAGCCTCGAGGTGATGAAGGCGTGAATAAGAGTGGCCAGGTCGGGCCCGGAGATGCATGGGCGCAGCCTCCGCACAAGAAACAGCTGGCGAAAGGCGGCTTTAGCCACCGCCTGATACGATCACTTGTATCTTCAGGTAAGCAGGTTCCAGGGTTCACACTGTATATCAGGTCGGGTTCCTGCTCTCTGTCTGTGTGATAGTTGACCAGGCTTTTAACTTGTTCCACCTGGATCACCACCACCTCTGCTTCCAGAGGACAGCCTCTTTTGTTCTCTACAAGGACACCCGATGTATGGTCTTTGGTGACTCTTGGATCTGCCCCCCTTACTCCCAAATACACTTCATTCTCCGGCAGCAATTGTAACTGATGAAACACCTCCTGCCCCTCGTTTACAATAAGCGGTTCCCCTAACCTGCTGTCTGTAACTTCCATAGGCTTTAGGCTAGTAAGCTCATCCTCATCTAACAACCGCACAGATCTAGACAGGAGTAGAGAGGGAAGCTGAGTCAGAGTGAGCGCCCCAAAATCAATCAATGGGTCTGCCCGGGAATCTTTCTGCACTATTTCTGACATAGATTCTCCATTTGGGGTTTGAGATATGATCTTATCCACCCTATTTTGGCTATACAAGGATAATAAATTATTATTAACATATATTTTAGCCTTTTATTAAATAAAGTTTCATTGGCTTCCCATGGACTATCTGGAATCCTAGAATTTCTAAAGGAAATCACACATTTAAAAATACTAGAATCCCTCTGTAAAATCCTAATGTCCCTAATATCTTTTGGGTTAAAATACAAATGGAGCAAGGCCCTTAAATGTCTAATTACCAAAATTGGAGTAGACCATTGTGGGACATAACCAGAAGGTAGAGGGTACACCGTGAGTGATACTGCACTTCTACAATAGCAAAAATTTCTGCCACCATCTCTCCCCATACCTGTTGGACCCTGACTATTTGGCCTTGTTAGTCTCTTACTGGGGTTACTCCCAACAGGTGGGAGACCCATACCCGAAATTAAACTCCCATCATCCCCCCTCTTCTTTGTTACTAGAGGGTCAATGGGAATGGGGACATTGGTCGGTCTCTCCTTCCCTTCTTCTATTATTTGAGTTAACAATCGTAATTGGGCAAAAATATGGCAAAGTGTGGTAGAGATAAGAGTAGTTTGATCAGCTAACAACTGAACCCAACTCTTCTCAACACCTTGATCAGTAATACGAGGTTTACAAAAAGAATCCCCCAACTCCGACGGGGTAGGTAGTATATTAGGCGAAAGTGCTCCGGACACGGAGTCAGACCTCCTCTTCCTATCATCCCTTTTAATCATATAAGGGGGATTATTCCCGGCCATCTGGCCATCTTGTCCCAAGGGATCCAGAGCAGAGAATCGGTTAGTCAGTCGAATGTCAGGGACAATTTGTAGATGTAACATATGCTGCCAGGTGTGGTGGTTAATGGACACAGGATCAAACCCAAACATGGAGTCTGACTGCACCATGGGTGCATTTGAACCAGCCCTTGACAGATAAGGGTTCTATGATTCTCTTGTACTTTGACAACACTTGCATAACTTTTCATTCTAATAAGTATTGTTGAAATGATCTGAATTGTGTGCATACTAGTTTTAAAAATTTGATTAAATGAACAACAGTTTTAGAACATGATCCTCCAGGTGGATAACACAGACTCTAAGTACTAACACCAGCACTATCCATTCAGATTGTTGCATTACACACACACACACACACACACACACACACACACACACACACACACACACACACACAGAGGCCCTTTTCACACAGACACTCTAACACTGATAAAATGGGTGTTATATTTTATTATACATGTTGCAGGGCTGCAGGTGTGCTTTATCAGTGCCATGCAACTTGTATAATAAAATGTAACACCCATTTTATCAGTGTGAGAGTGTTTGTGTGAAAAGGGCCAAAGAATCTACCAGAAGACATTCTATAAGATTTTTAAAGTCTGTTTTTCAAGAAAAAGTTTATACAGTGGAACTCTTTAAAACAGCTACAAGATTAGTAGCAATCCTTAAAGTACTTTGCTAAAACAAGCCCCAGGAAAGACAGAATTTCCATACAGTTGTCATAGTTAATATTTCTACACTGCTTTGCCACCAAAGCATGTAAGACAATTTAAGACAGCACTTGAAAAGCTCTCAAGATCAAGTTTCCATAGTTTTGAGAATAGATTTCCAAATACGTTAAAACATTCCAAATACGTTCCATTCATGATGGAAGCAAAATGGGATTAACACAGACAAAATTGTTTTCCAACACAATGGCTTTTGTAGGTGAAACCACAGAGGGAGAGTTGAGGCAAGCCTAAAATGAAAAGGTTTGAATGAAAAAAGATTGCAAATGCCCTATTGTAAGACACAGCAAAATCCCCTGCACCCAAAGGGGGAAACTTTATAATGATAATTTCTTACATTGACATATTAGCACCTTTTATTCCAAGAGAATCCTGAGCACTTAACTGGCCATATGCAAACTTCACCACATGAAATACAGTCACTTCCTGCACCATTCTTTGCAAAGTTACATACAGCTCACACATTTCAGTACTAAAAGATGCAACTCATCCTCTGTAGGCCTACTTAGAGAAAGAAGCTTTAAAACTATAGTCTTTCAGATGGAGCTCACTATACGCTAAACTCATCTTATTTTCAAATGATAAATACTAATATAAAATGGACAAAAACTTCATCTCCCATCTATTTGGACTTTACTCTTATCATATTTACTTGATACCAATGCTTTCAAAGTAGAAAAGATAACCTTTGTACTGATAACCTGGATTTTAAAAATATATTTATTTATTTTTTTAGGAAAATCCTTCATGCCACTGGGAAAAGGGTCAAGGGACATTGCTGGGTCCATTCCCTGTACCAGGGCCCATTCCAACCTAGCTACACCCCTGCGGGCAACATTTGTAAGTACCCTATGGCTGGACTTTCTTAAATATGTTTTTATGTTTAAAATCCAGGTATCAGGACAAAACAGCTATCTTTTCAACTTTGAAAAGCATTGAGTACCAAGTAAATATTATCATTAATCATTAGATTTATTTTTATAGTGCCCCTTACCAAATGGTGTTTGAAATACTTCACAACATAAGAATATGATAAAACAATATAAAATCCATTTAAAACAATTTAAAAGGGGAAGGTAAAGAGGCAGCATAGAATACGTTAAGGAGAACCAGTAGCGGATCCTAACAGCACCTGGGGAATAACTAAGTCTTCGGGTGCTTTTTAAAGGTGAGGAGGGAGGAACTAGGATGGACATCTGCAGGGAGCAAGTTCCACACTGAGGAACTTGCTATAGCAAAGACCCGGTTGCCTGCTGACGTAAGGCACGATGATGGGATCCCCTAACAGGAGGTGGTTTCTGAGCACAGATAGCTATCAGCGTGAGGCTCCAGGAGCAGGTCTTGAATATAGCCAGGGCCTATGCTTATGTCGTTCAGGGCCCTAAAAACCAGCAGTTAAATCTAATCCAATCTGTCACTCTACAGGCAGCCAAACAAACTGCAGGCAACTGTCACGGGGAAGGGGGAAAGGACGCAGAGGGGAAGCGGGCAAAGGGTCACAAGGGACGGAACCCCCACACAGGCTCCCTGGGGCGAGAGACGCTCCGTCAGTGCTCCAAGGCAAATGTGGGGTTAATGTGCCCGTCAGGATAGAATGGCGGCCCTTAAATCTACAAGAGATTAGGCCTCTATCATCATTGGGCGCCGAGCAGATGGAACTGGAGCATCGCCTCTCACCCACCATCCACACCTGACGCACACCACGGGGGGCGGAAGGAACTGTGCCAAGCGTAAGGAGAGGAAGGGCAAGGACCCTGGGTCGTGGGGGAAGGGCCCAATCACTCTGCAGGGGAAAGGGGGAGGACCCCGGGATGGGGGCACGGACACACAACCACTCGTTCCCTCACTCGCTTGTTCACTCGCTCTATGGAGTAAAGACACAGAGGCGTAGGACACTCACCAACCGCTTTCGCTCCAATGCTCCAGACACGACTCACACTCTGCTACAGAAGGGGGTGGGGGAGAAAGGAAGGCAGGACACAGCAGGACACACAAGATTATGCACAGTCACGGTAACACTGATCTCTCAGTAAGGGGGCCATCTCTGATCACCAGTGCTGTGTGCTTCACAGCGCCGACATTTGTAGTGTCAGCCACGCCCTCCCAGGGTGCATGCAGCCGCCAAGAGCAGCGCAATGGTGTTGGCCCCACCCCTGCGCTCTGCGAGGGTGCAGGGGGCAGTCCCAGAGCCACGTCCCACCGTGGTGCCGCCTGGGTGTCCCCCGGAGCTTGTGACGTCCCCGGGGAATCCGTCGGGGAGGTCGCAGCATGGGGAGGAGCCGGGGATTGCACTCCTCGGGTGGCCAGAACCCCCTGCCGCCAGCGCCCCAGCCCCTGGCGGAATGGGGCCACCCTTACAGCAATGGAGAAGCACCACTGGAATCCCATGGAAGAAGAAATTATACAAATCAACCATGGTGGTCTGGATCACTGTGACAAGATCAGCCCAGGATAAATAAGAGCATAGCTCACACAAATTGCATAAATGAAAAAAGCATCTCCGAACCACATGCAATACCTGTCTTTTCATGGACAGAGCACTGTCAAAAATGACACCACCTCCACTAAAACCCCCTCAACATGCAGATACCCAAGGAAGGCAAGGGCATTGTCATATCAGCTGCCTCTCCACACCAGTATTTCTCAGTCTTCCCTGGATTGAGCATGAGATAGCTCCCACACATCCAGCCAGTTATTTCATTCAGGCATTCTTCCAAGACAGAGGCCAAGGTGGGAGGCATCACAAAGCAAGAGATAAGCAGTTGTGTACCATCAGTACCATCAGCATACTGATGATACTCAACCCTGTGCTTGGTCATGACATCCCCAAAGGGTTGTATGTATACGTTGAACAATATGGGCGAAATAATAGAACCGTGGGGAACAGTGCATTTCAAGTCTCTAAAGAATGATGCATAACCATTCACCACTGAGTGACTCTGTTCCTCTAGGTATGACTCAAACCACTGTCCAACAGCCCCCATCATACTAATGACCTCCCTCAGCAGCCAAAGCAGCAACCCATGGTCAATCATATTGAATGTTACCGTAAGGCCCAACATGATCAAAATGACCAAAATATGAGAGTAAGTCTGCTTTCCGACATTACATGGGGGTGGGACTTGTACAATCACGATCATGGCTCTGTAATTGCAGGGATTAGCACCTGTGAGAATGCACTAATTTCCTTTTATCACATGAGAACACTCACACATTACCAGGTCCCCAAATGTAGTCTTTGCAAGGAGGCCTGTTCTGTTCTTGCGTGATTAAAGGGGATTAGTGCATCCTCACAGGCGCGAATCCCCACAATTAGAGAGCCATGATAGCAATTGCATTCATCATGTAACCTGCTCTGTCCCCTCAGTGTATTAACTTACCCTATGGCTGCCATTGTCAGCCATGTCCTTCTGAGCCATGTCGTTCCATACATGTTGCAAGGTAGGAGCTGGGACAATGAATGTTTGAATCTGGCACACGTTGAGCTTTTAAGGCAACAGTGAGAGCGAGAGCAGAGAGATGGGCAGGAAGAAGAAGCTAGCTGTTTCTTTCTTCCAGGCTACTATATGACTAAGAGCGGTCAATAACTGCTCATGTGCAGTGTGCAGCCAGTTCTAGCTAGGCAGCCGCCCAGCTCTTTAAGCTGTTCAAGGCATTTCCCACATGCTGTGCAGTCTTCACGGACTGTCAGCTGCTGCTGCCCCTAGGGGGCGAGACACGGGGCCCCACGGGGCCAGGGGCAGCATTCGGGCTCTCAGACACTGGCGGCAGGGCAGCCCCCCGCCGCCCTGCCAAACCCCAGGACCTGTCCCCCCCACCACACGTACCAGGACAGCCCCATCCGGCAGTACAGGGGGGCGGGACAAACTCCCAGGGCTCCACCTCCCTGGCCAATCGTGAGGTGCTCCCGTCCATGCCGCTCCTCCCAACAGCCCCGCCGGCGCAACAGCTGGGCAAGACATCTAATCAAGCTGCGGAGGCGGCACCGCATGCAGTCCGTCGCTTCGCAAGGCTGGCAGCCCATCAGGGGGCGGAGCCAGCACCTTAAAAGGGGAACAGTAAGGAAGCCTCACAGCTGGTGAACGTGCGCAGACCGGCCGCTGGAAAGCTACGTGATTGTGTGAACTATTGTGTACTTGGTAGAAGTCTTAGAGTGTTGTGTCCCTCCCCACTCCCCTGTTATGATTGGACCTTGAGTGAGTGCGAGTGAGAATGTATTCTTGTCTATAGTCCCTGTTCCCCCTTCCCTGGGCTCCCTTCGTTCTACCTCTCCCTCCGTGAGCAAGCCCCCCTCCTCACCCCCTTTACCTCCCGTCCTGGTATCCCTTCACGTCGTTCCCCCACCACTCTCCCCCCTGCCCCAGTGTGAGCATAAGTGTGGTCGAGGTGAGAGGTGTGGGCCTTACTCTGTCCGCCTTCTCGGCGCCCCATGATGATAGGGGTCTAGTCCAGACTAATCTGTCTAAGACATTTGACCCACATACTATCCTGATGGGCACTTTTTCCCCATCCGCAAGCCGAAGGGCGGACAAGGGCTCAAGGCGAGCGATCAGAGCACGGAGAGCGTCTGTGTCCCCTTCCCCACTGACAGATTCACCAGTATTTACCCCCTTCCCCGGGTGGGGATTATGGATCTTGTTGGAGAGGTAGCAGAGCTCATTCGAGTTGTTCGCTCTCTGTCCATGGGGTCAAAGACCTCCAAGAGAAACAGCAGGAATTAGTGGCGCTAGTGGCGCAGGGGGCTGCCCCCGCTGGGGCCCCCATGGATGTTGGGGAGGTTGCCCCACCATCTCCTGTTGTGGTGCCCCTGATTCCAGTGGTGGCGTCCCCCGCCCCGGTCCCGGTGCCACGAGAACCAAGGGGTCCCCGAATGGAAAAATTCTTGGGGCCTTCCAAGGATTCCTCACCCTGTGTATACTAACCTTCACCCTACAGCCTGCCACCTACGCCACCAATGCCCTTAAGGTGGTGTTTATCATTGGTAACCTGGGGGGTGGCCCTGGAGTGGGCTACCACCCTCCTGAAAGGAAATAGCCCCCTCCTAACCCACTATGCAGAATTCGTAACAGAATTTTCCTTTCTCTTTGATCATCCTCATCATGTGAAGGATGCAGAGACTGCTATTATGTCTCTCAAGCAGGCAAAGGGGGGCCTCATCAAATATATTATGCACTTTCAGCAACTGGCCCTAGAGTTGTAGTGGCCAAACGATGTTCTTACGGTCATGTTCCGACGAGTGCTCACTGATGACATAAAAGACCAATTGGCCCTCACAGCCTTACCAGAAACCTGTGAGAAGCTAGCCCATCTGGCCTTGCAGATTGAGGAATGATTGGCAAAACGACACTGTGAATGAAGACAAGAATCCCGTCTCTTCTTGCCTGGGCCACTCTTTCCTCCTTCGACCCCAGGGACAGGTATCAAGACCAGCGATCCTGAACCTATGCAGATATGCGCATCAAGAGGCCACCTTTCCACCGAAGAGTAAGACCGGAGATGATGGAACCGGGCCTGCTTTTACTGTGGGGACCCAACCCACTTTATTAACGAGTGTCCAATCCTCCCCACAGATACCAGGAAACCGGGAAACGACAAGAGCTGGGGTGGACAGCGGTCGTCCCGGCCATAAGACAACTCCCCTGCACCTCTGGCCTGCCGTTACAGCACCTACGACTACCCATAACTCTCACCATCGGTCCCCAGTGCTCACAAGTAGTTTGGGCTTTGATCTACTCCGGGGCTTCTGGAAACTTCATTGATGATGGCCTTGTTCAAGCCTGTGCCGTCCCCACCACCTGGAAGGAGCGACCTGAGGTGGTCCAAGCTATAGACGGTTCTCCGCTGGTGTCAAGACCTGTCACCCTTCAGACTCAGCCCCTGCAATGCACCATTGGAACCCACTACGAACAATTAGTGTTGGACATAGTAAGTACCCCATTCTTTGTCGTGGTTCTAGGGCTCCCTTGGTTAGGACTTCATGACCCCCACATCAGTTGGACCGCAAGGCACTTGTCCTTTACCTCATCCCATTGTCAACAGCAGTGCCTGCGAAAAACCCCTGACTTCGGCAGCACTCTGGTGGCCAGCACCACTGTGGAACCTATTCCCTCGTGGCTACCTATTGAATATCAAGAGTTTTGTGATGTGTTTAGCAAGACCCAAGCAGCAAAGTTACCACCGCATCGACCTTATGATTGTCCTGTCGACTTGACCCCCAGATCCAAACCCCCCTTCCGTCGCATCTATGCCCTAGCCACCCCAGAACTTCAGGCACTGCAGCAGTATCTAAATGAGAACCTCCAAAGTGGCGCCATTCGCCATTCTTCCTTCCCCGCGGGGGCCCCCATCTTCTTTGTGTCAAAAAAGGACGGGGGCCTAAGACCATGTATCGACTACTGAGGACTTAACAAGATCACCATCAAGAATCGGTACCCTCTCCCTCTCATCCCTGAGCTACTCAACTGCCTCCAAGGAGCTTCCATCTATACCAAGTTAGATCTCCGAGGGGCCTACAACTTAGTGCACATGTATAAGGGCGATGAGTGGAAAACAGCCTTCCGGACTGTCACCGGGGAGGGGGCACGAGTCCACGCTACCCACACTCTTGCGCCCCTGGGCTTCCCTGCTAGATATCTTGCTAACTGGAACCTAATGCCCGTCAGGATAGTTGGGTGGCCTTCACCTCTAATCAAAGAGAACAGGCCTCTATCATCATAGGGCGCACGGTAGCAGGGAAACCCAGGCAGCCCCAAGATCCACTCGTCCACGCTCTCAAGGGGTGCAAGGGGGGTCAGGAAGGCTGTGAGGGGAAGACAGTGAAAGGGCAGGACTGGGTCCCCACACACCACGGGGAAGAGGTCACTCGTACTATAAGGGGCCCCGACAGGGGAGGGGGGAAGGACACCCACACTCTCACTCACCGCACTCTCGTTCTCCTCACTCACACTGCTTGTCCAGGAAGATACGGAAAGGAAGGTAGCAGTCACACTGGGGCTGAAGGTCCAATCGCTCACTTGCTCCATGCTCAGGCTCACAAGCTTGCACAGTCGCATGGGGGCCGGTTTCCAATCACCAGCGCCGCTGTGAGTGCGGCGCTGGGCTTTATTCCACAAGCCCCGCCCCTGTGCATGCCTGCAGCCACTCTGAGCGGCGCACCAGGGGCGGGGGAATCCCCACGTTTCCTTTCGTTGTTGGGGGCGTGGCCTCCGCTCGGCATGCTGCCGATGGAGGCACCGCCGTGCAGGGAGGCCCCGGGGGCAGGGTTCCAGCCGGCCCGAGACCCTGTGGCTTGAGGGGGGGTGCCGCCTGAGCCCCCTGCGGCCGTCTACGCCATGTCAGCCGGGGCCCATGTGTTACACGGACTCACTATGGCCACCTTGAGTACTGTGTGATGCCATTTGGCCTTGCGAACGCCCCTGCCACATTCCAGCACTTCATTAACGACATCTTCTGGGACGTATTCGTCATAGCTTACTTGGATGACATTTTGATCTACTCGATGTCAATGCAGCAACACATTGATCATGTGTGGCAGGTGTTACAACGACTTTGCCATAACCAGCTATACTGCAAGGGGGAGAAATGTGCATTCCACCTCACGACAGTTGACTTCCTTGGATTCGTGATTGACCCTACCGGCATTTGAATGGACAGCTGAAAGGTTGACGCTCTGCTACAATGGCCCCTGCCAAAAACGGCAAAGGCCTTGCAACATTTTCTCGGGGGTACGAACTACTATAGGCAGTACATCCCCAGCCATGCGGAAATCACCACACCCTTGAAACGCCTGCTGAAGAAAAATCAGGTATTTGCATGGAGCCTGGAACAACAGCACAGTTTTACATTCCTCAAAAACGTCTTCACGTCTGCCCCTCTTCTTCAACACCCCTCCTTTGAGAAGCCCTTTCAGGTCGAATCAGATGCGTCCTGTGGGGCAATAGGAGCAGTTTTATTACAGGAATATGCCACGACTAAACAGTTACTTCCCTGCGCCTATTATTCTCGCAAGTTAACCCCAGCAGAACACAACTATACGATCCTCGACTGGGAACTCCTCGCTATTAAGGCCACCTTTGCGACATGGCGACATTACTTGGAAGGAGCCAAGCATCCTGTTACAGTAGTCACAGATCACAAAAATCTAACCTTCTTACAGACAGGACAGATTACCAACGACCGGCATGCGCGTTGGGCATTATTTTTTGCTCATTTCTCTTTTGTGGTTAAATACCATCCTGGACGCTTGAATGTTCTCGCAGATGCCCTTTCCCGATACCACGAAGGGTGAAATATGAGGGAATGCCAATGAGGCACCATCTTGCAACCCAAGGTCTTCGCAGCAACATATGTGCAGCTTGCCCAACTTCAAGAAGCCAGTGCCCACAATCCTGAGTGTTTCCATGACCCATCCTATACCCTTGAGGATGGGTTGCGCAAGAAAGACAGCCTTATCGTGGTGCCTGCTTCCTGTCGCCCCCAGATCCTCTGGGCTCATCACGACGCCCCTCTAGCGGGGCACCCCAGGTCACAACAAACCTGACAACTCCTTCGGCGAGCCTTTTGGTGGCCCTCGCTGACAGCCGACGTTCAGCAGTATGTAAATGCTTGTACGACGTGCACAAACCAAGATACCCCAACAAGCCCCTCTGGGACTTTTTCAGCTCTCCACACTCCCCCAAGGACCATGGCAACGAGTTAGAATTGACTTTATTGTAGAACTCCCTCCATCTAGAGCCTATAACACAATCCTTGTCGTGGTAGATCACTTCTCAAAGATGGCGCATTTTGTGGCCTGCGCCTTCTGCACAGCGCTTCTCTTCATACGGCAGATTGTAAGACTCCATGGGTGGCCCCTTGAAATTATCTCAGATCACGGCACCCAGTTTGTGCCGCGTTTTTGGAAGGCCCTTTTCACCGCTCTTCATGTCACTCTCAAACCATCGACGGCCTATCACCCTCAAACCAACGGGCAGGTGGAAAGGGTCAATCAAAACCTTGAATAATACCTACGCTGTTGTATCAACCACCTACAGGAGGATTGGTATACCTGGCTCCCCCTTGCAGAGTTTGCGTATAACAACACGCCAAATGCATCCTTGGGGGATTCCCCGTTCTGTTTCCTATGGGTTCCACCCTCAGATTGGAACCCCTGACCTTCCTTCTATACAAGTTCCCACTGCAGGTGCAGTGGCCCGCCACATACATACCGCCCAAGCCCTCGCCAAAAGGACTCTCGAGCACTCTCGCCAACAATATAAGAGGGCGGCGGACAAGCACAGATGGAAGGCCATCTTGTTACACAGTAGTAACATAGTAATAATTTATTGATTAAACCGAAGATCATTTCAAACATTACAAGAACAACAAATAAAATCTAGACAAATTAATATAAATGTAAATATAAATAATATCCATCGCAAAGGAGCTAAAGTATTAATAAAATAAATATAAGAATAAACATAAAATCAAACCAGAAGGCAATTTACAACGAATAAGAAGGAAGCAATTGGGTCCACTTGATGTCGAGAATGCGGGCACAATATAAAGCCATGGCTCTTGAGAGGCGGGAGTCGCTGCCACCAAGTAATTTAAATGCAAGTATATCCAAGGGCCAAGCAAGATAATGTGAAAGGTATACATGCAAAAGTTTCCTCCTGTCACTGGCATAAGCCGGGCAGACAAATAGTAAATATAGAAGGAACTCAATCTGGCCTAATGAACAATTTATACAGAGTCTCAAGTCCCTAGGAATACCAAAAAATCTCCCATGGGACATAGCAGACGGGAAAGCGCAAAACCTGAACAAGGTTAAAGCATGTCGCAACCGCCAAGCAATCCAACAAAATAAGTAACTAGACTCATGAGCCTGAAGCCTAATATTAACATAATAAGGGACCACTTTCTGAGTACTCAAGATTGATGATTCGATTTGCAGTTCTTGATCAAAAATCCTCCTTTTAATCAACGCTACAGCGCTCTTGAGGCCAAGAGGGAGTAAAAAATCCCATGAAAAACCCAGTTTCGTGACCTCTTTTTCCACAGCCAGTGCCCATGGGTTATTTTCCCAATCGCTAGACACCAGGTTAACAAGATGGTGAGGTCCAGGAGGGAACAGAGTCACTTTAAGCCAAAATGTAATGATTACCACAAGGGCCTGGGATTTCAAGGATCGAGATGCTGTCTCTGCTCTTAGTAGAGCCTGGGGGACTCCTCTTGGGGCTCCCAAAATTGCCCGGAGGAAGTTCTGGAGTGGTTCAATATTATTCAAGAAAGCCAGACCCCAAATAGGGATGGCATAAAAAAACTGGTTTATTACCTGACCCTGAATAAACGCAACGCTGGGGACACTAATCGGCAATCGCCCACCCTTTGAATAAAAGAAACTCTGGATGGTACGAGATGATTTATTTGCCTGGTCAAGGGCTAGATTGTAATGCTTCTGCCAACTTCTAGAAGCTGAGAAAACAACCCCCAGGTACCTATAAAACCCAACCTGATCAAGCTGATGGTCACCCATCCGCCAGAAAGTAAGTACTTTCCTGCTTCCTACACACATGGTTTTGGTTTTGGAAAAGTTAACAGATAAGTTTTCCTGTTGACAAAAAAGCAGGAACCTGGACATACTTCTCCTTAGACCATCTGAGGTCTGCGAAATTAGGGTGGTATCGTCCGCAAAAAGGAGAATCGAAATCCTACGATCAGCCAATTTGGGCACGTGGGTATCCAAAGCAGACATAAAAGGAACTACACCATTAAAATTAAACAAGGCCGGAGCCAATATGCAACCTTGTCTAACCCCACGTGCCACCTGAGTTGGCCCTGTAGGGGCATGGTCATGCGCAAAGCAGACCTGCATCGTGTTATTACAGTGAAGTTTTATCAAAAGATACAGCAGGCAGCGATCAATAGAGGTCTGGCTCAGTTTAAACCAGAGGCACTCCCTATTCACAGTATCAAACGCTGTCTTTAGGTCGACAAAACACAAGTAAAGCCGGGATTTACTGTGGGGATGAGCATATTTGGCAATCAGCCACTGCAAAACAAAGACATGGTCCAGGGTGGACTGGCCTTCCCGAAAGCCTGACTGCTCAGGCACAAGAATCTCATCTGTAGTAAGCCATACTTGGAGTTTCTGGAGTAAGTGTTTGGAATAAAGCTTCCCAATTACACTTAATAGGCTTATTGGCCTGTAATTAGAAGGCAAGGCTAGGTCACCTTTTTTGTGGATAGGAATGACTAGGCTGTTTAACCAGCTTTTAAGGGGAAAAAACGGCGGGCGTCAATAGATGTAAATAAAGGAGCCAGTATATTAGCCCACCAATCTGGATTTAACTTAAGTAGATCAGGAGTTATATGATCACAACCTGGAGCTTTCCCGATCTCAGTTGTAGAATTAAGACCTTAATCTCTGATGGAGTCACAGGTTGCCATGTGTGGAAGTTTTCAATGGAGAGGGCAGAAGAATTAATATCAAAGTTAGGAATATAGGAATTGGCAAAAAGATCCCGAAAATAGGACTGCCAAACAGCAGGTGAAGGAGCAGAAGCACTATTCTTAAGACCCCCAGATTGGAACTGTTTAATGAGGAGCCAAAACCTCTTGGAATTCTTCCCTTGGACAGCATGGAGGAGTTGTAACCAATTTAATTTTAGATAAGCCTGCCTTTTCCTTATTATTAATGCTCTGTAGTCTCCTCGAGTGGAGATCAGTAAATTCTGGTTAGAACTGGAATGAAATTTACTAGCACCTTTGGCTAGTTTACGTAGTTTAGACCTTAAATTATGGCAATCTTTGTCAAACCAAGGTGAACCTTTGGACAAATGATGGTGGATTGGCCTAACATTACAAAGGTGAAGTGTAATTGCCTCTAGGAGTTCCTCATAACAAACGATAGGGTCACCCTGGGATGAACAAATCTGTTGAAAAAGCTCTATAACACACTGCTTTTCAATAAAGGTGGGGAAGAGGATTTCCAATTCGGGGAGACTCCTTAAACGGATTGGTCTGTCCAAGGCAGTTCCACTCTCCAGACTAGCAGAGTAATCCCGGATAGGAGTTTTGGCCCCGAAAGGATTTACCAGCTTTAAATTCAATGGAAAATGGTCAGACAAAAAATTTGGCACCTCACAAAAATCCAAAATAGAAAAGAGGTGGTTAACTGATACTAAAAAATAATCAATTAAACTAGAACCCAAAACAGAATGATAAGAAAAATTACCATCCCGGTCTCCCAGGAGTAGTCCATTAACTATTACTAAGTCCAGATCTTCCAGGCATTTACCCATCTGAGGGGCCCAGGAGCTAACCACCAAGTCCCTAGAGCACCGAATGTTATTGAAGGGAGGAGCTTGATCTTCCTCTACTAATATGTTAGGGAAATCCATCATAGGGTTCCCCATCCGAGTGTTAAAGTCCCCGCCCATTATGAAGTTAACCCCTGGGTAACTTCTGAGTGCAACTAAAGACTGAGAGGTAATTATAGACCAAATCTCCTCTAAATAATGTGAAGAAAGCGGCGGGATGTAAATATTGGCTAACAACAATTCATTGCCAGAAGGGAAGGAACAATGATAAATTGCTAGGTAAGACTTGTAGGAACTAATCAAATGGGCCTTAATACCAGTACTATCAGCAATCAAAAGGGCCAAAACCCCATTAAGGCAACGCCTGTTGGCAGACGAAGTGGCAGGCAAACTTAAGACCTGAAAATCAGCACAGGAAATTTCAACATTTGTCCAGGTTTCTTGGATTAAGATAACATCATGTAGCTTTAAAAAACTTTAAAAGGTAGGGTCAAGAACACGCTGGAACCAACCAGCAACATTCCAAGTCAAAAACGACACTACCGAGGAATTGGGAGGGCCCAGTCACTTTGTGGGTACAGAACCCTCTATAGGGGGGAATGTCTTACAGCTAATTTCGACTTGATGACTTCCCAGTGACAATTTATTTCCCCCAGGAACATAATCATGAGGGGAGTTTGGGCAGGTTACAGAAGAGTCAGGGATTCCAATCAAAAACTTAGACACATTCACAGACTGGTGTTTGTTCCTTACAGAGGCTGGAGATTCTGAAATTATATTAATACATTTGTGGGATATAGTAATATCACCTACATAATGGTCTGATAAAGAACCCCCTAAATGAGCTTCCTCTCCTGTTAGAGCCTCCAAAGGTGGCAAAGAGAGGTCAATAGACCCACTACATGCAGGTTTCCTTACATGCAGAGGAAACAATTAGCTCACCTTCTAATGGAATCCTAGGGGGCTGGGCAACTGGTAAATCAGATTGCTGTGACTTGGAACACCGCACTTGGTGAAATGAGAGATTTCCCTCTCTTAGGCTTCCCACCTGCATAAATAGAGAGTCCAGTTGCCCCAACATTTCGGACTGGCTCTTCATATTAACCCCTAATGATGGAACAACAAGGGGAATTTCAGGAGGGTCAGCCTGGCAGGGGGCGGCCTCTTACGGTGCTGCCTCCATATAATCGCTCTCGACAAGAGAAATCAAGTTATCAGTTAGCTTAAGATCTAAAGGGCTCTGTCGACCCCTCAATGATGGATGAATTGGACTACCATCCAAATTCTGAATAGAGGTATCTAGAGGGATGGCCTGGGGGGGTCAATATCTGAAGAGTAGAGGATAAAAGATCCCTACTCAATATCCTAGAGATATAAATAGCACTCTTTCTCCCCTCACTTCTAAAAATCAGAGAAACTAAAGCCACAGAATCAAAAGTAATGTTAACTGTCCAGCGACCCTTCGTGGGAGCAAGATGGTCAACTGCACCTATATTTTTGCTGGTAATAGGGGCATGCAACAATAACCTTAGATGCTCTGCCACATCTAATGCAGTGTTCCAAAAGGGCAGCCGACCAGGAGAAAGTGGATAGATAGTAAAAAGCACATTTTCCTCCAACTTTATAAACTTCCCTACACAAGCAGCTTGCACCTGCAATTTGGATCCATGAATCTGGGGGGATTTAGTCTACCCATACCCATACTGTCAGAAGGCTTCCTACTCAGGTCTGCAGGTACCAAGGAGCCATAGTCAAGCTTAGCTTTTGGGGTTTTCCCTAGGGGTGCCAAAAAAGTTCTTTTGGGAGCTAAAACTTCTGGGAGGTTAGTTTTAGATTTATCTACAATCTCCAATGGGGGAAGATATGAAGTCGAGAAATGGCGCATAAGGTTATCGATCCTAGGATTAATACAATTAAGTTGAGAAAACACAAGACAAATTGTCTGTGAAGTTAAAGCAACATGATCAGCTAATAAAGGAGCAAAACCCATACATTTGGGCTCCGCAAGATGATCCTTAATAATGCCCCCAGATAGTTCCTTAGTAGCTGGAATTAACTGCTTAGAAGAAGAGTGGTCGACCGAAGCTAGAGGCACTACAGCAATATTCTGGACGTCAGCAAGAGCCGAAAAGCGGTTACCAGTAGGAAAGCCAGCAAGCATACTTGAGTCTTTGGCAGGGGGATTAGCGTTAGCAAAGAAGCTTTCAAGCTTCCACTGCTTGGGAAGTTTGGTCACAGGGGGCGAAATAGTAGCGGCAGTTTCCGCCCGAGGGCGTTTTAGGAGCGACATAGCAAGCCCCCCAAAGAAAAACTACAGGACCAACCCTGATGGGAGCAACTCGCGCTTGCTGAATGACAAGCGTGACTTAGCACTTTCTCCCCTCCAACAAGTGCACGCGGACCGGCCCCGGGCCCTACCGGCGCGTAAGGCCACGGGCACAAGGGCGCGCCCTTGCGCGATCAGCCCTTAGGTGCGCTGACCGGGCGCATGCCTCTGGCGCCGCCTCCGTCAGCACTGGGCTTTTGAAGACCTGGTCCGTGCCTGGGCTGCTAGTCCCGCCCCTCCAGTCAATTACAGCACAGCTTCCGCCTCTGCTACTAACCGGGCCAGTTCGCTCACTCCCACGCTCTGCACTCCATCGGTGCTGAGTTTTTGAAGACCTGGTCTGTGCCTGGGCTGCTAGTCCCGCCCCTCCAGTCAATTACAGTACAGGTTCCGCCTTTGCTACCAACCGGGCAAGTTCGCTCGCTCCCACACTCTGCACTCCATCGGCGCCGGGCTTTTGAAGACCTGGTCCATGCCTGGGCTGCTAGTCCCGCCCCTCCACTCAATTACAGCACAGCTTCCACCACTGCTACCAACCGGGCCAGTTCGCTCGCTCCCACGCCACCCCATCCTGTTACACCCCGGAGACTATGTATGGGTGAGTTGCAGGCACTACCAATCCGCTCGTCCCTCTTCCAAACTAGACTATCGATACATCGGCCCCTTCCCGATTCTTCAACGAATCAACAATGTTACCTACACTGCCGACTGCCCCCCATCTTCGTATACACCCAACGTTTCATGTTTCCCTCCTAAAGAAGGACTCGCCCCCTCCATCCTCGTCATCTATTCCTCCCCCGGACCCCGCTTGTGTATCCTTGCTTGATCCCAAAGATGAAGTCCGGGCCATCCTGAACTCCCGTCGTAGGTACGGCTGTCTCCAGTACCTGGTGGACTGGGTGGGCTATAGCCCAGGGGCTCTTGGGGACCAGCATCCCATGTGTCGGCACCCCAGTTGGGGCGCCGTTTTCACCTTCGTCACCCATCCTGTCCTGGTCCTTTCTGGGCCCTTGGGCGGGGGGCTCGACGGGAGGGTACTGTCAGCTGCTGCTGGCCCCAGGGGATGAGACACGGGGCCCTGCGGGGGCAGGGGCAGCGTTTGGACTCTCAGACACTGGCGGTGGGGCAGCCGCCCTGCCAAACCCCGGGACCTGTTCCCTCGCCACACATACCAGGACAGTCCCACCAACAGTAAAGAGGGGTGGGACAAACTCCCAGGGCTCCATCTCCCTGGCCAATCATGAGGCGCTCCCGTCCATGCCGCTCCTCCCAACAGCCCCGCCATTGCAACAGCCGGGCGGAGCATCTAATCAAGCTGCGGAGGCAGCGCTGCACACAGTGTGTCACTCCGCAAGGCTGGCAGCCCGTCAGGGGGTGGGGCCAGCACCTTAAAAGAGGAACAGTGAGGAAGCCTCACTGCTGGTGAACATGCGTAAACTGGCCGCCCAAAAGCTAAGTGATTGTGTGAACTATTGTGTACTTGGTAAAAAGTCTTAGAGTGTTGTGTCCCTCCTCGCTCCCCTGTTATGATTGGACCTTGAGTGAGTGCGAGTGAGAACGTATTTTTGTCTATAGTCCCCATTCCTCCTTCCCTGGGCTCCCTTCGTTCTACCCCTCCCTCCGTGAGCAAGCCCCCCTCCTCAACCCCTTTACCTTGGGCTCCGTCCCGGTATCCCTCCACGTCGTTCCCCCACCGCTCTCCCCCCATCCCCGGTGTGAGCATAAATGTGGTCGAGGCAAGAGGTGTGGGCCTTGCTCTGTTCACCTTCTCGGCGTCCCATGATGATAGGGGTCTAGTCCAGACTAATCTGTCTAAGACGTTTGATCTACATACTATCCTGACGGGCACTCTTTCCCCCATCCGGAAGCCAAAGGGCAGACAAGGGCTCAAGGCGAGCGATCAGAGCACGGAGAGTGTCTGTGTCCCCTTCCCCACTGACACGGATGCAGTAATATGTATCCTCACAACTTGAGGGTCACTTGTACCACGCTTCAGGTCCTCATTCCTGCTGCTTGGCAGAACCTGACAGTGATCCAGGTGATCTGAACACTCATCTGTCATTGGCAATATGAGCTTGCAAGGCATAGACAGACTCTAACATGATCTGTGGTCATGGTACTGAGGTGCACTCCATCATAGAGGCTATTTGTGCTTCAGTGCCATATGTAGCTGGGTGCAGCCTTATAGGGATGCTGCCCCTTTGTAAGTCAGGGACAGCACCATTGCCTGACACCTGGGCTTGAGCATAGCAGAGCCTTGGGCATGGCTGAGCCTTTGTATATTTATTTAGTCAAATTTATATGTTTCCCTTCCCACAGAGGATTAGGGCAGCTTACACTAATAAAAAAATAATAAAAAGTCATTAAAATCAATTTTAAAATCCTATTAATGTCCCACTTAGCCCTCCCCTACACCCCCACCCAGTCCCATCGAACCCTATCCCTGCCTGCCTAATTCCTGGCCAAATAGAAAGGTCTTACATTTTTTCTGGAAGATGAGCAGGCTCAAGTTTAGGCAGACCCCCAGGGGGAGGGAGTTCCATAGTCACGGGACTGCCAATGAGCCTGCGTACCTTAGCTGTAAAAACATCTCAGGTAGCTGGTACCTGCAAAAGGGCGTCCCTGGCTGACCTCAGGAGCTGCAAAGGGACATGAGAAAGGAGGCAGTCTTTCAGATACCTGGACCCAAGCCATTTAGGGCGTTATAGGTTAAAACCAGCACCTTGAATTGTGCCTGGAAAGCTATCAGCAAACAGCTCCAAATAGGCCCACCTCCAAAAGGGGAAGGGGTGTGGCAGGGTGCAGCTTGAGGATAATGCTGGTCCTTTAAGAGTGCAGCTAGTACTGGCCAGTGGCAGGGGCTAGCGGGGCTGCAGGTGCTACCAAACGTGAGGGATAGTGCATTAGCTGCCGAGTTGCAGGAGCGTGCGGAATATAAATGTTTTGTAAATAAATAAATAAATTGACACACCTGTGATTGGGTGTAACAGAGCCATCCCAGAGTGGGATAAAGTTGAGCCAGCGCTCAGTTTGAGGAAGACTGCTAAAGAGGCAGGAGCTCAGGAGGAGCTCTGTCTCAAAGAAGGCTGCCTGGGTTGGGAAGGCTGCCTTAAGAGATTGTGAGTACTGATACTGTACAATATGGTGGAGACTTTGCATATCAATTAAGAGAGAAGAGACTGTGAGCTAATTCACAAGAATAGCGTATATTGAGCTGAATTGCCTTAGACAGTAACTCGTGGGGGTCTGGTCCTGCAGGGACTTATCTCGGGAAACCGCATCTGGTTACAGTATTTAAAACAGTTTTTTACAAAAGTATTTAAAGAAAGTGTTTTAAGGAAGTGTTTCAAAAAAGGATTTTAAAAAACTGTTGTACAAAAGTGTTTTGCAAAAGTGTTCTATACTGTTTAATTTATAATGATATAATATTTTTAACTGTTGAATAAATCTTCGAAAAATGCTTGAATCTTTAACCTGTGTGTCAATCTGTTCTCCTTTGGTCCATCCAGCCCTCCTCCCCTACCAGGACGAGATATTTTCCCTCCTTTGGCCCCCACATTTCAGCCTGTGCTATTTTCATTCCCTGTATGTTCCTATTGACATTCCCAGGTGAGCTGGCCACAGGCATAAACCCTTGGCTTTCCTTGTTGGTATTCAAAGGCTTGCCGGGCGTGGAAATGACAATAGGAAGTGCAGAGGCACAGACCTGCTGCCTTCACTATGGGCCTTCCCCCCTCCCCTCGCCATCAACTGCTTCCAGCCCCCAAAGCGGACTCTTGATATCCCATACCACCATTCTCTAACAACCCCCTTTTCCTGCACCCCTGCTTCCCACCACCTTTCCTTCTCATCACTCCAGGACCCAAAAGGGAATTCTTATTCTCACATACCACCATTCTCAAATTTCCTCCCCGCTGTATGAAAATTCATACAGGATTTTATTTACAATAAAGGATTAAATGATTTTATTTACAGTAAATTAGTTATAATTAAAGGACATTGTTAAGAATAAAGGATTTGCAATTACAGGAATTTTTTATTTTTAAAAAATTATTTATTTGGATTTCTTAGCCGCCGCCTCCTGCCACAGCTGCTCGGGGCGGCTTACAACATAAGATACAATAAAAACTAGAGGTGTGCACCAGGGGCCCATGTCTTTTTCGTTTTTGTTATTTAAATGTCGTTTTCATTTTCATAAATATCAAATTGTTGTTTTCCTTTTTCCTTTCGTTTTTGTTTTCCATTGGTTTCAATAGAAAACACATTTTCGGCTATAACCTTTTTGATTTTCACTATATTTGGCTGAAACTTGGAGTGATTATACCTCAAATGGAAGACATTACATGCACCAAACTCCAGAAAGAATGGATAAAGGAATCCAATTTTACAAGCAGTTGGATTATTTTACTTTGCAAAAATCTTCATATACATTCTTAGCTGTAACTTCTTTGCCTCAAATTTAATGTAGATGAAACTTGGCACATTTATACCCCTTCCAATATTTACTATCTCTGCCAACTTTCAGACGGATTGGATAAAGGGTTCTGGTGGTTTAAACAATTAACCTATAAAGTATGTCTGACTGTAATATCTTTATAGTCCAACCAGTGTACATGACATTTGGCAGGGATCTATATCACACTTTCAATATCATCTCTGTCAAATATCAGAAAGTGTCAGCGGCACACGCCGCCAGCGAGAGCGCAGGGTCCCCACGCACCCCCCACAACACCCGGAGCAGCCCAGTACCGTACAGGAGCAACGAGCACCCCTGAGTTCCCCGCCGGCTGCAACAACAGAGCCCCGCCCTGGAGACACGTCCCTAGCCAGGCACCGCCTGCAGGGGCCTTCCCCGACGTCTCCAGAAGCTCCTCTGCTGTCCCCACAAACCACAGCGACGGGGCTTGGGGCTGTAGCCACGCCCCCGATAGAAACCAGTCAGACAGGGCAGGCCCCTTCTCCTCAGGAGATGCCCCCACAACTGCCACTGACAGCAGCGGCGGAATCACAATTGAAGGCTACACTCCCGGCAGGGAGACAGCCTTCGGAGATTCCCCCGCCCCCGCAGCGCCGCTTAGAGCGGCTACGAGCTCGCACAAGGGCGGGGCTGAGGGAATAAAAACCAGCGCCGCCTGGGGAACGGCGCTGGTGATTAACAGAAACCGGCCCTTTGCGTGCAGCGTGAGTGTGGACTCAAGAGTGATTCATACTTGGAATTTGCCCGTGTGTGTGGACCTTCCCCGGAGACCTTCGTGAAATCCCCCGTGAGAATGAGTCAGCGAAAGCAGCGTGTGTGTAAGTGAGTGCCCTCCCTTCCCCCTTGCCTGGACTCCTTACTTCCGGAGGTGAGTGCCCTGTGTCCCTGTCCCTTCCCTCCTTCTGGGGCCCCGCACTCCCCCAGGGTGAACCACCCCACTCCTCGCCCCTGTTGTGTTGTACTAAGTGTGACGAGAGAGCGTGGGGCAGCCTTGGGTTCGTGGTCAGCAGCGCCCTATGATGATAGGGGCTCGTTCTCGTTAATTAGAGGTGAGAGCTCACAGACTATCTTGACGGGCATTCCGCCACCGGTCGCTCCTTGCTCTGACCTCGACACCCTGTGGTAGTGTGCATGTGCTTGTACCCCCTTCCCTACCCCGGTAACAGAAAGATGTGATAAAGGGTCCCAATTTTATATGCCTGCACAGCATATGCAGAAAAGGAGCCTATGCCAGGGATTCTCTTTCATGTCACTGTGATATGATTGGTTTGTGATGCCAATTGGCCATCAGAAATGCCAACCAAATATCGTTCTTCTGTGCTGTGAGCATCCCAACATCTCTCCCCCACTTGTTACTGGGAACTCAGAAGCATCTGTTTAGGAAAGAGCTAATAGAGATTCTCTTATGTCCTCTGTCACAGTGCTGCAGGATGCTATTGTGATGATAATTGACCAGCCTGGATGTGTAAACTATGTCTCCTGATTGCTGGGATGCTATCCCCAAAGCCCCGGTTATGTCTCTTCTATGCCCGCCTCAGGGCCATCCCCTATGCCTGCCTCAAAGGCACTACTGATTGGTCCTGCAAAGCTGGAAGCATGCAGTAATTGGCCAGTGAATGTGTTTGTCAGTCTTTTGAGTTGCTCCACATCCTCCCTCCTACAGTCTCTCTCCCTCTGCCATGCCAGGTGCCTGCCTCTGACTGGNGCCACCGGTCGCTCCTTGCTCTGACCTCGACACCCTGTGGCAGTGTGCGTGTGCTTGTACCCCCTTCCCTACCCCGGTAACAAATCACCAGCCCCCTGTTGGCCCTAGTACGGGCTTGAGTAAAAATGGATATTTCCAAAGAAATCTCTCAACTGACTCGCGCAGTACAGTCTCTGGCCATGGAGATGAAAGCTCTCCAGGCCCAACAAGGAGGCTTGGCCGCAGCGGTAACACAGCTGCAAGGGGCTGCCGCTGGGCCCGGAGCAGGAATTATGGGACCCCCACCGCCACCCGTGGCTGTGGCAGCCCCCCTGGGACCCCGTGAACCTAAAGGACCCAATGTAGAGAAATTTCTTGGGGATAGGCAGGCCTTTCAAGGGTTTCTAGCCCTATGCCGGCTCACCTTTAAGGTACAACCAGCCACCTATGTCACTGACGAACAAAAAGTGGCCTTTATTATTGGTAACTTGGAAGGCACTGCCTTGGAATGGGCTACCACCCTCCTTAAGGGGGATAGCCCATTGTTGAGTGACTACACCAAATTTTTCAAAGAACTTACGTTCCTGTTCGATCACCCACATAGAACTCAAGACGCCGAGGTATTGATTATGACCCTTCGACAGGCAAAGGGTGTGTGTTGGAATACCTAACGCAGTTCCAGCAGCTTGCCCTGGAACTCCAGTGGCCCAATGGAGTATTAAAGGTCATGTTCAAACGGGGGTTGGGGGAGGAAATCAAGGATCAGCTGCCCCTAGTGGAAACCCCGAATACCTGGGAAGCTCTGGCCAACCTTGCCCTGCAAATAGAAGCCCGGTTGACAGAGCGAAGGCGGGAGAAGCGACAGGAGGCGCGTCCTGGGTGGGTTCGACCTCTCCCGCTTCCTGGACCCCCACGGCTCCCAGAATCGGAACCAATGCAGCTCGGGGCCTCCCGGGGCCCGCTGTCCAAGGAGGAGCGAGAGCGACGCCGGGCCTCTCGCTCCTGCTTCTATTGCGGAGAGGCCTCCCACTTTATTGGGGAGTGCCCAGCCCTGCCTCCACATCGACGCGGGGCGGGAAATGGCCGGGACCGAGGCAGACGGGTCGCCTCGGTCGTAAGGGTGTTCCAAGCCCCAACTCCCTCTCGCGGCCTGAGCCCACACCTCCAAGTCCCCGTTACTCTTACCCTCACCCCACGGGTTTCCACGGTGGTGTGGGCCCTGGTGGATTCCGGAGCCTCAGGGAATTTCATTCATAGCCCCCTGGTGGCCCAGTGGTCCATTCCAACCCAACCCAAAGTCCCACCGGAGGCAGTGCATTCCATTGATGGGTCTCCCTTAGTCTCGGGACCCATAACCCTGTGCACGCGCCCCTTAGGGTGCACGATTGGGAACCATTATGAGCAGCTCCCCTTTGATGTCGTGTGTACCCCACTCTTCCAACTAGTATTAGGGGCTCCATGGCTGCAGACTCATGACCACCGTATTATGTGGTCCACCAAACAGCTACAATTCCTCTCCCCACGGTGTGCCACGAACTGCCTATGCCCCCAACCACAGGGTATCCTAGGAGCCACCGCAGCAGAGGGTCTCACCCCATGCGAAGATCTGTTACCTGAGGTATATTGGGACTATGCCGATGTTTTCAGCAAGTCCCAAGCCACGGAACTCCCCCCTCACCGTCCCTACGATTGCCCCATTGACCTCCTTCCTGGCATGGAACCTCCATTTGGACGGATCTATGCCCTGGCGGCACCCGAACTTCAGGCGCTTCGCACCTACCTCGATGACATCCTTCGACAGGGGTTTATCCGTCATTCTACGTCCTCCGCAGGGGCCCCTATTTTCTTCGTAGCCAAGAAGGATGGAGGCTTAAGGCCATGTATCGATTATCGTGGGTTAAACCAGATTACCGTCAAGAACAGGTATCCACTCCCCCTTATCCCCAAGTTACTGAATCGCCTGCAAGGCGCATGGCTCTTCACAAGGTTAGATCTTCGTGGAGCGTACAACTTGTTACGGGTGCGGGCCAGGGATGAGTGGAAAACCGCCTTTCGAACTCGATATGGATTGTTCGAGTATTGTGTGATGCCTTTTGGCCTCGCGAACACGCCGGCCACCTTCCAACACCTTATTAATGACGTCTTTCGAGACATTTTGGATATCTACGTTATCGCCTACCTCGATGACATCCTCATCTACTCGTTGACCCTCGACGAACATGTCCTCCACGTGCGAGAAGTGTTACGATGTCTGCGGCTCAACAAGTTATACTGTAAGCAGGAAAAGTGCTCGTTTCATCTCACCACGGTAAGCTTTCTGGGATTCGTAATCAGCCAGTCAGGGGTAATGATGGAGGCCTCTAAGGTAGAAGCCCTTCAAGACTGGCCTCCCCCCAAGGCGATAAAACCACTACAGCGTTTCTTAGGGAGCGCCAACTATTACCGCCAGTACATCCCCAACTATGCAGAAGTGACGGCCGCCCTCACGCAGCTTCTAAAAAAGAACCAACCCTACCATTGGGGAGCCGACCAACAGCGTAGTTTTGATTTTCTTAAGCAGGCCTTTACGACGGCCCCCCTGTTGCAGCACCCAGACTTTGAAAAATCCTTCTGCGTGGAAGCAGACGCCTCTGGGAGGGCCATTGGAGCCGTCCTTCTGCAACCTACAACGGATCCGGAGACGCTTCTCCCTTGTGCGTACTACTCGCGCCAACTAACTCCAGCCGAGAAGAATTACTCCATTCTGGATAGAGAACTTCTTGCCATCAAGGCAGCCTTTACCACATGGTGCCACTACTTAGAAGGGGCCCAACACCCCATTTTAGTGATTACTGCCCATAAGAACTTGACGTATCTTCAAGGCGCCCACATTGCCAACGCGCGGCATGCACGTTGGGCACTCTTTTCACTCGTTTTAATTTTCGCATCCGCTACTGGCCTGGCAAATTGCAGGTTCTGGCCGACGCCCTGTCCTGTTACTTAGACGACCAACCCAGCAGTACGCAGCCTTCGGAGCCTATTTTAGAATCTAAGACCTTCTCCGCCACATATTTATCATCTGAAGTGCTCCAGGAGGCCACACGCCAGGAATTAACCCCCGCGGCGGAGCACCCATCAGATACCCCAGACGGACTTCAACGCCACCAAGGACGTATTGTTGTACCTCCTTCTTGCCGAGCACAGGTCCTCTGGGCCCACCATGAGGCCCCGACGGCAGGGCACCCAGGGATCGAGCGGACCCAACAAATGATCTTGCGCTCCTTTTGGTGGCCAACTCTGCACCACGATGTGCAGCAGCACGTCTCTGGTTGTGCTACCTGTGCGAAAACCAAAACGCCTCGTCGCGCCCCCATGGGACTCCTGCAAATTCTCCCGTTGCCCTCTGGACCCTGGCAATGTATAGGGCTCGACTTCGTGGTAGATCTTCCACCCTCACGCCAATATACCACAGTCCTGGTAGTAGTCGACCATTTTACGAAGTTAGCACACTTCATCGCCTGCAAAGGCATGCCCTCGGCCAAGCGTACGGCATTGCTCTGTATCCGCCATGTGTTTAAACTACACGGGTGGCCACGGGAAATATTCAGCGACCGAGGTACACAATTTACGACACGATTTTGGAAGGCGCTGTTCCAGTCACTTCAAGTTGCCCTGAAACCTACCACAGCGTACCACCCACAAGCAAATGGCCAGGTGGAGCGCGTGAACCAGAATATGGAACAATATCTCCGTTGCTATACGAACTATCTCCAAGATGACGGCTCCCCCTGGCCGAATTCACCTACAATAATGCACCCAATGCCTCCCTTGATACATCACCCTTCTTTGTAACCTATGGATTCCACCCCCAGTTGGGGACATGCGATACCCCTAGTGGCGAAGTGCCCTCCGCAGGGGCTCTCGTTCGTCAAATCCACGAAGCACAAACCATCGCCCGTCAAGTTTTGTACCAAGCCCGGCAACGTTATAAAAAACACAGCGACAAGTACCGATGCGAGGAGGCCCCCCTATGCCCAGGGGACTTGGTATGGGTTGACCGACGCCACTACCCCACTGCTCGTCCGTCGGCCAAGTTAGACGCTCGTTACATTGGACCCTTTCCGATCACCCACCAAATAAACGAGGTAACCTATAAGGTTCAATTCCCACCCCACGTGCGTCTCCACCCCACGTTTCACGTTTCCATGTTAAAGAAGGCAGACCCCGCCCACATGTGCCCTGGGGTCGTACACCCCCGGGCCGACAGAATGGTCGGTCGCCGGCCCCGAGTTTGAGGTACGAGCGATCCTCGACGCCAAGCTACGGCGGGGGCGGCTTTATTACTTAATAGACTGGGTTGGCTACAGCCCCGACGATCATTCCTGGGAACCTGCCTCCAATGTATCGGCCCCCCGTCTTCTTCGGCCCTTCCACCTACGCCACCCCCGAAAGCCGGGACCCCTCCGATATGGGATCCGGCAACCTCGGGGGGGGGTTACTGTCAGCGGCACACACCGCCAGCGAGAGTGCAGGGTCCCCACGCACCCCCCACAACACCCGGAGCAGCCCAGTACCGTACAGGAGCAACGAGCACCCCTGAGTTCCCCGCCGGCTGCAACAACAGAGCCCCGCCCTGGAGACACGTCCCCAGCCAGGCACCGCCGGCAGGGGCCTTCCCCGACGACGCCAGAAGCTCCACTGCTGTCCCCACAAACCACAGCGACGGGGCATGGGGCTGTAGCCACGCCCCCGATAGAAACCAGACAGACAGGGCAGGCCCCACCCCCACAGGAGATGCCCCCACAACCGCCACTGACAGCAGCGGCGGAATCACAATTGAAGGCTACACTCCCGGCAGGGAGACAGCCTACGGAGATTCCCCCGCCCCCGCAGCGCCGCTCAGAGCGGCTACGAGCTCGCACAAGGGCGGGGCTGAGGGAATAAAAACCAGCGCCGCCTGGGGAACGGCGCTGGTGATTAACAGAAACCGGCCCTTTGCGTGCAGCGTGAGTGTGGACTCAAGAGTGATTCATACTTGGAATTTGCCCGTGTGTGTGGACCTTCCCCGGAGACCTTCGTGAAATCCCCCGTGAGAATGAGTCAGCGAAAGCAGCGTGTGTGTAAGTGAGTGCCCTCCCTTCCCCCTTGCCTGGACTCCTTACTTCCGGAGGTGAGTGCCCTGTGTCCCTGTCCCTTCCCTCCTTCTGGGGCCCCGCACTCCCCCAGGGTGAACCACCCCACTCCTCGCCCCTGTTGTGTTGTACTAAGTGTGACGAGAGAGCGTGGGGCAGCCTTGGGTTCGTGGTCAGCAGCGCCCTATGATGATAGGGGCTCGTTCTCGTTAATTAGAGGTGAGAGCTCACAGACTATCTTGACGGGCATTCCGCCACCGGTCGCTCCTTGCTCTGACCTCGACACCCTGTGGTAGTGTGCATGTGCTTGTACCCCCTTCCCTACCCCGGTAACAGAAAGATGTGATAAAGGGTCCCAATTTTATATGCCTGCACAGCATATGCAGAAAAGGAGCCTATGCCAGGGATTCTCTTTCATGTCACTGTGATATGATTGGTTTGTGATGCCAATTGGCCATCAGAAATGCCAACCAAATATCGTTCTTCTGTGCTGTGAGCATCCCAACATCTCTCCCCCACTTGTTACTGGGAACTCAGAAGCATCTGTTTAGGAAAGAGCTAATAGAGATTCTCTTATGTCCTCTGTCACAGTGCTGCAGGATGCTATTGTGATGATAATTGACCAGCCTGGATGTGTAAACTATGTCTCCTGATTGCTGGGATGCTATCCCCAAAGCCCCGGTTATGTCTCTTCTATGCCCGCCTCAGGGCCATCCCCTATGCCTGCCTCAAAGGCACTACTGATTGGTCCTGCAAAGCTGGAAGCATGCAGTAATTGGCCAGTGAATGTGTTTGTCAGTCTTTTGAGTTGCTCCACATCCTCCCTCCTACAGTCTCTCTCCCTCTGCCATGCCAGGTGCCTGCCTCTGACTGGCACTGCATGTGCTGCTATTTATCTGAAGAATGGTCTTCAAGGGGACAACTTCAATTGCTTATAAAATTGGGTCCCTTTATCAAATTGTCCTGTAGTTTGGTAGAGATAACACAGAAGATATGTGCTACATGCTTGCTAAATATATTGTAAAAAGGATGGAATACTGTTATGGCTAGAAACTTATTTTCCAGTTAATGTCTTATAACATCAGGACCCTTTATCCAATCTTTCATAAAATTGGCAGGTGTGTTGAGCTTGTGGAGGGACATCATATTCATAGGTTTCATGCAAATTGGATGGAATATAAAAAATCTGTAGCCATGAATGTGCATGGAGCTTTTCTTAAAATCACAACTTTCAATTGCTTCTAAAATCTGTTCCCTTTATCTAATCTTTTTGAAAATTGGTACATATAGTGCCCTCTATTGGGGGTACAATATCTCCAAGTTTCATTAAAATTGAATAAGGAACAAGAACGTTATAGCCGGAAATATATTTTTCAGTTTCTTCCCTTTATTGCAAAAATAAAATGTTTTCATTTCTATTTTCATTATTATTATTTGTCGGTTTTGATATTGCAATAACAATCATGAAAATGACAATTTTCATTATCATTATTGTAATAACAAAAATGACATGCATACCCCTAATAAAAACACACACAATTAAAAATACAATATAAAAATATAATTTAAAAACCACAAAACGTAGCCAGAGCCACAAACCTGCCTCCCCCAACTCCTCCATCCTTCACCCATCCCTCTCACCAAACACCTGGTGGAACAGCCAGGTCTTACACTGTGTTCTGAAAGAGGGGAGGTCCGGAGTCCCTACCCACCAGCATCACCTCTGTCTTGTCAGGATTCAGCTTCAGACGATTCACCCTCATCCGGTCTCCTACAGCCGCCAAACCCTGGGCTGCTTCTACACCCTTAGCGTGCTGATGAATGTAAAAAACACATGCACTTCTGAGGTGCTGATGAATGTATATGTGTAAATAAGTTCTGTAAACAAGCTGGGGAGAACCATATACAAAAAAGAGAAATATAAGTAAATGCAAGCTTGGAGGGAAGTTGTGAAGAAGCAGCTCTTCACTGCTGCTGGAACATCAGCTCTTTCTGCAGAACAAAACCAGCAGATCCCCTGCAAGGTCTTCTGCAAGCAGCTTTTGTGCCCTGCCTCACTCGGGTGAGAATGGACTTGGGGTTCTGGGGTGTTTGTTTCTGTTAGGACTAACACTGACATTAATTGTAATAAACTCTGCTGTTTGTCTGCAAATCAGCAATAATGTGTCTCCTTACAGTCCAGCCTTCTTGATTCCAGTTTCCCCCCGTGAAGCAACACGTAAAAATTGCTCCTTGAGGTAATAATACCTTTCCCCACTTGTGGAGCTGTTTCTCAGTGATTTTTCTGCTCCTTTGCCATGTTTTCCTGGCCACCTGGCAGCACAGTAAACAATTTTCGAAAACAAAAAACTTTACAGTTTAAAAATCTGTTAAAGGCAGAACTATTTCCAAAACAAAAAAATTTCCTCTTCAAAAACATTTCACAAAATAGATTTTACCCTAACTCCAAAAAATATGAACATGAATTACAATTACAATTTAAAAAACCTTTAACAACATACATTACAACAAAACACCAAAAAGCATGGAAATTATTTACAATTTTTTATCCATATTGCATAACATACCATTGACATTAACAGAACATATCTACGTAATTTATTACTATACATGCTTACTCTTATTCCACTAACTCAACTATCACATTATTTCTTTACAGGTCATTTATTTATTATAATGTCACCTACGAAAGTTTTTCACAGTGCCTTAACTCTGTCCTTTACATAAACTTTATAAAATGAAATTCTTACAATGGGAGTTTACATAACTTTGTACAATTAAATGACTTATAGAATGCAATTCTGCGCAAAAGGACAATGGTTAAGGTATTATGAAAAATTCTTCGTAAACAACGCTGTTTATTTTTTAATCTTTAATAACTCATTTTTGACTGCCCCCTACACTATCATACCACAGCAGCACTTGATGGACATCTCAGGCTCCAAGGCTGTAAAATCTGGGGGCTCAGCTAGTCCAGGGGGAGGAGATATGAATTGTTCAAAATCCTCAGCACAGTGTGAATAAATGGGAGTGATGTAAATTTTGATCCGCTGTTTTCTTACTTAACACAAATGGCAGTCAACGACTGCTGGACCGCACATGCACTAGCCAGCAGAATTGATTTTTAAAAAACTTGTAATAACTCATTTTTGACTTCACCAAACATTGTCATACTACAGCAGCACTTGATGGAAATCTCACAATCCAAAGCAGTGAAGTCTGGGGGCTCTATCATTCAGAAATATAGATTGTTCAAAATCACCAGGACACAGTGAATTGTGACCACTAGCAATTAAATTTTAAATATAACTTTAGATTTTCTGGCTGAATCTTCTTCAATTTTTGCATGTGTGACGGACCCCACAAATATAAACTGTGGTTAAACTTTCATAAGTATATGTCAAGTGGTCTTTTCAATATATGGGTTTAATGATCCGCCATTTATAATGGAGAGTGGTTCTGACTTTAGCTTTCTGACTGCTACCACATGCTGAAAATATAGAACATAGTTAGATAACAATAAATGGAAGCCTTTGAGTAAACTTGAATCCCCCAGGCTTCCCCTGGTGCATTCACTTAACATTCTCCTCAACCACAGAAAAAAACTCCACCGAAGAAAGGCAGGCTCTAGAGCTGGCTGTCGACCTGGAGCTGTGCGAGTCAGTGTCCATGTTTGCGTCAACCCATGCTGGCTCCAGTGTGGGGACAGGCATGGAGAGACGTCCACTGGCAGTTGTGGTTTCCATGCTGGGAGCAGGATCGGTTGCAGCAGGAAAATGTCGCACTGAGAATGGCGCAGTGGGTTTTAAGGCACCAGCAAGAGCGGAAAGAGGGGCTGCAAGTGTTCACTCCTCTGAGTGCTCTAGGCTTTTTAGCTGCAATTCTGTGGTACTGTGAACCTGTATGCAGGCAAGGCTGCAAACAACCTAGCAGCATGTGGACATGCATTAACCTAGATTAGCCTGAACAGCGGGCCTGCAATCTCCTCAAAGACGTCAGGTTAAAACAAATGAGACGTTAGCCCACATTAGCTCACACCAGGTGCGTGTCCACAGGCTAGTTTATTAGGTGGTCATCAGATGTTAGCCCGCCCCCTCCATGTGGCCACCACCACTTAGTGTCTTCCAGGAGACTACAAGTGAATCTGGGCTAATACATGCCCAAGTCTCATCAATTATCTTCGTCCACAGCCTCTCTTGTATCCAGGTTCACCAGCACCATAGAGTCGAGCCTAGTCCACCCGGCTTGCTGAAAGGCAGGCCAGGAAGAAGGAGAGCAGTAATGGACCCAGCCAGCTGACAGGTGGACCAGGGATAGCAGCAGGTCGAAGAGAGGAAAGAGCAAGGCAGGGGTGGAGAAATATGGGTGCCACCCCTGCCCATCAGCCACTGCTGGCAACCTAGGGCGTTTGAGGAGTGACTGCTTACCTCCTCTCTCACTGCTCTCACTGATGCCACTGAGTGGAGGATGCTGCAAGCACATGAAATATTGGTGTTTTTAGACAAGTGCCTCCCCATCCATTGCCCATCAATCACCCACCCACCATGCATGTTTCAGGGTTGCACAGGGCACCAATGCAGCCCTGCAACATGCATGATGAGTGGGTAATGGGTGGGAATGGAGGCACTTATTTTAAAAAATCCTATGAGCAGGGGGCTGCCTGTTTATTAGGTTGGACACAGTATGCCTGTGGGGTGGGGAGGTGAGTGGTGGCTGCATGGACCAAACATGAACTCCAGCAGGCTAACTTCCTGTCTGCTATCACCCACCAACCGCCATGAGTGATCAGTAGGTGGTGGCCAAGGGTATTTTCAGACATTACGAGATCACGCTCAACCACAGACAATCCCCTGTGGTGGGGAATGGTCCCGTAACGTCTGTTTGATCCCCGCCAGATGTTCACCACAGTAAACCACCGGTGGGGATCAAAATAACCACGCTTTCGAGGATGGTTCGGGGACCATCTCCGAAAGCATGGTCAAAGTGATTCCTGCTAGGGGTGAACACCCAGCGGGAATCACTTTGTGCCCCCAACAGACGTGACGTTACCACACTCAACCACGGCAGATTCACCGTGGTTGAGCGTGGTAACGTGTCGTCTGGCCCCTGACCACGGCCCGGAATCAGTGGCCATGCTCGCTGCCGATTCTGGGATGTGGTCAATACCCCGGGAGGCGGGCAGTCACCACGGCCAAATTGGCCGCTGTGCCCGCCCATCTCCCGGAGGGCGGACGGCCTCGGAAGCGTGGAGGGGTGGGGCTGTGCGGCCGCACGTTGCGCTGTGCAGCCCCACCCCCTCCCCGATTCCCCGGCAGAATTTGCCGACTTGTCTGTTGATGGGCCGGTCTGATTCCGTCAGGAATTTGGGTGATTCCGTGATGAGGCCAATACGGCCGCCGTCACATCTGAAATCACCCCAAGTGGCAGGTGCAGGCTAACATCTGGCAGCCACTGAATAAACAAGCAGGTGAAAACACGGTAGTTGTGGGCTATTGTGGGCTAAAATCTCACTTGTTTTCACCCCTAGAATCTTGATGTGTGACAAACATTTAAGTAGGCAGGAAACATGACTGGATAGTGAAATTCCAGAGGGTTTCACAATGCAAAGCATTACAGTCATATTTAAGTAATAAGCTATGAAAACAAGCAACACTTTCATTGCTATTAATACTAAGGTGCTTATTTTGTCTGCAAGAAAAGATCACAGCAGCAGAAAGTCTGTTTGATATGCCACCAGCTTCTGTTTTGTTTCTTAATTGTAAGGAGTTTGTTTTTGATCAAGATAATTAATTATGAATATAACAGAATTTTCCTACATCAGAAATAAAACTTACAAAAGCTACAAAAGCTTTTATTTTAAATATAATAAAATCAAGATATTTTTCTGCAGCTTACATAATCGAAGCCTGAAAGGAAAAAACGTAAAAAAATAATGACAGACAATTTTAAAGAGTGTTGGTATTTCAGTAGAGTATATCTGTGTAGTGTTTGATCCAAAGTATGGGTGTTTTTAGACAAGCGCCTCCCCACCCATTACACATTTTGCAGGGCGCCAATGCGGCTCTCTAGCATGCATGATTGGTGGGTAGGCACTTGTCTAAAAACATGCAACGAGTGGCAAGGACATCTGGAACGTAATGTTTCCTTTTAAACCAAACATTCTAACCCCACCAATGGAAAAGAGACCCTCAGAATCTATTTGGGAGGTGACTGCTCCCTTAGCCTAGACTATTTGGGATGTATCTCTTTCTATCTCTCTTGCTTGCTCTCTCCAGACAGAGGAAGTGGAAAAGATGTGTCCCTTGGTTCCTAGGTTTGGGCATGCCAAGGGTTTCCACCTGTCCAGTTTTCATCAGCACATTCCAGAACTGCGGGACTTACAGAAGAGATACCAAATGTGGAAATCAGTGTCCAGAACCAGCAGCATCACTGTCTGCCATCACAGGTATCCATGTAGGATGAGGCAGCTCTAGAGCAGTATGGGCTGTCCTGAAGCCAAGATCACATTTTTCATTTGCCCTGCTGGATTGTGGATCTGGCCCCTTGGCTTCCAGC
This sequence comes from Sphenodon punctatus, assembly GCA_003113815.1. Classification (NCBI taxonomy): domain Eukaryota; kingdom Metazoa; phylum Chordata; class Lepidosauria; order Sphenodontia; family Sphenodontidae; genus Sphenodon; species Sphenodon punctatus. The sequence goes on along the minus strand of QEPC01003743.1, from coordinate 4,531,488 downwards.
TCCAGTGGGGCAGGAAAGATGATGGTGGCAATGGTGTAGCTCCTGTACTCAACCATAAATTTACATAAATTAACATCATCTGGTTTTCTTGCCTGGAACTCGTGGCAAACGGTAGCCACACCTCTTCCACTCGTTTCTCAAAAGCTTTAACTAAAGCTACATGAAAACACTGATGTTGATTATACTGATTAGTAGAACCTATTGTAGAGTTAGCTTTCTGTTCAATAACACACAGCAAAAGTTTCTTCAAAACAGAACTTTACTAAGAACTCAGAAGACATGCTTCCATACTGTACAGACTGCATGGGACAAGATGGAAGACAGAGAGAGAAGAGAGGAGACAAGGAGAAAAAAAACCCGTTTCATCCCCTGACCCTCCCCCTACTGGACAAGCCCCATATTAAACTTGCAGGGCTTGCAATGGACTTTTACTTGTGACTGTTGCACAATCCAACAGAACCATCTAACCTTGTGGTTCTTTCCTGCAACTATGATGTCCAACATACACATCTCAAGTGTTCACTCAGAATGATTTCCAAAGTATTTATATAGGATGAATGCAGACTGGAGGAAAGGGATAGTTCCAGAAAGGACATAGATTCACAAGGCTGGAAGGGACCTCAAGGGTCATCTAGGACCTGCCATACCCCAACTGCACAGAGAAATGCCACCAATAGCTACAAGCAGTGACTGGGACCAACCAGAGCACACCAATGCCTGAAATAACAGGAAATAATTTTAGAAAAAGAAGAATCCCGATGTCCCAAACAGGTGAGCCACATCCATGCTGCAGGGGAAGGCGATAAACCCTCAGAGTCAACTGCCAATTTGCCCAAAGGGAAACTTCCTTCTCAACCCTAAATATGGCGATCAGTTATACTCTGAACATGCATGCAGGCCCCACCAGCAAGCCACTTGATATACAATATAGTACCCAGACTACAGAATGCCCTGACATCCTCATCTCCAGCCATAGACAACTATGATGCTACAGAAAGAAAGGTGTGGGGTTTGGGGGGGGGGGGAGGGACCAACATGTGTTGTTTGGGGGGGGAGGACACTTTGTCCTGCAGCATCAAATAATAAAAACTCCTCACAAGATATATACCATAAATTTATCATACTCTATTTTGAAGTTATTCAGATTCTTTGCTCCCACAACTGCCTTGGAAGCTTATTCCAGTAGCTCACTGCTCTAATTGTTAAAAACCTTCTCCTAATTTCCAGCCTGAACTTATCGATAACCAGCTTGTATCTATTAGTCCTTGGACCCATGCTCCCTTTTAGTTTGAACAAATCTTCCCCTTCTATTCAATTAACTCCCCTGATATATTTATACAATGTGATCATATCTCCCCTCAGGCTTCTTTTTGATAAGCTAAATGCTCCTTCAGCCTTATCTCAAAGGGTAAGTCCTCCATCCCTCTGATCATCCTTGTTAGTTCCATGTTGCACTTATTCATCCTTCTTAAACATTGGTGACCAGAACTGAACACAATACTTAATCGAGTTAGTCCAGATTAGGGCTGTGCAAATGCGGTTTGGGAGTTCGGGGTTCGGCCCGAACTCAGGGTGTTCGGCCCATTTGCGAACACCCTGAATCTGAACTGATCTCTGACCGAACTGAGTTCGGGTTCTGAACTCGGTTCGGGCAGGGGGTGGGGGACAGGGAGGAACCCGGTTTTCCTTCCCCCCTCCAGGCTGCGTGGGTGGAAGGGGCACTGGGGAGCACCTCCCCCCCCCTGCCCAGCCTGGGATTTTTGTTTTGTTTTTAAATCCCCTCCCCCCGGGATTACCCACGGCCCTACCTAGTGGTGCCGGGGCTCTGGCCCCGGGTCCGGCGGCAGGCGGGTCCAGCAGCGCTCCGGAGCGCCGTCCCCCACCAGACCTGTGGCCGCTACCGCAGCCGCCGGCGAACCTAAGACTGGAGCCCTGGCACCCCCAGGTAGGTTGGGCTCTGGCCCTGCTACCGCAGCAGCGGCGCTCCGGAGCACTTCAGTCTGCTACTAGGCCTTTCAGTTTGACCCGGAAGGCCTAGTGGTGGCCTGAAGCGCTCCGGAGCGCCGCCAGACTTGCTGCTGGACCTGCCCACCGCTGGACCCGGTGCTGGAGCCCTGGCACCACCAGGTAGGGCCATGGGTGATCCCAGGGGGGGTTAAAAAAAATTCCAGGATGGGGGGGAGGTGCTCCCCGGCGCCCCTTCCACCCACGCAGCCTGGAGGGGGGCGGGAAAACCAGGTTCAAACAGACTGAACAGTTTCGGGTTCGGCCGAACCCCAAACGAGCCGAACACCGAACCGCTCGGTGCTTGCACAACCCTACTCCAGATGCGGTCATACCAGAGCCCTATATAGAGGCAACAATACCTCCTTATCCCTGCTGGCAATACCACACCTAATACATCCCAAGATAGCATTTGCCTTTTTTTACAACTGCATCACAATGACGACTCATAGTCATTTTACAATTACTTATAACCCCCAAGTCCCTTTCCTCCTCAGTTGTTTCCAACTGATGAGTTTCTAGCTGGTAACTAAAATTCTTATTATTAAACCCCAAATGCATAACTTTGCACTATTAAATTTCATCCTATTCCTAACACTCCAATCCATAAGGTCATCCAGTTCATCCTGTATAATTTTCCGATCCTCCTCTGCATTGGCAATTCCTCCCAACTTGGTATCATCAGCAAACTTCATTAGCACACCCTTACTTCTCTCACCAAGTTCAGTTATAAATATATATAACAAGACAGGCCCCAAAACAGATCCACGAGGAATGCCTTCCTACAAGATATTTCTCCTTTATAGGTATGCAAATTTCAGAAATCCTCTGAACCTTGGACTTAAAGAAATTCTAGCCATCCTCCACATTATGGTTCAGAATTTCCTCAGTCCAATTTACTTCCCTAATTAGTTTCCTTAGGGACGTGCCCATCCTGGCTGGTTAAAGCCAGCTGGGAGACTCTGGGGCCATTGTTGGCTGGGGTAATCAGCGCCTCCCTTAGGGAGAGCAGAGTGCCGAGCTGCCTCATGGAGGCAGTGGTGCAGCCTCTGCTCAAGAAACCCTCATTGGACATTGACTCCATGGCCAGCTATCAGCCAGTCTCTAACCTTCCCATTTTAGGAAGCTCAGCAGCTTCAGAGGCATCTGGACCGTGTCAGTTTTCTGAACCCCTCACAGTCTGGCTTTCATCTGGGTTTTGGCACTGAGACTGCACTTGTAGCCTTGGTCAATTATCTTCACCATGAGTTTATTTATTTGTTTGTTTATTTATTTATTTAATTAATTAATTAATTAATTAATTAATTAAATAACTTGTATCCCACTCCCTCCAGCCCCTATGGCAGCTCGGGATGGCTCACAAAACATTTAAAAAATATATATTAAAAACAATGCATAGAAGGGTTACTAAAACAATAAAACAACAAAACCACTGGCAAAAACCCCACCCTTATTCCCCCCTCCCCCAGAGGCCCGGACAAACAGCCAGGTCTTACAGGCCCAGCGAGGATCCAGGCGAGCTTCCTCTGGCAGGGAGTTCCACAGTCATGATGCAGCCACCAAGAATGCCCTCTCCATCGTGCCCCCCCGGTTCACCCTGAGGACCTCCAAGAAGCCGCTCCTGATAGACCACAGAGGTCGCTTCACGGCCCAGGGAGTGAGATGGTCTCTCAGATAGGAGGGACCCAGACCATGTAAGGCTTTAAAGGTCAAAACCAGCACCTTGAATCGAGCCCAAAACGCCATAGGCAGCCAGTGCAGAGCCCGGAGCACTGGTGTAATGTGCTCCCTACAGCCCGTCCCCATCAGGAGATGGGCCACCACATTCTGCACCAGCTGCAGCTTCCGAGTCATCATCAAGGGCAGCCCCACGTAGAGCATGTTGCAGTAATCCAGCCTTGAGGTGATGAATGCATGGATGAGGGTGTTCAGGTCAGAGCTTGACACATATGGCTGGATCCTCCACACGAGATGTAATTAATGAAAGGCTCCCTTTGCCACCGCCTCCACTTGACAATCCAGGCGGAGGCCAGGGTCCAACAGAACCCTCAAACTCTGCACCTGCAGGGCTAGCGGGAGGCGGATCCCCTCCACAAGGGCATCACCTCCACTGCCCTACCCACCAACATCACCTCCGTCTTATCAGGATTCAGCTTCAGTCTGCTCCGCCTCATCCAGTCACTCACTGCTAGAAAGCACTGGGAAAGCACTGAGACTGCAGGACCTGGGTCCATTGAAAAAGAGAGGTAAAGCTGGGTATCATCAAACCATCTCACAACCTCACCCAGGGGTTGCATATAGATGTTAAATAAAATTGGAGACAAAATCGAACTTTGTGGTACGCCACAAGCAAAATCCCGGGGGCCAGATGTTTCTTCCTCCAGCACCACCCGTTGGCTTCTCCCCAAGAGGAACAAGCCAGAGTTGGACCAGAGTTGATCGAACCTGTTGATCCTATTTGATTTTTCAGCTGCCTTTGATACCATTGACCATGAGATGTTGGTGACCCGCTTGTGGGACCGAGCTGGGTTGGGTGGGACTGTTCTTGAATGGTTCCGTTCCTTCCTGGCCAGAAGAACTCAGTGTGTGGTACCGGGTGATTGTTCATCTTCTCCCCGGGATCTCACGTGTGGAGTCCTGCAAGGTTCTATTCTGTCCCCTCTCCTGTTCAACGTGTACATGCAGCCCTTGGGCAAGATCATCAGAGGGTTTAATGTGCGGTGTCATCAGCATGCTGTCATCATTATACTGATGACACCCAAGTTTACCTCTTATTTTCAACTGACCCAGGCCTGGCAGTTTTGATGCTTACCTGGTGTTTGATAGCTATGGGGGACTGGACAAGGGCAAGCCGTCTGAAGCTGAATCCCGACAAGACAGAGGTGATGGTGGTGGGAGGGGCTGAGGGAGTAGTGGCACCTGTCATTGATGGGGTCTGCCCTCCATTGGTCACTCAGGTTCGTAGTCTGGGGTGCTCCTTGACTCACAGCTCTGCCTAGATGTCCAGATGGCGGCTGTTGCAAAGGGAGCGTTTCACCAATTACATCTGGCGCTACAGCTTTGGCCGTATGTCTCAGACACGGATCTAGCCACTATCATCCATGCTTTTATCACCTCAAGACTGGACTATTGCAATGCAGTCTATGTGGGGCTACCCTTGGTGATGGTCCAGAGAATGCCGCTGGTGCAAAACGCAGTGGGTCACCGTGAGCACATTACACCAGTGCTTCTTTCTTTGCACTGACTGCCTGTAGTCTTTCGGGTCCAATTCAAGGTGTTCTTTTTGACCTATAAAGCCCTAAATGGCCTGGGCCCTGCATATCTACAGGATCGCCTCACTCCCTGGGTCCTGGATTGGCCTCTGCAGTTGGCTGGGGGTGCCTTCCTCAGAGTCCCCCAGGTATCTCGGGTGGCGACAATGAGGGGGGGCGTTCTCGGTGGGCTACACCACAGCTGTGGAACTCCCTCCCAACAGAGGTCAGCCCAGCCCCAGACCTCCCCTCTGTCTGAAGACAATGTAAGACCTGGCTGTTCTGCCAGGCTTTTGGTGAGGAAGATGGGTGATGGTTGGGAAGGAAGGGTTTTTATCTCCGCCTTGCGGTATGTTTTATACTGTATGTTTTATATTGATATTTCTAATCGTTTATTAATATGTTATTTATGTTTATTATGTTATATTTTTATATGTTTTAAATATGTTGTGAGCTGCCCCGAGCTGATGTGGCAGGAGGGAGCGGCCAAAAACTCAAAGATAATAATAATAATTAATTTCCCCAAATCTGTATTTTTAAAATAAAAGACCTTAGTTATTGTTTTATTATTAAGTATCCTTCCAATTAAATTAAACTGGATTAACGCATGATCACTAGAACCAAGATTATCCCCAATAACTAAGCTATCTATGATATAATATCTTTGCTATTTACTAGAACCAAATCTAGAATACCATCTCTTCTGGAATCTTCAAGTAACAAGTGTCCCATTCTGAATACTGGCTTTCCCTCAATCCAGATTATTTGGATTGCCTGATCTTTATTCTGAGGCATATCACATGTTTAAGAACACCATGGTTCCACAGGACAGAACGTTAAAGACCCAAACTAATTTCCCTTGTTTTAGAATTTTAATCTACCATTCCTATTCAGGACATAGCAAGCAGCAGGGATGTGGGGGCGGGGGGAAATCAGCAAGGTTCTTTTATCATCCTAGTGTGTAGGAATGGCATACTAATTTTCCTTGTTACTGTTTCAAGACACTTGATGTTATAGCTATAGCTGATCTGGTTATATAATAGTGTAGACCCTAATCTCTGATGCATGAAACACAGCATGGGTTTTCACCAAAAACTGCTTCTGCATTTTAATAAGCTTGTGTCACTTTGTTGTAAATTAGAATCTTGTCCACAGTGTAAAAAGTTTCTCTAATAGGACAACATTTGCCAAATGACAAAATCTATCGTGAAGAACAGAATAAAAATTCATGTCTTTGTTTAAAATCTGCATAGCAGCAGTAAGACAACTGGCAACAGCCTGTAGGTCTTCTAGGGATGGGCGAACGCGGTTCGGAGTTTGGACCGAACTCGGTCTGTTCGGTCGACCGAACCAAACTTCCGAACTGAACTCGAATTTCAAACCGAACCGAACCGATTTTCCGAACTCCATTCTGTTCGCCCATCCCTAGTGGCAGCACACACAAAAAGCCCTGGTTTTGAATGGCCGAACTTGGTTCAAAAGTTCGGATTTTGATCAAACTTGGTCTGTTCAGTCGACCAGACCGAACTTTCAAACCGAACTCGAATTTCAAACCAAACCGAACCAAATTTTCAAACTCGAATTTCAAACCAAACCGAACCGAATTTCCAAACTCCGTTCTGTTCGCCCATCCCTAAGGCCTACAAATAAAAAATTGCTAGTACCATTCTACATAAACAGAGATTTTAAAAATGCACTAGGTGCAGCCACACAAGACACTCAAAGAGGCTTGCCCCTCCGTGGCCAAACGAGCCACTGGATGCAGTGGCTTGTGTGTCCAGTGGCAGCCAGATGTTCGCCTTATTCCCCGGGTGGGGTGAACATCTGCTTGCTCTGCGACACATCCTTGGAGAAATCCCAAGGATGTGTAACGGATCACCTTTACCCCATGTGAGGTTAGGCTGCCCAGGGTGGAGCAAGCCCATGTGGCCAGGGGCACATGCCCTGCCATGCTTGAACCGTGAGCGACGGGCACTAGCACCTGTCACTCACAGCCACATCACAGCCAGGGTGGGATTCTGGTCCGCCTGGGCTGATGGGAGGAGGGGGAGCCCAGAGGTGCTGCACTCACACCCCTTACCCCATCCCAATAAACAGCTGATTGGGGGAGGGGAGTTTAGCGGCGCACCCACTATTCTGGGTCCCCCTCCCCCGGTCAGCTGTTTGTTGGAGTGGGGAGAGGGGCATGCACAGCTCCTCTGGGCTCCTCCTATCTGCTGTCAGTGAGGTGGAAGTGGGGGGGGGGACCTGTGCTCTTCCCAGGCTCCTCCCCAATCCACCTGACTGCCAGTTGATGGGGGGAGGAGGAGCCTGGGAAGAGGGTGCGTGCTCTTTCCGGGCTCCCCTTCTCCATCTGCTGTCAGGCAGGAGGTGGGGTGGAGAATGCACCCTCCTCTGCCCCCCAACAGCTGTTTATGGGCAGTGGGCCCAACCTTGCATTGCAGGGGTCAGATCCTCCAGCTCCTGGCTGTGGTAGCGGCTCCATGATAGTCCGGGCTTCCTGCCTTCCCCCTGCTCGTGTGCCTGGCTCCCTGTGCAGGCCTTGCAGTGTGGCAGGGTTGATTGCCCACCATGGGGTGGTGCAGAGATCAGGTCCAGGCAGCTCATCTGAATGCAACCCCTGAAAGTAAGAATGTGATACAATCAGCATCAGTGGTTGTGTTCATACTATAATTTTTGCATTTAAAAATACCTTATGACTGCACCATCAGTAGTTCAGCTCCCTGACTTGTAGAAGGAGCAGATGTAGTCTAGTGGATAGTAGGGATGGGCGAACGCGGTTCGGAAGTTCGGAGTTTGAACCAAACTCGGTCTGTTCGGTTGACCGAACCAAACTTCCGAACCGAACTCGAATTTCAAACCAAACTGAACCGAATTTCCGAACTCCATTCTGTTCGCCCATTCCTAGTGGCAACACACACCAAAAAACCTGGTTTTGAATGTCTGAACTTGGTTCGGAAGTTCAGATTTCGACCGAACTTGGTCTGTTCGGTCGACCGAACCGAACTTTCGAACCGAACTCGAATTTCAAACTGACCCAAACCGAATTTCCGAACTTGAATTTCAAACTGAACCGAATTTCCGAACTCCGTTCTGTTCGCCCATCCCTAGTGGATAGCACCCAGCTTTGAGATCCAGGTTCATATTTTAGCTATGATTCACTAGTTGGTCTTAGGCAAGCGATTACCCCTCAGTCTCAGTTCCAGATCTGTAAAATAGGAATATTTAGGCTGATCTATTTACTTCAAAGAGATGCTATGAGGCAATGATTGTAAGATGATTTGGACACTACTAGCACTAGTAAATGCTAAGAGTTAACAGTAATTATTGGCTAATTCCACAGAATTAGTGCTTTCAAGAACTGTTTTTGATGGATACTTAGGCCGTTTTTACACGGACCCGCCCCTCCCACCCCCCCACTGGGTGTGCAGGTGGGTGTGCGGTGGGGGCTACAGGGGCCGTCTGTGTACACACCTCAGCGGTGGGTGGATGGGTGTTTTGTCTGTGCAAACAGCATGGGCGGAAGGGATGTGTGAACGTGATTTGGCCGTTCGGTGTTCGGCCCGAACTCAGCCCATTTGAATGGCCGAACCGAATGCCCAAACCAAACGCCAAAACCACCGAACAGTTCAGCCACGTTCAGATGAGTTAAGGCATGTTCGGATGGGAACAAACAGGGCTGGAAAGCCCGGGGGGGCGGGGGCAGCTGAGGAGCAGACTTCCTGACGCCAGCGATGGAGAGGCTTGGACTAGCAGCCAGCCTGCCCAATCACCATTCCTCTTTTTATTTATGTATTTATTTATTTTATTCATTTATTTTTGACATTTATATCCCGCCCCTCCTGAGAACAGCTCGGGACTGCTTCCAACATAATAAAACAATTATAAAATATAAAATAATTTTTAAAACATCAACAATTTAAATACTTTAAAACAGGGCCCCGGGAATACTTTTCCTCTGACCACTGGCTTTGCAGTCTTCGATTGGCCACAGGCTAGGCTGCACGGAGCCAATGGAGCTTGTGGTAAGGCAGGCGCAGCAAGTAACAAAAGTCATTGGCCTCCCCCCTTCCAACTCCTTCTGATCCTGTCAGCAGACGTTTTCAGAAGTCTCCCTCTCCCAGCAGTTGTGTACCTCCCAATCCATTGCCATCCTCCTCCTATTTCAACCATTTCCACACATTTACCTTCGTAGTTTCATTTATTTAGATTAGATTAGATAGATTTAGGTGTTATTTTTATTTTTTACCCCTCCCTGTGTTCTTTCTCCCTACCCTCCATTGAATCATTCCCTCCTCCCTGCATATATTCCATCCCTGATTCCCTTCCCCTGTTTTTGGATTTATTGAGAGTAGCATTAGATTGATTTAGCTTTCATTTCAGTTTTGTACTCCTCCCTGTGTTGTTGTCCCCCCACCCTGAAAGAAGACACGTGACACCAATTTGTGGATAAAATAAGGCCGCACCAAACTTTATTAGCCTCGTCGGGGGGAGGGGGCTATGCCCCTCCCGGTCCTGCCAAACCTGACTCTAACATATAACTTGGTAGAGTAACTAAAAGCGGTCTGATGTCCCTCAGTACCGCAACAATATTAACTATAGCTGCTGCAATGTCACACCTGTCGGGCCGCCCCCGGCCGGATCAGGAGGCCATT
>QEPC01003743.1:4492212-4508205 GCA_003113815.1 Sphenodon punctatus | reverse complement strand
GCAAATCGATTCTTAGTTATTAATACCCCCCTTTCCATATCCTGATCACAATTCTTAGTGTACTTTGCTGGAACATACTCCTCAGAATCTGGAGAAAACATATCTCTACCCCTCTTCTTTTCCATAAGTCCCCAACAAAATAATGTCCCAATACCTTAACTATAGTAAATAATGTCAATATCAATATCAATTTACCCTGATGCCACAAAAGTCCAACAAGGGTCCAGGTCGACGACGGTCCCTCCTGGTCCCTCGAAGGGTGCTCAAAGGGTGCGCACCTTTGTGTGCGCGACCCTTCGGTGCACGACCCCGGTGCGCGCCTACGGCGCTGCTGCAGGCTCAGCGCTGCCTTTTCTCCCCACAGGTCCTGGCTCCGCCCCCAGCTCGCCTCCAACACAGCTGCCTTCGGCGTTCAGGTAAGGATCCCCGCGTTGCTGCCCAGCGCTCCACCTCATCCCACTCATGTTAGAAGTAATGTTCCTGTAGGACAATATCTTAGGTTGAGGAGGAATAATTCATCAATAAACTCCTTTAAAAAAACAGGCAAGACAGTTGACACAACAACTATCCATGAGGGGGTATCCTAGAGATCTACTACAAAGAGCCTTTTTTAGGGCTTTAAATACAGATCGCTCACAGCTCCTCTCTCCGAAACCACATAATTTGAATTCTGATAGGATGGTAGTCACATTGGATTATAGTCCAGCAGCACATATTATTAAACGTATGATCCTTAAGAATTGGGATGTAGTAAAAAATATCCCAAGATGTTCACAGGCACCCATTTTTGCCTATCGCAGGACTAGGAATTTGAAGGATCTTTTAGTCAATAGTGATTTTGCAAAGGATATTCCAGTACACCACACTGTGTTGAGACCAGGTAATAAGCGATGTGGGGGGTGTAGTATATGCAGACTGAGCATGGGAAACCAGACCATCCAATCCCCTAACCTAAAATTTCCCTTTCGAGTTACAAACAGTTTCACATGCCAAAGTAGTATGGTTGTATACTTCATACAATGCCCATGTGGTTTACAGTATGTGGGAAAGACCAAGAGACAAATCAAGGTCAGAGTTATAGAGCACAGGTCCAACATTCGTTGTAAAAAAGAGATGGAACCATTAGTACAACATTTTGTAGAATTTAACCATTCACCTGATATCATCAAGTTTTGTTACATTGAGCATCATACTTCAGAACAGGAACTGTTGAAGCTAGAGGCAAGGTGGATCTTGAAACTTAAGACTTTGATTCCTTGTGGTTTAAATGACTATATTGATTGGTCAAAGATCATATTATAATTGCCTGTTGAGCCTTTCATGCCTTTTAGCAGTGGGAATTGTTTATTCACTTTGGTTAATGTATGTGGGATGTAATTTGGAATTGAGAAGTATGGGGTAGTGCCTTTGGGTTATATGTTGTAAAACTAGAGTCCTTCTTGCCATGTAAATGTGTCCATCTGGTGTGGAGAGAGATCTCTCCTGATGAAGAACCTTGGGAATGAAATTACCTTATTTTGAAATATGCCTTCAGAAGAAAAGTGACTTATAGACTTTGGAGGATTTACCGACTTTAGTTGAATGGATTGATACCTGGAATGTGTGAGGGAAAGAGGACTATATTTCATGAACTTTTGCAAATGCATTGAAGGAACAATGGACCCACTGTTGACAATTAGAAGTACGGATTTAATTAATCAAGAAGTGTTATAGGTCATACCTGGGAGGGGGGTTAAAATATAAAAGTTGGGAAGGAGACGTGACTGGTTATACTGCTGGGTCCTTTTGCTGAAATGTGTACATTCTAACTTTAAAAGCACAACTTTGGTGAGCCTGTGTATTTTTGTGAGTTTGTGTTACCAAATTTGGGTTTACTTCATATTTATGAGACTTAAAATGTTATGTGGAAAGACCCACAACCTCTCTTGTAATTTTTTTTTTTTTAAATTTGGTCTCTTTCAGATATATGTGAACTGTCTATCAATTAGTGTACTGCTATAATAAGTAGGGTAGGTATTTGGGAGTAATCTTTGGACAAAATATTTGAGATAGACTTTCTACAAGAAATTTATTTATATATATTTTTTGTACTTTATAGATCTATCTGTCCTGCATAGACTCATCATATTGCCAGGCTCACTCATTATCATGTATTTTTATTTGTGTTGCTGATGAAGACCAGGTCATCTGGTTAGAAACATGTTCATGTCCAACACTTAAGATGATTTGATAACTTTGGAGGATAATAGTAGACTGTGTGTGTATATAGCAAATATGTACCCAGTAAAATAATTAGAATGCAGATTGAATGATATTATACCTATAGAATATTTTCACGCTCTTTCCCGTGGTGTGATCAAATCTTGTTTTTAGTACTTCTGTTGTATTTTTAGTCCACCCTACAAGTTGGTAACCTAATCTGGGGTTGGTATATACAGTCCTTAGAGTGACTTAGCCATCATTCCGCTCACAGGGAGCCGTCATTCCACCGCATCAAGAAACAGCCAGCCACTCCAGCCCCAGGACCCACCATCAGGGTTCTGGGACCTACGTTACAGGTAGGGAGGGCTGTCCATCCACTTCATCCAGAAGCTGCCACTCTTGTCCCAGGACCCACCATCAGGGTTCTGGGGCCATCATTCTGCTCACAGGGAGCTGTCATTCCACTGCATCATGAAGCAGCCACTCCAGCCCCAGGACCCACCATCAGGGTTCTGGGCCTACGTTACAGTCAAGGGGAGTCATCATTCCACGGCATGCCATGGGTTCTGTGCCCCGGCAATCCAATGTCCGCTTCTGCTGCGCCATGGGTTCTGTACCCTGCTTCTGCTGCCTCTGCTGTGCCATGGGTTCTGCTACCGGGCAATCCAATGTCTGCCGCTGCTCCACCGATGCCTGGCAGCCTGCAATGCCTGGCAGTCTGCAATGCCTGGCCAAGTAGGGGTGCCAGGTCAGCCACCAAGCCCCAAGCCTTCCTGGCCTCTGCTGCTGCTGCTGCCACTGGGTCTCAGACGGCCAGCCATGGTGCCACAGGCACCCCGGGGGCCAAGCGCCGAGCCTGCCTGCCCCGGCAAGCCGGGGTGCCAAGCGCCAAGCCTTCCCAGTCTCTACTGCTGCTGCTGTGTCTCCGACAGCCTGCCATGCTGCTACGGGCACCCCTGGAGCGCCCCAAGCCTCTGCCGTGGCCAAACCTTCCAAACATTCCAAGGGAGGGAGGCCGAACTCCGTAGGACTGAACCCACAAACCCGAACTAAGTTTTCAGACCGAACGGCCAAACATCCAAACCCCGTTCTGTTCGCACATCCCTAATGGACGGTGAGCGGAGGTGCATGTGCGCTCCCATGCAACACCCAGCTCCACCCATCACCCACCAACGGAGCCATCTAGCAAACCAGAGGAGGCTCCATTGGTGGAGGTGGGTTTGCGCCCATGGGAACGAGTGCACACCCACCTCTACCTACCCTGACAGCACACCCATCCCCCCACCCACCACTGCCCGTGTAAAAGGGGCCTTAGAATAAGGGGCTGTGGTATCAATGAATTGATATTGCTTGATGAACTATTCCTGATGATCAAATTGTGTGTCTCTCCATAGTCCATTAAGGCTATGCTGGCGGAAGCAGGGACAGAACATTCTATTGCTTCTGGAGAGGTGTAATATTCAGCTGGGCCAGCCTTAGGCAGGAGCCATAGGGGCCCCACATTTTCCTGACATTTAGGGAGCCCCACAGAATGCCCTCCACTGTGCCCCTCCCCGTAGCTGTCCACAGCAATGGTATCAGAGTTCCCTCCCAGTGAGGCCCCAAATAAAATTGTCTTTGGGGCCCCACAAGAGCTGTGGCTGCTTCCTTAGTACTGTCCCCACCCCCTCCTGGGGCTGGGAGCCCTACAGAAAGTGACAGTAGCTGTAGGCATGGCTCCTACTGTGCAGACCATGCTGTCTCCTCCCCTGCACGTGGGACCACCTGCAGGCACAGCTGGAATTGCTTCCCTCTTCCCCCGACGTAATTGGACCGCTGGAGGGAGATGCGCCCTGCCCCCCAGCTGGTGCACAGGGAAGGAGGTGGGGGCAAGAGGAAGTGTGTGTGTGTGTGTAAAAGAGAGAGAGAGAGAGAATGAGAATGAATGAAACAAAGGAGCGTGTGTGTATGTGAATGTGGGTGATACCAGATGTCCTGCCTCAGCTCTGTGGTTTCACTTGCATATTGTACTGGTTGTTTTTTGTAAAACGTATGATGCTTGGTGTTTATAAACAAGCACCAGATTGTCAACTGCTAAGGGAGATGGGGCCACAATAAGGGGGTGGAGACATGGGGGTCCCCACATCTTGTTTTTGCCCCAGGCCGCACAGATTCTACATCTGCTACCTCTGCTAAACTCCTATGTCTACGGGGCCTTAGAAGCTGTATAAACAGCCCCGGATGATCCCCCTATTTGCTGTTGCATGTGAGTGATAGGGATGGGTGAACGCGGTTCGGAAGTTCGGAGTTTGGCCCGATCTCGGCCTGTTTGGACGACCGAACCGAACCGAACTTCCGAACACGAACTTGCCAAACTGAACTCAATTCCAAACGTCAAAATGAACAAACAGTTTGGTCAGTTCGGATCGCGTTCGGGTGAGTTCGGGCGGCAAAAAAAGGTTCACTGTAAGGTCAAACGTGACAGGGAGGGGTAGTACTAGTCACTGAGGAGCAGACTTCCAGGCACCAGAGGTGGAGAGGCTTGCAAGAAATGAAACTATCTGCCTCCCCCCTTCCCAACACCTTCTGAGCTAGTCACTGTTCCTGAACAGCAGGCGTTGAAGGATTATTAGATTGCTTTAAGTTTCATTTCAGTTTTGTACTGAAATGAAACTTAAACCTTAAACTGAAACCTTGTGTTTGTGATTTCAGCCCCATCCCATATAGAGAGAGACAGAGAGATATAGATATAGAGAGATAGATAGATAGGTTAGGGATAGTAGTTGTAGGAGCTAGCTTAGTGATAGAGATAGCGTTAGTGATTTAGTTTTAGTGTTTGTAGGAGTAGGCCTGTGTACTTATTAGATAATCCATTTAGTTCATAGCATTTAGAATAGTTAATAGCAGTTAGATTTAGTGTAGATAGATATATATAATCTTAGATTAAAAAAAAAAACACCATATAAAAACCAAAAAACCAAATAAAAAACAAAAGAAAACCATATAAAACCCAATAAAAAACCAAAAAACCATATAAAAAACAACAAAAACACCCACAACAACATTTGCCAAACGGCCGAATGGCCGAACCGAACGGCCGAACCCGGCGAACTAACGGAACTGCCGAACCGAACGCAGCCGAACCGAACGCAGCCGAACCGAACGGACGAACCCAAACCGCGATCTGTTCGCCCATCCCTAGTGAGTGAGGCACTCTGATTTCCAGTCCAGCTTTAAACTTGAATCTGATGTATTCATCTGATGTATTCATCAGATCCGAGTTTAAAGCGGGGCTGGAACTCAAGAGTGTCTCACTCACACATAACAGCAATCTGGGGATCATTTGGGGCTGATTATACAGCTTCCAGGGCCCCGCAGACATCAGAGTTAACAGAGTTACGTGTGAGTTCACCCTACGACTTGCATCTGCCATTAAGTGCTACCAGCAACGCTAAATGCCCTGAGGATCACACTGATTATTGTTCTTATAATAAAAACTGGAACAATTGTAACCATTCATATAATAATAGTTTGCTTTTAATGGCAGTATGTGACTGTTCAGCAACAACATTCGATAATGATAGTAATATAGATATAGCTGTGCTGTTGGATGAAGACCTGCCAAAAAGTACAGCTACAGAAGAAGAAATCTCAGAATCTTACCCACAATGTAAAGTGAGTGATGTCTGAAAACAGACTGTTGCCCAAGAAGCTGCTCCTGTGTCTGGACATTGTATGGACAACAGAGGTGTGGCCTACATAACTCAAAAGGCTGTTTTACTTACAATCTTAGGAACTAGGCAAAGGCCCCTTGGACACTAGCATTATTGTCTGGCTTGCTACATAGTGCCGCCTAGCAACACAGCAACATAAAGCTGGCAAGAGCCGTGAAGGTTTTTAAATGATAACATGGACAATAATAATAATAGGTGCCATTTCTGCTGTTAGATATATATGGAGTTAAAGGTACAGCTAATATGCTTTTGCGTGCTGACAATTAATTACGCCAGTTTTTCTGACATGTTCTGAAAGACAGAAATAGAATGGAAGAGACTGCAAATGCTTTCAACTGCAGTGAAACCAAGACTTGTCAAAACAAAACCAGCAATGAGAATAATATTCAGGCTGCACCGCTCTCATTAAATGCTTAATGATGCCACAGGCATAATAGCAGCAAAATGCTCAGGAGAATTGTGAGGATTCTTTTTTCCTTAAAAACTGCCCCTAAAAATGCTTGCTAAGCTCTTTTTGCAGCCTGCCGCAGGCATTGTCTTGAAAATGATGGACATGTGTGTGGAAAGAGTCAGTGGCTATTAGAGAATGATGGTGGAGAGAACCAGAGAAAGCCACTCTGGTGCAGTGGAGTTTTAAGGGTCATAGTCTGCTCTGTTATGTCTCAACATTCCATGGTATTGAATTGAAAATGTTGCCTCTCTTCTGACCAACTTATTTGGTGGCCACATTTTCTCTTTTGCTTCGGTTTGACCCTTTGCAGTCATGCCAGGTCAAGAAAAAGCAAATGCTTACGTATGAACGGTGATCTAGCTGATTTTGTGCAATAATATATATTCATTCTTCCTAGATACTGAGTGCTCAAATGCTTTCCAGTTAACTACAGAAGCCAGTTTAAGATCTTGGGCCAATCGTGCTCTTGTGAGATGCCAAATACCCACAGTTGTTATGGATTCCACTGAGAGATTCCATTGCTCAGTACTGTTCCAAAATGTTCAGACCCTTGGCAACTGTGTCTTAGGCATTTAAAATATCAACTTGACAAAGGCCTTTTTAAAACAGGCCGCTACTGGGAGGGAGGGCAGTCCATGTGTGCACCACTGCAGGGGTGACACAGGGGGCAGGTGCAGACGGGGATCCCCCACAAACGGAACAACCTGCATTTTCTCCTGTTGCTCCCTGCAGGGCAATGAGTGGAAGTGGGTGGAGGTGCGTGTTTTGCGGGCGCGTACACGTATGCACACCTACCTGCTGCCTCTTTCACACGAGATGCACCCACCCATGTCCACTGGGTGGGCACGAGTGGGTACAACTTACTTTAAAAGGGCCATAGTCTTCTAAACCATATACCTTGTTATTGTAAGCTGCCCCGAGCTGTCTGTGGCATGAGGGGCGGGGTAGTAAAACCATTAAAATAAATAAAATAAAATAAATACCTTCTCAAACCTCCCTCTTCCCACTCTGCACAGGATATTGCCTCCTTCTTCAAGGACAAGATCAACAACATCCGCATTGACCTTACTTCCTGCCCTTCACCCTCCCTTCTTTCCTCTCCCCATCTCTTACTCCTGCCTCTTTCATATCCTACTTTCCCTCAGCTGCTCTCAATGAAGTCACCTCCCCCATCTTTGTCCAAACCTTCCAACCCCTTATTGTCCCCTAACTGTTCTCTTCCCCTCTGTTGCCCCCTCTTTGCTGCCTATCATCAACCTCTCCTAGGGATGAGGCCGCTTTCATGCCTGCATGAATGGGTGGGTCCTTAAAAGCTCAGGAGAGGGGACACGCATGCAAATCAGTCTTTGATCAGGTGTGAATGCCCTGAGGTGAGGCTGGTGACTGAAACTGTTATGCATGTTTACTCTGTCAATCGCCTTTGTAAACATGCATAAAAGCTTCAATCACCCGCCTCGGGGCAGTCACACCTGATCAAAGATGCACCTAATTTGCATGCGAGTCCTCTTTCCCAAGCTTCTAAGGTCCCATTCGCGCAGGTGTGAAAGTCCCCTGATTAAAAAAAGCCATTCTGATTTCGCAGAGAAGTCCTAAGAAATCAGAATGTCTGCTGAAATTCCAGTCTGAATTCCGATTGAAATAAATTTCTGATTGGAATTTCAATTGGATATTTTTGCACGTGCACAAAATGGCAGCTGTTGTTCTGCATATGTGACCACAACCTTGTATGGTGGCCACCATTTTTGCAAGTGCAGAAATGGCCATTTTCTTTCGATCAGTTTGAGTTCTGTTCGGACAAAATGAAACACCCAGTTCCATCAGGGTTAAACTGGGTTAAAACTTCACTCATAACCTCTCACTCCATACTAGCTCTTTTCCTTCTGCTTTCAATCATGCCACTGTCTCCCCTGTCCTTAAAAAAATACACTTAGTCCCTCCATCCTCTCCAACTACCACCCAATCTCACTTCTCCCCTTCACTGCCAAGCTCCTTGAATAAGCTGTCTCCATCCATGGTTTTGACTTCCTCTCCTCCAATTTCTCCCTTGACCCCCTCCAATCTGACTTCCCTCCTCTCCACTCTACTGAGGCAGCTCTCAACAAAATCACCAATGTCTTCCTTGTAGCCAAAAGCTCTATTCCGTCCTCATCCTGCTCAACTTCTCTGCTGCCTTTGGGTATTTTCAGAAGTTACACTTCCGGTATCCGATAATGCCGGTACTGGGCATACCGGCATTATTGGATTCAACCCGGTAATCTGGGCCGTTTCCCGGATTCCCGGTACCGGATTTTTTTTACATTGCGGCCATTCAAATGAATGGCCGCAATGTAAAAAAAAAAACTCACAAAAAACCCGCGTTTCCCTCCCCCTCCCAGGCTGCGCAAGTGGAAGGGGGGACACACACACCCCACCCTGCCCAGCCTGGATTTAAACAAAAAAAATTCCCCTGAGTGTCCCACTGCAGCTCCCGGCCGCCACCGGCAGCCCAGAGCCAGCCCCAGCAGCCCCAGTGGCCGTCCCAGCAGCAGCCGGTAAGTATACTGTATGATCCCTGGGGGGGGTTTAACACCCCCCACCCCAGGGATCACCCTACTTCCAAGTTCCCACCCAGGGATCTCGTACCTTCATTGAGCTCCGGCGGTCCGGTGGCTTCAGGGCCAGCTGTGGCTGCCGGCTTCAGACACTGGTAGGCCTTCCAGGGAAACCCGGGTTCCCCGGAAGGCCTACCAGCATCTGAAGCCGGCAGCCACAGCCAACCATGAAGCCGCCGGACCGCCGGAGCTCAATGAAGGTACGAGATCCCTGGGTGGGAACTTGGAAGTAGGGTGATCCCTGGGGTGTGTGTGTTAACCCCCCCCCCAGGGATCATACAGTATACTTACCGGCTGCTGCTGGGACGACCGCTGGTGCTGCTGGGGCTGGCTCTGGGTTGCCGGCGGCAGCCCGGAGCTGCAGTGGGACACTCAGGGGAATTTTTTTGTTTAAATCCAGGCTGGGCAGGGTGGGTGGAGGGTGTCCCCCCTTCCACCTGCGCAGCCTGGGAGGAGGAGGGGGGAGGAATTTTTTTATTCCATTGATTTCAATCGGGACAGTGCCCCATTGAAATCAATGGAATAAATCCGGTACCGGTATACCGGGTTTAATCCGGGAATCCGGTTTTTTGGAAACCGGAATCTGGTAAATACGTTACCCAGTAATTGCGCTGGGGTCCCGGCCCTAGTTACCACACTCAACCACTGTGAATCCCCCGTGGTGGTGGTCCCGTAACGTCTGGTTGCTCGTGGCCAGATTTTCACCACGGTTAACCACCGGCGGTGAGCAAAATAACCATGCTTTTGATGTTCCGGGCACCATCCCCAAAAGCGTGGTTAATTGAACCATGGCCCAGAATCGGTGGATGGTAATGTCTGTTACCGCCACCGATTCCGGGCCGTGGCCCAGACCCTGGGCCGGAATCCAGTCACTGCACCTGCCCATCTCCAAGACGGCGGGTGGCTGGGGGAGCATGGGGGGGGTGGGGCTGTGCGGCACGTCTGTTGGACGTGACGTTTTGATTCTGGCGGGGAATCAAAAGGTGATTCCGTGACAGGGCCAAAAGGCGCCCCATCACGTCTGAAATCACCCTTTGTCACAGTTCACCACTTCCTCGATGCTCTTCACTCCCTAGGTTTCTGGGACTGAGTATGTAACTGGTTCTCTTCCTACCTCTCTAACAGCTCCTTCAGCGTCTCCCTTGCCGGCACCTCTGCTTCCCTTTCCCTCTCAGTAAGAGTTTTCTAGGGCTCTGTCCTGGGGCCTCTTGCCCCCTTCTCTTCTCCCTTTACACCTTGTCCCATGGCAAACTCATAGAATCATAAAATGTCAGAGCTGGAAGGGGTCTCGAGGGTCATCTAGTCCAATCTCCTGCTTAGATGCAGGATGACTAGAATATCCCCAACAAATCGCCGTCCAGTCTTTTTTTGAAAACCTCCAATGACAGAGAGCCTACAACCTCCAGGCAACTTGTTCCATTGCCATGAAGCTCTTACTGTTAGGAAATTTCCCCCACTATCAAACCAAAATCTCCCTTCCTGTAATGTTAGCCCATTATTTCTATTCCTACCCTCTGTAGCAATGAAGAACAGGTCCCTGCCTTTTTCTTGGTGGCAACCCATTAGATATTTGAAGATTGCTATCGTGTCTTGCCTTAGTCTTCACTTTGCTAGACTAAACATACCCAGTTCCTTCAACCCTTTTAAATAAGACTTGCTTTCCATACCCTTTACCATTTTTGTTGTCCTTCTTTGAATCCACTCCAATTTGTCAATGTCCTTCTTAAAATGAGGTAGTCAGAACTGGACACCGTACTTCAGGTTTAATCTGACTAGTGCTCAATAGAGTGGAAATTTTGCCTCTGCTGTCTTGGAGACAAGGCTTTTATAAATGCAGCCTAAAACTGCAATAGCCTTTTTTGCAGCCGCATCACATTTCTGACTCATGTTCAGTTTCTGATGAGCCCCAATCCCTAGATCCTTTTCACATGTGCTGCTCCCATCTGCATTTGCATTTTCTTCCCTAAATGCTGAACTTTACATTTATCTTGGTTAAATTTCATTTGATTGATTTCAGCTCAGATTTCCAAACTATCAAGATTTTTAAAAAAAAATTCTAGTTCTATCTCCCAAGATGTTAGCTACCCTTTCCAGTTTTGTGCCATCTGATAATTATTCCCTCCCCTCCTTCATCAAAGTAATTAATAAAGATGTTGAATACCTCAGTCAGGACCCAAGACAGAGCCCTGCAGGACCCCACTCGTTACCTCCTGCCAGTTCGATGATGAACCACTAATGCTGACTCTTTGAGTATGGTTCATCAGCTGGCCGTCAATCCATGCTGTAGTGGCTTATCTGTTTAAGTCGTTGGGATATATATTAAAAATCTCTATTATTTTAGGCATTACAGTGTTCTAGCCACTCCTGATCTCTGCTTGTGGCAGACCTTTTATTATAGGATTTATTTCTCTGCTGTTGGATTGTTATTTCAGGGGGGAGGGGCAGTTGTATGCAGTGACTCCTTCATGGGTGCAGGGAAATGGACCAGGTGACCCTTTCCAGCCCTATAATTCTGACTTTCAGGATTACATCCCTTATCAGACCTATATCTGTCACAGGAGGTTGAAAGCAGGACTAGCAGTTACACACACTAATATAATGCTCACCTTTTGTGAACATGACCTATGTCTGTCCTGGCTGATTAAGGCCAGCCGGGAGATGGTGGAGCCGTTGCTGGCAGGGGTGATCAATGCCTCCCTTCGGGAGGACAAAGTGCTGAGCTGCCTCAAAGAAACGGTGGTGTGGTCTCTGCTCAAAAAACTATCACTGGATGTTTATTCCCTCACCAGTTATCAGATGGTCTCTAACCTTCCCTTTTTAGGGAAGATTATTGAACGGGTGGTGGCTCAGCAGCTGCAGGGGCATCTAGACCGCACTGGTTATCTGGATCTGTTTCAGTCCAGTTTTCGTCTGGGTTATGGCATGAGACTGTGCTTGTGGTTAACGACCTTCGCCGTGAATTAGATCAGGGTCGTTTGATCCTGCTTATTTTGTTAGATCTGCTGGCTGCTTTTGATATTGTTGACCATGAGATGTTGGTGAGTCCCTTGCAGGATCGAGCTGGAGTAGGCGGGATCGTCCTTGACTGGTTCCACTCCTTCCTGACCGGGAGAACTCAGCATGTGGTGCTTGGGGATTGTTCTTTGTCTCCATGGGACCTCACGTGTGGTGTCCTGCAAGGTTCTATCCTGTCCCTGATCTTGTTCAATGTGTATATGCAGCCACTTGGTGAGGTCATAAGATTGTATGGAGTGCTGTGTCATCAATATGCTGACTAAAGGTAACGTTGCCCAGGACTAAAGGTAACGTTGATGTTCTACAAGTGGCTATCCATGAGGAAATAATTTTACCTGTTTTTATAAGAGAGAGTGAAACTTTATGTTCTCTCCATATAGGAAGGATTAGGTCCCTGCAAGGGATTGCCCCAAATGCTGTTTGGCTATGGTCCACAGGTCAGGGTGAGTCAGTCTGCTATAAAGGGATTATGGGGCTGGTGTTATCTTGTTGCTTTTTCATGTGCACTATATTTAGCCCCATGTATTGTGTGTGGTTTATAGCTCTATATGAGTAAAGGTGTTGTGTACGTCTTTAAAAGTCCTTGAAAGGAAGAAAAAGGAAAAGACCCTGAAAAAGCCTCTGGAGAGGTGAAACGTCGGCATTGTTTCATTGAAAAGTAAACAGTGGGCTCAGGACTACTTCTACAACCATCTTAATGCAGTGCGCAGTCCTCACATCAAACATTGTTTTATTGAAAAGTCTACAGTGGGCTCAGGACTATTCTTACAGCCACCCCTAAGCAGTGCGCAGTCCTTATATTAAAACAGATTGTATTGGGTTATATATGCCTTTGTTTTCATTTAATGTAATCTTATATTCTGTATTATTAATGCAGTTCGATGTTGTAATATAATAAGTAGTTAAAGAACACAGAACGCATAAATGGTGTAATTAGTTGTGTTTATATTTCATAGTGTATATTGCACCTATATACCTTTGTTGTTGTTGATCAAGATGCAGATGACACCGAACTCTACCTCTCATTTTCATCTGACCCAGACCCGGCAGTCTTGGTGCTTACTCAATGTCTAGCGACTGTTGGGGATTGGATGAGGGCGAGCTGACTGAAGCTGAATCCCGACAAGACGGAGGTGATGGAGGTGGGAAGGGCAGTGGATGTGGCGGTTCCCATTGTTGATGGGGTGCGCCCTCCACTGGTATCCCAGGTCCGTAGTCTGGATGTGCTCCTCGATCTGCAGCTCCACCTGGATTTCCAGGTGGGGGCTGTGGCAAGGAGTGCAGTTCACCAATTACATCTGGTGTGACAGCTTCGGCCATATGTTTCAGATAGTGACCTGGACACCATCATCCATGCTTTCATTACCTTGAGATTGGACTATTGTTTATTGTGATTGTAAGCTGCCCCAAGCCACTGGGAGGGATGGGGTATTCAAGTTTGGAATAAATAAATAAATAAATAAAATAAATTAAATATTGCAACGCAGTCTACCTATAGGGTTACCTATGGTGACGGTCCGGAGACTGCAGCTAGTGCAGAATGCAGTGATCCGTCTCCTTACAGGGATGTGTTGCCATGAGCACATTACACCAGTGCTCTGGGCTCTGCACTGACTGCCTATAGTCTTCCGGGCCTGATTAAAGGTATTGGTTTTGACCTATAAAGCCCTATACGGCCTTGGCCCAACTTACCTGCAGGACCGCCTTGCTCTCCGTGCTCTGGAGCGGCCTCTGCAGTCTGCTGGAGGCGCCCTTCTCGAGGTCCCCCATGTGGCCCAGGGGCCCACTATGGAGAAGGGCATTCTTGGTGGCCAATCCCAGGCTGTGGAACTTCCTCCCGGTGGAGGTCCAGGTGGTCCCGGATCTCCCCTCCTTCCATCGTATCTGTAAAACCTGGCTGTTGCCTGGCTTTTGGCAAGGGAGATGGGGTGGAGGGTGGGATGGGTGGAGGGGGAGGGTTGGTTTGGTTTTGTGCCTTCCCTTTTTATTGTATTTTATGGTTTTATTGATTTTATATGTTTTAACATTGTAAGCTGCCCCGGACTGCTTGGAGCAGAAGGGGTGAGGTATTAAATGTTTTTATAAATAAATAAATAAATATAAATAAAGACATTTTGAAATTGCTTCAAACTTAAATCAAAACTCAGCATTTCACAGAATCAAAGTTGAAAAAAATGAAAACAAATTTCAAAAATGTCAGAGCTGAACAAAATGTTTCAGTAATGTTATCTCAAAGCAACATTCAACTGTGAGTGTTTAAAAGACATCACACTGGCCCGGTTCAGCCTGCCCTGGCCGACTGGGCTAGCATGATGGCTGAATGTTTGTTCTGGGCCCACCAGATGTGGACCCGGAACAAACCCCACTCGGGGTGGCAGCTGGACCAGAAATGTGGGCCCAGAACAAAGCGGGCCCATAGTCTGTGCCCAGTTGCCCCAGCTGGATGACAGCACCAGGCAGGAACATGTGTTCCCAGCCCTGGCTTGTCCCGGTGTGGGTGGTTGCCATGGCAGCCAGCCATGGCTGCCTGTTATTGTCAGCCATGACTGCCTGTCATGATGGGGGAGCAGGGCACCGACTGCATCACAGGGGTGGAACTGGCCAGCTGTGCAGTGCTTCCCAGCTGGGGCAGGGATGTCTGTTCCCGTTGCCGAAGCTGCCCGACTGGAAGTAACCCTCCCCACCCCTGTGGGGGATGACAGTGGAACCGGCACATCTGTGAATATCCCGTGTGTCCATCATACACTTGCATTACAAACAGTTAAGCTGTGATTGTAAATGCATTTACACTGGTGGAGCCTCATTGGTTAAACACAAGTGTGCTTAGAATTGCTGCCTTATTAAATAAAAATGCCCATTTTGAAACTTTTAATTTTGGCATTTTCCAATTTTATCATGATTTTCCTTCAAAGTTTTCCACAATGGCAGGAGGGGATGAAAAACCATTTTTTTTTCTTTTGGTAAAAGAGAATTCCTTTTTAACTTAACACTGACAAAAATTCCTTTTTAACTTAAAAAGTTCTGATGAGAAATACTGAACCAGTTCTGATATTCAGTCAAGTCAAGATTTTGGCCAGGTGATTTTTGTTCATTATCTTCTAATGTCACAGCAAAGAATAGGCAAATAAATAGTCCTGAAATGATACATTTAATGGGAATTTTGCAGCGTTGGTATACTGGGAATTTATGTCTACAAATATATTCTGTTACTGATTTTCATCTCAACCAGATTGGTTTAATTTACTCCTTTCACAGTATTTCACACAAGGTAACACTCATTTATCCCTTCATCATGCAGTAGATTTTTTATATTCTCTTTTACATAACAGAACAATGTGAGAAATGGAAACAAATGTTTTTCATTTTGGCATGAAGGAGAGGGAGTGCAAGAAGGAAAGTAATATCTAATGTTTAGAAGTAACCAGACTGCTTGCTTAAATTCAAGGGAATTTCTTAGACCTCTAATCTGCCTTAGAAAACGAGCGTATATGGCAGAGGTGGCTAAATTGTGGCTTGGGAGCTGCATGCGACTCTTGGGTGGTTCAAGTACGGCTTTCAGCCAGGGCTGATCCTGGGCCCCGTGCTGCTTTAATGGTCCTGTGACTCCTGTGTCTTACTTTATTGCTCCCAACTTGTCTCAGCAGTTGCACTGCAGCTATTCCTCAGAATCTCAGCAGCTAGGATGGCAGAGCACTGGCTCAACTAGCCTTCACTGGCTCAACTAGCCTTCTTCACCTATAAAGCTCTTCACAACCTCGCTCACCCCTATCTCTCTGCACTTATCGCCCTCCATACTCCAGCCCGTGCACTTCGCTCCTCCTATGTCCCTTCTCTCACCCTTCCACGCCTTCCCTGCTCCCCTAAGCGCCTTCGTCCCTTCTCACTGGCTGCCCCCCATGCCTGGAACTCCCTCCCTGTCCACATCCGCCTTGCCCCCTCCCTTCATACCTTCAAATCTCTCCTTAAAACTCACCTCTTTCGCTCTGCTCTGTCTGACTCTTTATCCTGCTGAGCCACTATT
>QEPC01003743.1:4460219-4485705 GCA_003113815.1 Sphenodon punctatus | reverse complement strand
GCAGCATGGCGTGAGTCCGGCTTCAGTGCTGGCAGTGGCTTCAGCACTTCACTAGGCCTTCCAGGGAAACCCGGAAGTTCTCCAGAAGGCCTAGGAAGCACTGAAGCCACTGCCAGCACTGAAGCCGGACTCACGCCATGCTGCTGCTGCCACCGCCGCTACCCGGAGGGCAAGTAAGGCGATCCCTGGGTGGGGGGGTGTTAAACCACCCCCACCCCAGGGATCACCCTAGTACTTGGTGTGGGCTCCAGGTTGCCGGTGTGGCAGCGGCCCAGAGCCCAGGGACTTTGGGTAAAAAAATAAAATTTTAAAAATCCAGGCTGGGCAGGGTGGGTGGGGGGGTGTCCCCCCTTCCACCTGTGCAGCCTGGGAGGGAGAGGGGGGAGGTATTGAGGTTTTTTTTTCATTGATTTCAATGGGGACAGTTCCCCATTGAAATCAATGGGGGAAAAACGGTACCGGTATACCGGATTTAATCCGGCAAACCAATTTTTTGCAAACCGGTAACCAGTAAAACCGGTATCCAGTTTTTTGTCCCAAGTCCCACCCCTAGTGATTAGAATCCTGGGATCATTAAAAAAAACACCTGATATTACAAACCCTCTTTTTCAAGGGTTTGTAATATCCAATTGTTAACTAATTCCAGAATTAGGTCCAGGTGTTTTCACACGGACACTTATCCTGGGACTATAGCATTAATCCTGAAATAGTCTGTCTCTCTAAATGCCACATACAGTGATTACAGTCCCAGGATAACAGAAAAATTGGGTGTTTACAAAACCCAATTTTTGAGGTTTTGTAACATCCAGATGTTAAACTATCCCATGATTATGTCTGTCTAAACAATTTATCTTGGGATAGTCAACTATCCTGAGATTAGTGCCACAGAGTTTTATGGCAAGAGCTGACATCCTATCTCGGAATAAAGTTATCACTGGATAGAAATGTCCATGTAAACAGGTACCACTTTGTAATCACTGGATAACAATCCCAAGATAGTTTCCTTCTAATCCCGTGATAGTTTGTCTGTCTGAAAATGCCCTCTGTCTAAACGCCTATCCCAGGATAGTCAACAATCCTGAGATTAGTATCACAGAGTGTTATGGTAAGAGGTGACATTGTCTCTATGTAGTTCTGCCACTATGTTATCTGTCTAGTAGCACATGACTGTGGGGTGACTGTATTACCTCCATCATCCTTCAACAATACATTGCAGAGCACCAAGTTTAAATTACTGCAGAACTAAGGGATGAGTTTCCATTTTCTTTAACTCAGAAATCAGAACAATAAAGAAAATCAGATTTTTGTCAATTCCAGAAATCACTGTTGACTTTTTCGCAGATAAAATAGCTCAGATTCATCACAATTTTGATGCCGCACTTGTAGCAGGGAGTGAGCTTGAGGTTATGGAAGCCCTGCCTGGTTGGATTTTGTGGGATCAATTTCAGTGGGTGTCACCCACTAACGCAGCGGAGGTCCTTGGGGCAGTTGGAGCCATCTGTTGTGAATTAGATCCCTGCCCATCCTGGCTAGTTAAGGCTTGCCGGAAGACCTTAGGGCCATTGCTAGCCAGGATTGTCAATGCCTCCTTTAGGGAGGGCAGAGTGCCGGACCACCTCAAAGAAGCGGTGGTGTGGCCTCTACTCAAGAAACCATCTCTTGACATTGACTCCCTTGCCAGCTATTGGCACGTCTCTAACCTACCCTTTTTAGGGAAGGTTATTGAATGGGTGGTGGCTCAGCAGCTTCAGGGGCATCTGGATCGGGTCGGTTTTCTGGATTCCTCACAGTCCAGCTTTTGCCCTGGGTTTGGCACTGAGACTGCGCTTGTGGCTTTGGTCGATGACCTACGCCGTGAATTAGATCAGGGCAGATCATCTCTTTCAATCTTATTAGATCTGTCGACGGCTTTTGATACCATTGACCATGAGATGTTGGTGGCTCATTTGCAAGATCGGGCTGGGGTGGGAGGAGCTGTTCTTAAATGGTTCCACTCATTCCTGGCCAGGAGAACTCAGCGGGTGGACCTAGGGGAGTGTTCATCATCTCCCTGGGACCTTACGTGTGGAGTCCTGCAGGGTTCTATTCTGTCCCCTCTTCTGTACAACATGTATATGCAGCCATTAGGCGAGGTCGTGAGAAGGTTCAGCGTATGTTGTCACTAGTACGCCAACGATGCACAGCTTTACTTCTCCTTTTCTGCAGACCCAGACCTGGCAGTCTCGGTGCTTACTCAGTGTTTGGCGGTGGTGTGGGACTGGATGAGGGCGAACTGTCTGAAGTTGAATCCCAACAAGATGGAGGTGATGCTGGTGGGGAAGGCTGAGGGGGTGGTGGCTCCTGTCATTGATGGTGTCTGCCCCCCTTTAGCTACCCAGGTTCATAGTCTGGGGGTGCTTCTTGACTCACAGCTCTGCCTGGATTCCCAGGTGGCAACTGTGGTGGGGAGCGCCTTTCGCCAATTACACCTGGTACATCGGCTACGGCTGTATGTTTCGGACTCCGACCTGGTCACCATCATCCATGCTTTCATCACCTCGAGATTGGACTACTGCAATGCACTCTACGTGGTGCTACCCCTGGTGACAGTTCAGAGATTGCAGCTGGTGCAGAATGCAGCGGCCCATCTTCTAACAAGGACGGGTCATCACAAGCACATTTCACCAGTGTTCCATTCTCTGCACTGGCTTCCTATTGTCTTCTGGGGTCAATTCAAGGTGTTGGTAATGACCTTTAAAGCTCTAAATGGTCTGGGCCCCGCCTACCTGCAGGACCGCCTCATGCCCCGGGCCATGGTACGACCCTTCCATCAGCCAGGGACACCTGACTCAAAGTCCCCCAGGTTTCCCAGGTGGCGACGATGGGGAGGGCATTCTCGGTGGCTGCAACTAGGCTGTGGAATTCCCTCCCAATGGAGGCCCACTTAGCCCCGGACCTCCCCTCCTTTCGGAGACAATGTAAGACCTGACTGTTCTGCCATGCCTTTGAAGAAGGAGACGGGTAGGTTGGGGGGGGGGGGGCGGATTTTGATTTCAAATCAAATATTTATTTTGGCGTAACCGTTGGTCTTTGCCTTAATGAGTCCAAACAGTTTAAAATTTGTACAAAAAAATAGTACACATAAATAATAAGCATTTCCTAATTAAACCATACCCAATACTCAATCCATAAAGTATACCAACTACAGATCATATTCATAACGGCCCATGTCATTATTACCATTTCAACATATAATTTCAAGAAAACCAATATGGTAAGGAAACCCTTTGGAGCCAACATAAGGTCCTACATGCCAAGCCTAAAGGAAATTTAAACATCCAATTTTTGGCAATTTATACCACGAGATTGAAGGAAGTTTCCTCTTGCAATAAAAGCCTGCAAGAGGAACGTAGCTACCTTAGCCGAAACCGTAGGAGATGAGTCTTCTGATAAGAACTTCTCAAGTTCAAACATGGTTCTGCCAGGCTGCCTTTCTAAGAACTGCTCATGCCAGAACTCCCTTAAAGTATCATACATTTGGCAGTGTATTAAGATATGACCCACAGTTTCAATTTCCAAATTGTCAAACGGACATAACTGCATGGCAAAAGGCACAGCAGACAAATGACCCTCCTGGCAGAGAAGAAAAGGTGCCTTTCCCTATAGGAAGTAAATTAATAAAGATAAGGCTCCATAGTCCCTCTAGGCGCCACTATACACTGAAAATTATTCAGGGACCCAAACACCACCACTAGGGCTAGCTCTTTCTGCCTATCCAAATCTTTCAAGCGTGAGAATATTTCAAACTTAGCAGCTTTGAAAGATTTGTTTGAAAAATAGGCAGGAGAAAATCCTATCTGACATAAGATAGCGCTCACCTTTCTCCACAGATTCACGTGATTGTCTTGTCTAAACAAATCCAACAAACCTCCCGCCAAAGGTTTCTCAGTTCTTAGCCACAAACTCAAAGTCTGTTTCCATATTGAACATCTAACAGACAATTGACCCAGTTCAAGCCTAAGGGCAGCTGATGGAATACAGTTTATGGCTTTCAATAAGGTTCAAATAAATTTAGACTGAACAAGCCCAAGATTATCCTCCAAGGAGAGTGCCCAAACAGCTGCCCCATACAATAATTGAGCAAGCACTTTAGCACCAAAAACTCTTAAAGCGGGGGGAATCACCCCCCTCTTACAGGAGTAAATAAATCTAAGAATAGCTGCCGAGAGGCCCTTAGATCTCAACATAGCAACCTTTAAATAGGATCTCCACCCTCCTTTTGAAGAAAAAATCAGACCCAAATATTTGTACTGTCTGACTTGTTCGATCTGATGGTCCTTTATATGCCAAGGAAATTTGGTAACCGATTTTGAGAACACCATAACCTTGGACTTAACATAGTTAATTGATAGATGATTTAAGTCACAATGTGTAGCCAAAGCCACCAGCTGCCTTTTAAGACCCAATTGAGTCTGTGACAACAATGCAGCAGCATCTGCGTATAGCATACAACCTATATGGCGGGAAGCTAATTTTGGAGGAAAAAACTTCTGATCAGCCATGACAGGGATAAGATCATTTATAAAGATGTTAAATAAAGAAGGTGCCAATAAACAGCCCTGTCTTACTCCGGTAGTGGAGGGAATATCCCTAGTAAGGATGCCCATATTATTTACTCTAATGGCCATAGAAGTATTTGCGTGTAGAGCCTTAACTAACTGGAGTAAACGCAAATCTATATGAGCCATCTATAGTTTCTTCCAAAGGATTCTCCGATCAATAAGATCGAAAGCTGAGCAGAGATCAATAAAGGCTGCAAATAACTTTCGATTCAAATGAGAGTAGGATTTTGATTTTGATTTCTGCTCTTTTTAGTATTTTATGGTTTTAATGCGTTTTAGCTGGTATTTTGTATTGTTGGTTTTATTGTTTTATAGGTTTTGACCTATTGTAAGCCGCTCTGAGTTACCTGTGGGCAAGTGTGTGGGATAAAAATATAAGGAATAAATAAGTGTGCTGAGCATGGACAAAAAGAACCATGGGATTGATATTCATCCCAGATACTCTCAAACCGGGATAAGAGCAATGTGCTGTTCAAATTAACTATCCTGGGATGGATTCATCCCGGGATAGAAATGTCCATATGAAACGTGTACCATTTGTAATCCCTGGATAACGATTCCGGGACAATTTTCTCCTAATCCCGGGATGAAGTGTCTATGTGAGGGTTTTTTTCATGGACAAACCATCCCGTAGGGGTGTGTGAACACCCGGAGGTTTGGGGTTTGGCCCGTTTGGGCTTCACTCCCCCCCGAAGCCATTCAGGGTTCGGCTGTTCGGCCTGAACCGGTTCGGGGAGGCCGAACCCATTCAGGCGGGGGGCCGGGGGGAACCTAGTTTCCCCTCCCTCCAGGCTGCGTGGGTGGAAGGGGCGCCGGAGCTCACCCTTCCCCCACCCTGCACAGCCTACTTTAAAAAGAATAGGCAGCCAGATGAAAATATACACTATATGGACTATAGGAAGAGCTATAAACTGCCACGAGTTGACAATTCACTCAGATGTTTAAAGAGAATTCACTCAATTCACTCAATTCACTCAGATGTTTAAAGAGAATAACATTTACACAAAAGGATGCCATTGCATATGAGTGAGGGGAATCGTTCCCATCCAATAAATGGAACATTTTAAAATCATCACTCTGCCCCTCGCCTATCCCATCAATATAGGGGCCAATATCTTTATCCCTCAGTTGGCCAATTGCAGGGCAATATAACGTTATATGTTTAGCTGTTTCTGGGGCCGCCAAGTCACAATAATTACACAGGTGGTCTGCCTTCGGGATTCCCTGAAATCTGCTTTCTAGGAAGGATGAAGGGAAAATATTGCAATTCATTAGCGTGAGCGCTCTCCTGTTGCGACTGGAAGTCCAATTAATTAAATAAGGCGGAGGAGAGTTGAGTGACCTAAAATGGCAATAGTCTGGGGCAGTCTTTTGTGCTGTTCCTTCTGTAATTCTTGGTCAGTGATTCTTAGTAACATTAATTTCATGGCAGCCAAATGGCCTAGAGGGAGTAGGGCCTCCTTTGAGAAACCCAATTTGGATACTTCCTTTTCCGCAACACATTTCCATTGATCAGGGCAAGTTGGAACCGGAATAAAAGACAAAAGAGTGTCCGAAGCAGAAGGAAAAACTGCCACTTCCAGCCATAGCTTTAAAATAGCCTTCAATGCCAAAGATTTATTATTATTATTATTATTAACAAACATTTATATAGCGCCAGCAGTGTACATGGCACTTTACAAAGTAATAAAATAGACACGGTCCCTGCCCCTAGGGCTTACAATCTGAGAGACAGGAGCTGGGGGAGAGACATAGGAAGGGGAACAGAGGGAGAGACAAGGGGTCTAACATTCATGAAGATGCGAGGTCTCAAGTGCACGTACTTGGCTTGGTTACGATGAGAATGACAGCAGGCAGGTCCATGTTGCAAGGATAAGGGTAAAATTTAATTGTTGGCAAGCCTGATTCTGCCCATAATATGGCCAAGGGAACCCCATTTGAGACTCCCAGAATTGAGCATAAAAAGGAATTCTGGGGCCCCTCCAGATGGTCTAAAAATGAGGTTCCCCAGACTGCCACCAGGTAAGGACTCTGATGGAGTGTGTGTTGTGACTGTAAACTCTACCTCTGGCCTAGCCAGAACAAGGACTTGGACCCCATAGGGAAACATCACCTATGAAGATCAGACCAGGAGGACTAACCCTGCATGAGTAATTGCTTGCCTGCCTGCTACTCAAGATACTGTACTAGATAGGCGCGTTCCAGATGGGGTACCATTCCCCAAACCAGACTTGCTTTGCTCAAAGGGTTATCAACCCCTAGTTCTGTGCTTTTATTCCTTTTTATATGTACCAGTAAAATCTAAGTTTTCTTTTTACCCTATTGGGTGTCTGTGTGCGTTATTGGCTGAGCATTATACGTCTCCTTAGGCCAGGTGGCCAGGCCAAGCTACTAAAGAGGGAGGAAATCTACCTATTGGGCTAGAAGCCAACAGCTTTGGAAGCAAGGGAAGCCTCCTGTGGGTGACTCTGGGGATCTGCCTCCAATGCAGAGGCGGAAATCCCAGGAACAGAGTGCCAGGAAAGGGGAGTGCTTTGGGGAAGCTGTAAGGCCTATGCCTTTTGGGGGTTCACATTTCCTGAGTGGTGTGAAGGCCCTTTGGGAAACACTCTGGTGGTGGCAGCGAAATATCAAAGGTTTTGGGGGGTTTGCCAGCTGTGGGAACCCCTGTTCAGAGATTTGGAGAAACACAGTGAGGTGGGTGGCTCAGCTGTATAGCGCCCCCTACTGGCGTTTCGCCACAAGGACATCATCACTTTCTCCCTCAACTTTAACTCCTTGGTCATCCCTTTCCCTCTGTGGGGTTATGCTTATATTCTAGATTTTACAGGAGGTGTATTTTCCATATTTTCCACCATGGAAATGTCTGGAACTAATTTGTGCTTCCATTAAAAGCAATGTAATGGTATATTTGTCCAAAACAGAGCTTCATGAGCAAGGGAAGATCCCTGAGAGGATATTATTAACTGCCTCCTACTTAGAACTGATAGTTACTCTCAGTGACAACCCTTCTGTTTAATCTTTATGCTCTCAACAATAAACCGTCTATCTTTTAGATGAAGTGTTTAATATTCTTGAAAGATTTTCTCTGACTTTAGTTATTATTGGAGAGGATTTTAATTTTACCCCAACTCTTTAATGGCTAACTTTTGCATATCCGCTCTTTCAAATAGGGGTATTTCAGTTCAGCTAAGTAAATAGTTCAAGGATTTGGGCGTGATAGATAGCTGGAAAATTTCAAATCAAAACAAAATTGAAATTGCACTTTCTTTCTCACTTCAGAATACAGTTTTGAATCTCTCAGAATGACCTACAGGTGGGTTAGGATAAGAAATTGATAACTTATTCCAGTGTCATTATAATTTGTATCAATCTGAATGATGATGCTCTGTGTCCATTTAGTTAGCTGGCTATTCCATCTGCAGCTGATCAAAGAGAAAAAAAGATTAAGGGAAAAGCAAAGTTCCCCCCCCCCCCTAATATTCATTGCTGTCTCATTTCTGTAGTCTCCACTGAGAGTATATGATTTTTCTAAATTATTTTTAATTGTTTATGTTAGAACTTTAAAAATAAGACAAGAGTGAGAAACAACAGTATATCATTAACATAAATCTGAATGACTACAGTTTCCACATGGGTCAAAGAGTCCCAGACCTTTGCTTCTTTGGCCCTTTTCCCATGGGCTCCCCTCCTCCCCCCACTGCACACGTATGCAGTGGGGGAGTGCCCATGCGTATGCCACCAGTGGTGTGTGTGCAGTGGAGGGCCATCTGTGGGAATGGCGCCCGCGGTGGGGGGGGGTGCACACTCCCGCACTCCACCCATCTCTACCCACCTCCACCCATCACCCATGCATGGAGGCACTGGGGAAAATGAAGGTGTCTCCGTGGGTGGAAATGGGTGGAGGTGGGTGGAGATGGGTGTGCAGCCATTCTCACGGGTGCACACCCACCTCCACCCACCATGGGCGCCCACCCATCCTCCCACCCACCACAGCCCATTTGAAAAGGGCGTTCGTCTTGAAGACTACGCTTTTCATTCAT
Source organism: Sphenodon punctatus (assembly GCA_003113815.1). Classification (NCBI taxonomy): domain Eukaryota; kingdom Metazoa; phylum Chordata; class Lepidosauria; order Sphenodontia; family Sphenodontidae; genus Sphenodon; species Sphenodon punctatus. The sequence continues at coordinate 4,477,061 of QEPC01003743.1, read as the reverse complement.
ACCAATCAACAGATCGCAGCAGAAATTTGTTCTAAATTTATGTAGTCAAGGAGGTGTATATGGGTTCCTAATTTTGTTTCTCCATTCTGGCTGTGATCCCCAAAGCACGTGCATTGGAAGGCTCTCACTAAAGTCATAAGAACATAAGACGTGCCATACTGGGTTAGACCTGGGTTAGTTAGACTGGGTTAGACCTAGTCTGTGACAGTGGCCAACTTTGGTTATCATAGAGCAGGGGTGGGAAACCTTTCCCCTCCCAGGGGCCACTTTGAAAATTAGTATGAGCTGTGAGGGCCATATAGAAGTTGGGAGCAGCAGGAGTGCTTTAGGGGGTGCACTCAGGAAGAGGAACCATTTTATGGATGTTTGCCATGAATCTGCCCCCTCTCCTTGTGCGCATGCTCTCATCTCTACTCCCTTACCCTGAGCTCACTCTTGCAGTGTTTGGGGGTAGGAACTAGATCCAGGTACTCCAAATAAACGTTGCTGTGGGCCCATCCACTGTCCTTGTGTGTGTGTCCTCATCTTCACGCCCTTCCCCTTATGTTCGCCCTTTCAGTGCTTTGTGGTAAAGGCTGCTCCATGGGCCAGATCCAGGAACTGGAAAGGGGCGAAAGCCAAATAAAAATAAAAATCAGCTGTGAGCAAGATTTAGCCCACAGGCTAGAAACCCCTGTTCTAAGCAACCCAATTTCTGGAGCTGTCAGTACTGTATTTATTGACACAGAGTGGGTTACTTGCAATTATTATTTTACTCGCAAATGAGCCTCCCCACCTTTAAAAAAAAAAAAAAAAAGAATATCATTTTGTGGCCTCTCTTGATCTTTGGGGCCTATACAGCTGTCTTTCCCTTGCTTCCTCCTGTCACCACTGCTTACTGGTCTGGAAGTGTCTTCAGGCATCATCATCTTTAAATACAGATCATGCCTCATGGGAAGCTTTAAGAGTGATTGTAGCATTTCAATGTCTCCAATATTCTGCTTCTGGAAGCATAGCTGGACTCTTGCTATCCTATTTCCTTTTCCAGTATCTGAGATTAGACTCTAGATCACCAGTACAGATGGATTAACACAGCCAGAAGGACCAGCAGCAATAAAATAAAGGCAGCAGCAGACCTAAGGAACAGTGCGATTCGCAGTGTGGGTCAGTTATAGGAGCAGGCAAGTGCATGCCTCTATATTAGTGTTAAGACACCTTTCCCATATCCTCACAAGTTCCTGGCAGCTTTACCCTTTGCCAACATATATAAATATTTTTTCACAGCTCAGTTACCTTTTGAAAGTACTAGGTCAGTCTTAGTGTAGGACAAACTTTCTTCCACACTTTATTTTTCTAATCTCAAAGGTTTGAAGGAGAGATGTGTGGAGAATCATCTCATACTGTCCTTCACACTTCATTTCAGCTTTTCTATGCTTTAATGAGCCACAGGCTGTTGCTCTGAAACAGAGGGCATTAATAGTTCAGAAAAAATAAGCCCCTGCAGATTAATCGTCTTGCTTGCTTCGTGGGCCAAATTCAAATCAGCAGCCAGTGTGAAATGCAGAATCTCTTGGCAAAGCACACGCTGTCTGGCTGATTAGGATATTAGTCATTCATGAAGTTTGGCTTTGACAAATGTAGAAAGTAGGGGTCCTATTGTGTTAATAGTTTCAGATACCATCAAAGGTCTCGGGATTTGTGGCTATAAAGGTGTGTACCTACTGTCTGAATCTGTCAGCAGCCTCGTAAACAAACAGCTCTCTTCCTCCATTAGTCTCACATTACTATCATCTATTCCCTGCCTTTTGACAGTTAATTGATTCAAAAACAGGATTAAATCCACAGTTGGTCAGAGGCCAAGGGAACAACCTGTAAAAGGCCAAGTGATTCCACACATTTGGGAGAGTCGAGCTTGCTGTACGCCATTTATAAAATGGCACTGCTATTTTCCTTTTCGTTGACAAAGACTTTGTCTGTGGACAAAAGCCAAGAGCTAGGTATCCAGTTTACCAGTATTTAGCAGGTTAACTGGCTCTTCGAATCCAACCAGCCCATAAACTAGAGTGGGGTAGGTCCTTTCCCTCCCAGGAACCACTTTGAAAATTAGTATATGCTGCAAGGGCCACATAGAAGGTGGGGTTAGGAGTGCTTAAAGGGTACACACGTAAAAGGAGGGTCCAGATCATGTCTCTGTCCCCTATCCTTGTGTGCATTGCCCTCATCTCTGCTCCCTTACCCCAAGCTCAGTCTTTCAGTACCTGGGGGTAGGAACTGGATCCAGGGACCAGGTCGAGATACTGGAAAAGGGTCAAATAAAAACTAGCTGTGGCCTGCATTTGGGCAGTGTATGCTCTTGTTTTGTGGGGAGGTGGAAGCCTCCTTAACCCTGTCTGCTGAGCAAAAACCCTGACCCTTGGTGCCCTAGAAGCCACACCCCCTAACACCCAAGGACAGGAAACCTGGTATGGCTGGTGGTCTGGAGAGGCTAGCACAGACCTGCAGATCCTGACTCTTGTTCCCACCTGCAACGTGTGAGGACTAGGGGCGGGAAAACCGGTAAATCCGGTATCCGATAATGCCGGTACCGGGCGTACCGGCATTATCGGATTCGACCCGGTAAATCCGGTCCGGGTACCGGATTCCGGGTACCGGATTTTTTTACATTGCAGCCATTTAAAAATGGCTGCAATGTAAAAACTTAAAGCCCCAAGTTTAAAAAAAAAAAAAACCCTCCCCGATTCCAGGCTGCGCGGGTGGAAGGGGGGACACCCCCCACCCACCCTGCCCAGCCTGGATTTTTGTTTAAAAAAAGACCCAGAGGCGAGCCCACCCCCCAGCACCAGCGGCCGCGGCGTCCCCGCAGCCGCCGGTAAGTATGACCCGATCCCTGGGGGGGGTGTTTAACACCCCCCCAACCCCCCAGGGATCACCCCTACTAAAGTTCAGTGCTTGCTTACCTTGCGGAGCTCCGGCGGCGGCGGCGGGCGGTCCGGCGGCCTCAGCGCCGGCTGTGGCTGCCGGCGTCAGAGACGCTCTAGGCCTTCCGGGGAAACCCGGAAGTTCCCCGGAAGGCCTAGAGCGTCTCTGACGCCGGCAGCCACAGCCGGCGCTGAGGCCGCCGGACCGCCCGCCGCCGGAGCTACGCAAGGTAAGCGCACTGAACTTTAGTAGGGGTGATCCCTGGGGGGTTGGGGGGGTGTTAAACACCCCCCCCAGGGATCGGGTCATACTTACCGGCGGCTGCGGGGACGCCGCGGCCGCTGGTGCTGGGGGGTGGGCTCGCCTCTGGGTCTTTTTTTAAACAAAAATCCAGGCTGGGCAGGGTGGGTGGGGGGTGTCCCCCCTTCCACCCGCGCAGCCTGGGAGGGGGAGGGGGAGGGAATTAATTTATTTCATTGATTTCAATGGGGACACAGCGCCCCATTGAAATCAATGAAATAAATCCAGTACCGGTATACCGGATTTAATCCGGGAATCCGGTTTTCAGAGAACCGGTAACCGGTAAATCCGGTAGCCGGTAATGGGCCCGGGGTCCCACCTCTAGTGAGGACCGTCACCTGACTTGCTTCTTCTCCTAGCAGGGTTCATCATTGCTGCTGCTCCAGTCATTTCCACAGAGTTATTTCCTCTCCTGGTGCCCTCCCACAAGCAGGGGAGCAAGAGTGGGATCCAGCCACCTGGACTACTGCTCCTCCAGGCAGGTGGGGGACTTCTGCCCCTGCCAGTGCATCTAGCACAGAGTACTCCACCAGGGCAATTGGCCTGGAGAGGCGTAGCCTTCTCTGTGCACCCCGGGGTATAATTGCCAGCTGCTCTCCTGCATTAGGGATGTGCGAACGTGGTTTGGACGTTCAGAGTTCAGCCCGAACTCAGCCAGTTCAGACTCCCAAACTGGATGCCCGAACCGAATGCTGAAACAGTTTGGCTGCGTTCAGATGAGCTTGGGCCCATTCGACCTGGCTGGCAGACCCAGAGAGGTGGGGGCAGCTGAGGAGCAGACTTCCTGGTGCAAGGGGTGGAGAGGCTTGGAATAGCAGCCAGCCTACCCAATCACCATCCCTCTGTTCCTTAGATCACTGGCTTCACAGTCTGCGATTGGCATGGGGCTAGGCTGCACAGAGCCAATGGGGCTTGTGGTAAGGCAGGCGCAGTAAGTAACAAAAGTCATTGCCCTCCCCACTTCCAATTCCTTCTGAGCTAGCCACTGATCCTGTCAGCAGCTGTTTTCAGACGTCTCCCTCTCCCAGCAGTTTGTGCTCCTAATCCATTGCCATCCTCCTCCTATTTCACCCATTTCCACACATTTACCTCCATAGTTTCATTTATTCAGATTAGATGAGATAGATTTAGGTGTTATACCCGGCATCAAGAAGCAGCCACTCCAGCCCCAGGTCCCACCATCAGGGTTCTGGGGCCTACATTACAGGCAGGGAGGGCCGTCCATCCACATCATCCAGAAGCTGCCACTCTAGTCCCAGGACCCATCATCAGGGTTCTAGGGCCGTCATTCTGCTCACAGGGGGCCGTCATTCCACTGCATCAAGAAACAGCCACTCCAGCCCCAGGACCCACCATCAGGGTTCTGGGGCTTACGTTACAGGCAGGGAGGGCTTTCCATCCACGTCATCGAGAACTAGGGTGGGGGCACCTGCCAAGTCCTTCAGCAGCTGCAGGACATGGAGGGCAGTCTGACTTTCAACTGAAAGCTAGGTGCATGTTGGGAGAAATGATTATGCTCGATGGGCAGCCCTTCAGGGACATGGGGTTTAGACACCTGATTGGCTTCCTGGCCTCCCCAGTTTAAGCTGCCCTTGCACACCACCCTGACTCAGGCTGCCACCAATGCCTGGCAGCCTGCAACACCCAGCCAAGTAGGTGTGCCATCCACCAAGCCCTGACCGGGCCTCTGCTGCTGCTCCACCAATGCCTGGCAGCCTGCAATGCCTGGCTGTGTAGGGGTGCCAGCCATAAAGCCCTGGCCAGGCCTCTGCCACTGCTCTGCCGATGCCTGGTAGCCTGCAACGCCCGACTATGATGGTGACTAGAACTGGAGAATCCAGCATAGAGCAAGCAGAACTGGAGGCCTGCCAGTGTTTCTGTTTTAGATATTAAACAGCCCAAACTCCCACTAGGCCTACCCTTCACTTCAGATGGGGTAATGTCCACAACAAAGGACACATACCCGTCCAAGTCCAATTGCCCCACATGCCACGTTTCTTGGAGAAAAATAATGTCAAAGGATCTAATGAAACAACCAAAATAATCATCCATTAATTTGGTTTTCCAACCCAAAATGTTCCGAGAAACTATAGAGATAAAAGACTTCCTTAGGGGGTCTGCCCATCATTCCTCCACTTCATCTGAGGTTGCAAAACCCAATTGGTTTGAGGGGAGATCAAATACCTCCATTCCCAATATTGAGGGAGAGAGAGGAGGTCCAGGCAAAGGATCCATCTTAACTGGACATAATCCTGAAGGATCAGAACCAGTATTACCCAGCACTGTGCATGACCACTTCCCATGTGCCAAAGCACCCAGAGAAGTGGCTTCATGCTGAATATTTTGTGACACAACTTCTTTTACCTGCTCTGTTACTAAGACCACTTCCCCTTGAGGATGGTACCCTACTAAATAAATAGTCATTGCAGACTGCCAGGCATTGGTGGAGACGCAGCAGAGGCCCGGCCCGGGCTTGGTGGTAGCTGGCACCCATACGGGGCCGGGCATTACAGACTGGCATCCTACCCGCCAGATCTCAACCAACTCTTCTGCAAATTGGTCAAGTAGCCTTGCCCGGTGGTGATTCACGTGGCCAGCCAGTCACCGCCTGCTGTGATGGTGACTAGAAATGGAGAACCCAGCATAGGGCGAGCAGAACTGGAGGCCTGCCAGCCTGCACTGCCCGGCCAAGTAGGGGTACCAGCCACCAAGCCTGGGCCAGGCCTCTGCCACTGCTCCACCGATGCCAGCCTGCAATGCCCGGTCAAGTAGAGGTGCTGGCTACCAAGCCCTGGCCAGGCCTCTGCTGCTGCTCCACCAATGCCAGCCTGCAATGCTCCGCCCCCTATAGGTGCCAGCCACCAAGCCCCAAGCCTTCCTGGCCTCTGCTGCTGCTGCTGCTGCTGGGTCTCTGCCTGCGGGCCAGGACAACACACGCAACCCCACTTTGGCAACCAGCAGGCACTACTTGGCCGGGCATTGCAGTCTGCCAGGCATCGGTGGAGCAGCAACAGAGGCCCGGCCAGGGTTTGATGGCTGGCACCCCTACTTGGCCAGGCATTGCAGGCTGGCAGGACTCCAGTTCTGCTCACTCTATGCTGGGTTCTCCAGTTCAGCTGATTTACACCGTAGCAGCATGGCAGGCCATCTGAGACACAGCAGCAGCAGCAGCAGCAGAGACCCGGAAGGCTTGGTGCTTGGCACCCTGGGAATTTTCCAGTGCTCGCTGTGACATATTTATCAGCCTTTTTGTGGATAATATTGCCCAGATTCACCATGACTTCGACACCGCATTTATAGCAATGGGAGACCCATGGTATTGGAAGCTCTGCCATGTCAGGTTGAATGGGATCAGTTTCAGTGGGTGTCACCTGCTGAGGCAGTGAATGTTCTTGGGACTGTCAGAGCCACCTTTTGAGAATTAGATCCATGCCTGCCGTGGCTGGTTAAGGCCTGTCATGAGACATTAGGACCGTTGCTTGCCAGGGTTGTCAATGCCTCCCTTAGGGAGGGCAGAGTGCCGGGCTGCCTTAAAGAGGCAGCGATGCGGCCTCTACTCAAAATTCCATTGCTTGACATTGACTCCCTAGCCAGCTACTGACCAGTCTCTAACCTTCCCTTTCTAGGGAAGGTTATTGAGCGGGTGGTGGCTCAGCAGCTTCAGGGGCATCTGGACCACATCAGTTTTCTTGATCCTTCGCAGTCCGACTTTCATCCGGGGTTTGGCACTGAGACTGCATTTGTGGCCTTGGCTGATGACCTGCGATGGGAATTAGATCAGGGCAGATCATCATTGTTAATTCTATTAGATTTGTTGGCAGCATTTGACACTGTTGACCATGAGATGTTAGTGGTTCGGCTGCAGGACCAGGCTGGGGTGGGTGGAATTGTTTTTGAATCGTTCCGCTCTTTCCTGGCCAGGAGAACTCAGCGGGTGGTTCTTGGGGAGTGTTCATCATTTCTTTAATTTATTTATTTATATAAAATTTCTATCCCGCCCCACCTGCCCACAGGGCAGCCTGGGGCAGCAAACAACAACTGTAAAAAACAATAAAACATTTAACAGTTAAAAATTCCACATTATGTAGGGGGAAAAAACACTCCCTCCCCCCCAACCCCACCCACTCAACCCCTACCCCTCGCCAAAGACCTGGCAGAACAGCCAGAACTTACATAAACGTTGAAATGCCAGGAGAGTGGGGGACAACCGAGCCTCCTCCAGGAGCAAATTCCACATCACAGGGACAGCCACTGAAAAAGATCTAACATCGGTGGCCACCCACCTCAACCGGGGAATCTCCAAAAAGGCTCCCACGGACGATCTCAAAGGTCTCACGGGCACATGGGGAGTGAGGCAGTCCCATAGATAAATAGATAAATAGGGCACAGGCCATGAAGGGCTTTAAAGGTTAAAATCAGCACCTTGAACCTGGCCCGGTGCTTTATAGGCAGCCAGTGCAGAACCTGGAGCACTGGTGTCATGTGCTCCCTGCGGCCCGCCCCCGTACGGAGAAGGGCTGCAGCATTCTTCATCTCCCCAGAACCTCAAGGGTGCAGAGCGTCACACCGGGGGCACGTCCGTGTCTGATGTGTCACATGGTCCCGTGCCCGCATCCAGCATCTGTTGCGCAGCTGGTGGGGCCAGTTGTAATGGGGTGTGTGTGTCTTGAGCCACTGCCAGGGGCAGGGCTGGCAGCGCAACTCCAGAGAGCCCTGGGGGGGGGGAGGTAGAGACCCGGTCTAGCCCTGACAAGCATGCCCCCCGCCCCCAGCGGTGGCACCTGCGGGGGGAATTGACACGTGTGGAGTCCCACAGGGTTCTATTCTATCCCCCCCTCCTGTTCAACGTATACATGCAGCCTTTGGGCAAGGTCGTGAGGGAGTTTGGCATATGTTGTCATCAGTATATCGATGATACACAACTCTACCTCTCTTTTTCTGGAGACTCAGACCTGGCAATCTCGGTGCTTACCCGGTGTTTATCGGCTGTGGGGGATTAGATGAGGGCAAGCCGTCTGAGACTGAATCCTGACAAGACGGAGGTGATGTTGGTGGGTAAGGCGGAAGGTGTGGTGGCTCCTGTTGTTGATGGTATCTGCCCCCCTCTAGCTACTCAGGTCCGTAGTCTGGGGGTGCTTCTCAATTCGCAGCTCCACCTGGATTCCCAGGTGGCAGCAGTGGCAAGGAGCGCCTTTCGCCAGTTACATCTGGTGTGACGGCTGCAGCCGTATATTTCAGACTCTGACCTGGCCACCATCATCCATGCTTTTATCACCTCTAGACTGGATTATTGCAATGCACTCTATGTGGGGCTACCCATGGTGATGGCCCGGAGGTTGCCTGCAGCTAGTGCAGAATGCAACGACTTGCCTCCTAATGGGGATGGGTCACTGTGAGCACATTACACCAGTGCTCCATTCTCTGCACTGACTGCCTATAGTTTTCCGGGCCCAATTCAAGGTGTTGGTATAGACCTATAAAGCCCTAAACGGCCTGGGCCCTGCCTACCTCATTGCTGCCTATAGCTTCCAATATCACCTCTACCCTGATGACACTGAACTCTATCTCTACTCCCTCTCTCTATCCATCTATTCAAGCTCCCTTCACCAGCTGTCTCTCTGATATCTCTATCTGGATGTCTCAAAGTTAACTCAATCTCAACATGGCTAAAACTGAACTCCTTCTCTTCCCCCCTCATCCTTCCTCTCTCCCTCCTCCCTGTCAATTCTTATTGATGGGGTCACCATCCTTCACGTCCCCCAAGCCCATAGCTTAGGTGTCATCTTTGACTCACCCCTTTCTTTTAAACCCTACATCGACTGTTGCCAAATCCTGTCGCTTCTCCCTCCATAACTTTGCTAAGATTCGCCCTTTTCTCTCTGTCTCCTCTGCCAAAACCCTTATTCACGCCCTGGTCATCTCTTGCCTCAATTACTGTAACCTACTTCTCACTGGCCTCCCCCGTTCTCCCCTTATCTCCATCCAAAACTCTGCTGCTAGGATCACCCACCTCGCCAGTCGCTTCAACCACGTGCAGCCCCATCTCTCCTCTCTTCACTGGCTCCCCCTTCCTGAACGAATCCTGCACAAGCTCCTAGTCTTCACCTATAAAGCTCTTCACAACCTTGCTCCCCCCTACCTCTCTGCGCAAATTTCCCGCCATACTCCAGTCCGTGAACTCCGCTCCTCCTCTGTCCCCTCTCTCGCCCTCCCAAGCCTCCCCTGCTCCCCTAATTGCCTTCATCCCTTCTCCCTAGCTGCCCCCCATGCCTGGAACTCGCTCCCTGCCCACATCCACCTCGCCCACTCCCTTCATACCTTTAAATCCCTCCTCAAGACCCATCTCTTCCACTCTGCCCTCCTCAACTCCTCAGTCCCGTCACCTAATTCCTGCTGATACCCTCCATCCAGTACAATCTGTTACCTGAGGTCTGTGTACTCATATCCTCACCACACGGACCAGCCAGCTATCATTCTCGATGTAACCAAGCCTAGCATGCGCACCTGGGACCTCGCTTCTTTGTGAATGTTACACTCCTTGTCTCTCCCTCTGTTCCCCTTCCTTCGTCTCCTCCCCGCAGCCCCGTCTCTCAGATTGTAAGTCCTAGGACAGGGACTGTGTCTATCCCATTACTTTGTAAAGTGCCAGGTACATTGCTTGCGCTATATAAATGCTTGATAATAATAATAATAATACCTGCAGGACCACCTCATGCCCCAGGCTGTGGTGCAGCCCTTGCGGTCAGCTGGGGACACCCGACTCAAGGTCCCCTGGGTTTCCTGGGTGGCAACGATGGGGAGGGTGTTCTTGGTGGCAGCCCCTAGGCGGTGGAATTTCCTCCTAATGGAGGTCCACTTAGCCCCTGTCCTCCCCTTTTTCCGAAGAAAGTGTAAGACTTGGCTGTTCCACCAGGCCTTTGGTGAGGGAGTTGGGTAGGGAGCTGAGGGTGGGGGAGAGAGGGGTGTTTATTTAGTTCCGCCTTATAATAATAATAACAACTTTATTGTTCAGCCATCGGCTATAACAATTTGCAAACCAATACACATATAATAGCAATACACAATTGGGACAAAATAAAAGGGCCTTAGCCCATCCAAAAAGGGGGGGGGATCCCAACCAGCCCCCGTGAGTATCTCTTGATAACTAACCAATCGATATAACTTATAATTTGAATTTAAATAATTAAAATTTAAAGAAGAATAAATAAAAACTTTCAAAGAGGGAAATAAACGGACACTAACCACCATCTATAGATCCCATTTGGGAGTATAACTTATACTACGACACAAGAAGCTATCTATACTTTGGCCCCACTTTAACCCAGTAAACTAAAGGAGAAAAGGCCTCATAACTCCTATCTTAATGCAAAACCAGCTTACTATCATGGTCAGACAACCCTGCGACTACAGGTTGCCGAACCATAGCTCTGCGAATATGCAAAATGGCCTGAGCCATCCCTGCGACTGCCCTAGTCAGGTCTGAGTCCACTGGGCTAAGAATTTCCTGTATCCTATGATCATCCAAACCCCCTAAATATCGAAGCCTAGGTCCAGCAAGTTGAGGGCAACGGAGCAATATATGATCAACCGTATCTATCTCACCTAGTTTACATAAGGAGCAAACCCTCTGACTCCTGGGTAACCCCTTATAACGCCCCTCCACAAACGCTGAAGGAAATGAATTGATCCTCAACTTTAGGAAGGCATTTCGTTTCCCTGCGTCTAGCCAATTGAAAAGATAATATTCTCCAGAGCCCCCAGGATTAACTGGAATGTATTGGGGAGCTACTTTCTGTTGTATCAACAGCGCTGATTCCAGTTGGAGGGTTTGGTCAAGAATCCTCCTTTTGACCAAGCTCCTGGCAGCTTGAGGCCCTACTGTTCCTAAACTTTCAGCAGAGAACCCCAACCGAAGGACCTCCTTCTCCACCACCTTACCCCAAGGCCCCCCGAGACCAGCCCTCATGGCCATAAATAGAAGGGAATTATTGCAAATAGGAAAGAGCATCACCTTAATCCAAAAATAGACCAATGTCTGACAAGCAAGGGCACTGAGGGGGAGAGCCCGAGCTTCAGCTCTTAAGAGGACTTGTGGTGTTCCCCTGGGGACACCCAGAATACTACGAAGGAAAGTGTTCTGGATGATTTCCAATTGAAGTATATACTTCGGCCCCCATATGGGAAAAGCATATAAAAGCTGATTTATAACTTTAGATTTAAATACTCGCAGAGCAGGTAGAACTAGTTTACCTCCCTGGGCAAAATAGAACTTGGTTATAACCGACGAGGTTTTTCTTGCTGAAATAAGTGCTGCCTCAAAGTGATTCTTCCAACTTACACGATCTGAGAAAATCACCCCCAAATATTTATAGCTCCGAACCTGCTCAATGATATTCCCACCCATTGCCCACCGATGCCTTCCCGAGATCCCATTAGCTCTGACAACTAAAACCTTAGTTTTATCAAAGTTTATCCTGAGCAATTCTTGTTGACAATAAATTCCAAAAGCATGCATGAGTCTTTTAAGCCCAATCCGCGACTGAGATAATAAAACAGTGTCGTCAGCATAGAGCATAAGGGGAACTCTACGCAGCCCGATCTTTGGGGCATGGGAGTTACTGTCTGACAGGGCCTGAACTACATCATTTATGTAGAGTTTGAAAAGAGCCGGAGCCAACAAACAGCCCTGTCGCACCCCTACTTGCACTTTCACTGACCCAGAGAGCTCACCCCGGGGATTATATCGGACTCTTAGAGAGTTCCCTGAGTGGATAAGGATCATCAGATAAAGTAATCTGCGATCAATACCTAAATCCCTTAACTTCAGCCATAGCCTTTCTCTACAAACTGAGTCAAAGGCCTTCTCTAGGTCAATGAAGCAAGCAAAGAATTTCCTCCGGTCAGTAGTATACTTGGAGATCAGAGCTGATAGAACGAAAATATGGTCTGATGTCGCTTGACCTTTTTGAAATCCGGCCTGTTCAGGTTCGATTATCCCGACTTCCTCAAGCCAATTTTGTAGTTTCATAAGTAGAAAACGTGTATACAATTTAGCAATGATGCTTAAGAGACTAATAGGCCTATAATTCCCTGGGCACTTGGGATCTCCCTTTTTAAAAATAGGAATAGTAATACTCTCTCTCCATGCCACAGGAAAAGCCCCAGTGTCATTGAGATGTGTAAATAGTGGTGCAAGCACCCTAGCCCACCATTCCGGATTCCGTTTCAGGATCTCAGGTGAAATATAGTCAGGTCCTGGAGCTTTCCCTGATTTTAAGCACTCTATAAGAGACACCACCTCTTCAGATGTCACCGGCGGCCATTGGTCAAACTCGGTCAATGGTGGCAAAAAGAGTGCAGAGGGCACCTCCTCAATCCGGGTAAACAAGGACCCATAATAATCCTGCCACACTGACGGGGCTATACTCGTTCCTCCCTGTGTTACACGGTCCCTTAGGGATGATCGAATAATCGACCAGAATTTACCAGAATCCTTGGCTTTGGCTGCAACATTCAACATAGCCCATTGAGTTTGAAAAAGGGTATTTTGCTTGGAACTCCGGAGCTTCCGGTATTTTTGCCGGAGTTCCACCACCCTAATCCTAAGGGATTGGTTGGGGTTTCCCCTAAGTTCCCTAGAGAGCCGACGGAGATCCGACCGGACCCTACGACAATCTAGGTCAAACCAAGATGGAAAAGAACTGCTCTGATTCTCTCTACTCAAGGGCTCCAAGTTCTTCTTAGTTATAAGAGGGAGTAACAAGGATATTAAATCCTCGTATTTGTCAACTATATCTGAAACTTGAGCTGCTATTGCCTCACACAAGGGCAACGATGCTGGAGAGGAAAAAAAAGCATCCAACAACCCAGCCTGACGTTCCGACCACTTTACTCTAATAATGGAGGGAACATCCTCATCCCCAAGGGGGGGTATAGAGGGGACCACCAAGCACTTCCTAGCTAAAGGGGCCTCAAAGTGTAAAACTAGTGGGAAATGGCTAGATACCCCTAAGGGAACCACCACCAAGTGGTGAATCGCGCAGAGAAGACTTGGGGATACTAGAATAAGATCTAGTACACTAGATCCCTGGGGGGCATGAAAAGTAAAGTCCCCCCTCCTGTCTCCCTCTACACACCTGTTTATCAGAATTAGTTCCGCCTTATGTTTATACTGTTTTATATTGTTTTATATATTTTATTTATTGTTGTGAGCTGCTCCAAATTGCCTGTGGCAAGAGATAGCGGGTTAAAAACACAACAACAACAACAACAATAACATAAATAAATAAATAAATAAATATCTGTACGGACCCGCCTATAATGCAGGACCTCTAGGATGGTGCTCCCAGATGACCTCAGGGACCGCCTAGGGGTCCAGGGAGTGAGGCAATCCTTCAGGTAAGCAGGATCCAAGCCATGCAGGGCTTTATAAGTCAAAACTAGCACTTTGAACAATAAGCAGCTAGTGCAATGCCTGGAGCACAGGTTTTATGTGCTTTCTGCATCCCATCCCCGTAAGACGGTGGGCCACCGCATTTTGCACCAGCTGCAGCTTCTGGACCATCACCAAGGGCATCCCCACATAGAGCACATTACAATAGTCTAGCCTCAAGGTGATGAATACATGGATGACAGTGGCAAGATCGGAGTCCAAGACGTATGGGTGGAGCCTCTTCACCAGATGCAATTGGCGGAAGGTGCCCCTGACCACAGTCAACACCTGGGAATCCAGGCATAGCTGCACATCCAAGAGCACCCCCAAGGTCCGCACAGATGGAACCAATGGAGGATGGACACCCCCCGCAATACAGGGAGTGTCTCCCTCCCCTAGGTCCCCAACTCCACCTACTAGCACCACCTCTGTCTTGTCAGGGTTGATCTTCAGTTGACTAGACCTCATCCAATCGCCCACAGCAGCCAGGCACCGGGACTGCAATGAGATCGCCGGGCCCAGGTCAACTGAAAATGATAAGTACAGCTGGGTATCATCCGCATATTGGTGACAGCGGACTCACCAGCTGCGCACAACCTCCCCCAGTGGTTTCATATACATGTTGAATAAGAGACAGCATAAGAGATGGGACAGAATGGAACCCTGAAGAACCCCTAGGGGAAGATGTACAGTCCCCAATATCATCTGCTGTGATCGATCCATCAGGTATGAACGGAACCACAGTAAGACGGTACCGTCCACCTCAGCCAGGACCTGTAGGCAAGTCACCAGCATCGCATGATTCACAGTATCAAAAGCTGTTGATAGATCCAGTAGGACCAATAGGGTCATACGACCCCAGTCCAAATCTACGAGGAGGTCATTGACCAAAGCCACAAGCATGGTCTCCATGCCGTAACCGAAATGAAAACCAGACTTCATGGGATCAAAGAAACCAGGGCGGTTCAGATGTGCCTGCAACTGCTGGGCCACTACCCATTCAATAACTTTCCCTAAAAAGGGAAGGTTAGAGACAGGGTGGTAGTTTGCAGGGCACCAACATCAAGCAATGGTTTCTTGAGGAGTGGCTGGACCACTGCTTCCTTGAGGCAGTCCGGTACCCTACCCTCCCGAAGGGAGGCATTGATAATGCCTGCCAACACTGGCCCTGAGGTCTCCCTGGTGGCTTTCATCAACCAGGACAGGCAAGGATCTAATTCACACGTTGTAGCTCGAACAGATCCCAGCACATCCACCGCCTCAGCGGCTGTCACCAATTGAAAGTAATCCCATAAACACAGACCAGACAGGGCATTCCTAACCCCTGGCTCTCCTACTGCTTCCAAAATGGGGGAGCCAAAGTCATGCTCAATGCGAGCTATTTAATTCGCAAAGTACGTTAAAAACATGTTGAAGTGGGCCTCAGATAAATCTAGTTCCAGGCAAAGAGAGGCTGGACTGACCAGACCCCTCACCAACCGGAACAGCTCCGCTGGATGGGACTGAGTTGATGCTATAAAAGCAGCAAAGAACCACTTCTTTGCTGCTCAAACAACCACAGTATAGGTCCTCAAAAACACTCTATGCCCCAACTGATCATCTCAGGTGTGAGTATGGTACCACAGTCGCTCTAACCACCTCCCCTCGCTTTTCAGCCACCCCAGATCCTCTGTAAACCATGGGGACCTGCAGTGGCAAAGTGCTGGTGGCAGACACCTGGGAGCCACCCAATCAATGGCTCCCGCCAGCCAACCATTCCAGAAGGCCACGAGGTCATCGATGGAGCAGCTATTGAGGTCAACAGGCACATCTCCCAGAGCATTCAGGAAACCAACTGGTTCCATAAGTCTCCAGGGGTGGACCATCTTAACGGGTTCCTCTGCCCCCACAGTCAGGTAGGTGTGCCAGAATGCAGGCCCAAAGGAGGTAATGGTCCAACCATGGCAAGGGGGAACAGACAGCACCCCCAATCAACAGACCCCTGCCTCAAGGTTAGTTCAGAACACCAAGTCCAGATTATGCCCTGCCTCATGCATCGGGCCAACCACTTCCTGGAACAGACCAATGGTTGCCAGAGCGGTCATGAATTCCTGATGCACCCCGAGCAATCTGACCTTGGCATGCATGTTGAAGTCCCCCAAACAACAAGTTTGGGGGACCGCAAGACCAAATCCAAGACTAGAGTGACTAGAGCAGTCAGGGATGATGCAGTGCAGTGGAGTGCACAGTACACAAGCAGCACCCTTAATCCGTCTCTGTCCAGACCCGCCGGTCTGTTACTAGCCAAATCAAACATGAGGTAGAGGCCCTCTGTGGCAAAACGCCAGTAGGGGGCGCTATACAGCTGAGTCACCCACCTCACTGTGTTTCTCCAAATCTCCGACCAGGGGTTCCCACAGCTGGCAACCCTCCAAAAACCCTTAGTTTCCACTGCCACCACCTGAATTTAATTCAGAGGGCATTCAAACCACTCAGGACATGTGAACCCCACAAGTTATAAACCCCACAGCTTCCCAAAAGCACTTCTTGTTCCCGGCACTCTTTTCCCAGGGTTTCCTCCCTGCGTTGGAGGCCAAACCCCAGAGTCACCCTAGGAAGGCTTCTCTTGGTTCCAAAGCTTCTGGCTTTTAGCCAGATAGCGAGTTTTCCCCTCTCTCCTTGCCTTAGTAGCGAGGCTTGGCCACCCGGCCCAAAGGAGGCGTTTAATGCTCAGCCAATAATGCACACACACACCCAGTAGGGTAAAAGAAAGCTTAGATTTTACTAGTACATATAAAAAAGGAATAAAAGCACAGATCCAGGGGTTGATAACCTTTTGAGCAAAGCAAGTCCGGTTTGGGAAATAGAACCCCGTTTGGAACGGGGCCTATCTAGTACAGTATCTCTGAGTAGCAGGCAGGCAGGCAATTACTCACACAGAGTTAGATAGTCCTGGTCTGTAGGGGCGGGAAACCGGTAAAATCCGGTATCCGATATTGCCGGTACCGGGCGTACCAGCAGTATCGGATTCGACCCGGTAATCCGGACCAGGTACCGGATTCCGGGGTACCAGATTTTTTTTACATTGCAGCCATTTAAAAATGGCTGCAATGTAAAAAAACTTAAAGCCCCAGCAAAAAAGTTTTTTAAAAAAAACCCCTCCCCGAGTCCAGGCTGCGCGGGTGGAAGGGGGGACACCCCCCACCCACCCTGCCCAGCCTGGATTTTTGTTT
>QEPC01003743.1:4444229-4459664 GCA_003113815.1 Sphenodon punctatus | reverse complement strand
GGGAGGGGGAGGGAATTAATTTATTTCATTGGTTTCAATGGGGACACAGCGCCCCATTGAAACCAATGAAATAAATCCGGTACCGGTATACCAGATTTAATCCGGGAATCCGGTTTTCGCAGAACCGGTAACCGGTAAATCCGGTAGCCGGTAATGGGCTCGGGGTCCCACCACTACTGGTCTGATTCTCCATAGGTGATGGTTTCTCTATGGGGTCCAAAGTCTTGATCTGGCTAAGGCCAGCGTTGCAGAGTTTAGTCACATCACACACTCCTTCAGAGTCCCAGAGAAGAGAGAGACAAAATGGAGAAGATCTGAGGTTTTTAAAGCCCCCTTTCCCTCCCTCTGATTTGTTCGGCAAGGTCACCTGGCACAGGTGAAACTTCCAGCTGACCAGTCCAGGCCAATCAGATTCCTGTTTCCTGCTGGATGAAGAAGATCCCAGAGGAATTCCCCTCACCCAGACCATGCGTCCCCCAACCCAGGATGACCCCTATCATCGCTGCCCCCCGGGTGGGTCACCCCTAGCCCGACTCCTGCCCCCTGGCAGCTCCTCTGCCAGGCACGCGAGGGGGGCGATTCACCATGGTTAACAAGACCACAAAGAGCTGTGGGGGATCCTGCTGTACAACTCATCTGAATTTTTCAACAAGATGTGTCTTCAATTTTTATAGATGTCAAGGAAAGCCATGTGCACCCAGCACCTGATAGGAGGTGCGAACACCTCTGCATAGGAGTAATTGTAGTGTGGGGATGCATTCCTCAAAAATATCCTCTCCTTGCAATGCTAGAGATATGGGGTGGAGCTTATGTGGGTCAACACCCCCCACAAATCTTAGCCCCAAACTACTCCCATGCAGCCCCTACCTCATCCCTTCTCCACAGAGAAGTAGAAGCTATTGAGTTAGGTATGTTTAGTTTTTAATGACACATAAAGACTCTGCCTGGAGCCTCTCAAACAATCATCCCCTCTCGTTTAATGGCATGCAAACAGTGTGTGCTACACTGCTTAAAATGGAACACAAGTCACTTTTTCATCACTCCTAGAGCAGGTACTGCTGGAGATAAAAGCAACTGTCTCAGAAGAGCAAGTATTACATCTGGTATGTAGTACCAAAAATAAATCTTTAACTTCCTCTCGTACCTGCCAGTCCTGCTCTGAGGAGAGGAGCCTGGGAAATATTACAAATACACACGCTCATCTCCGATTTCAAAGGAAGAGCTGACCTATTTTTTCTTGCCCATTTTAAACACCTTTTACAATAGGATCTTGCTGAAAGAACGAGAGGATGGTGTAGACTGTAAACAAAGAATTTAAGGACAACTCCACCCCCTTTGCTCAGAAATTAGACAGGGGGCTGTATCTCAAGTGTTCACTTTTTTGTTATTACTGTTGCAGTCAGGTGTGGCCTTAAGGCAAGGCAAGATAGGGGGCCAGTCACCAAGGGCCCTGTGCTTTCTGGGCCCCAGAAGACTGGTACCAGGGCTGGCCTTACCACAGGGCATCCTGGGGCAACTTCTCCAGGCCCTGCTACTTTCTCTACTTTAGGTGCCCTGCAGTACCCCCTGTATTCACCAGGGACGGGCATGGGGCTCCCACACCCTTCCAGAAGGGCCCCAAACAAGACCACCTCTAAGGCCATGGAGGGGTTTTTTAAACAAGCAAGACTTGAGGAGGGATCCGTGGCTGCTGAGTGGCACATGGCACAGCTGCAGAGCACCCACGTACATGGCACAGCTGCAGAGCACCCACGTACATGGCACAGCTGCAGAGTACCCATGTACATGGTGCAGCTGCAGAGCACCCACGTACATGGCACAGCTGCAGAGCACCCACACAGTTCTAACAGGCAGCTTCCAGGGTGGCCACCGCGCCCACTCAGGCAGCCTCCACACACTCCTGCCACCATTGACCAGCAATGCAAACAACTCACATGGGCAGCCCTTCTCCCTCCTCCCTGCCTGGCAACAACTCCCTCCCCAAGCCCCGCGCAACTGCTCGCCCTCTGCCATGACACAGCCCCGGACACCATGGGAACAGCTGCAGTAGCCAGTAACCCCTCCCTGCTCATGATCCCAGGAGCCAGTGCCACCACTGGCAGACCCAGGCAACAATGGAGGTGCATATTAGTTTGGGGCTAAAATTTGTGTGAAGTGTTGATCCCGATATCACTAGCATTGCAGGGAGAGGAATGCATCCCCACACCACAATTCCACCATCCTGTACAGCAGGGAGGAGCTTGGAGCCAGGAGGGCTCTCACCGGTGCACCCCACCCACCGAGACAGAACTCTTGCCTGGGACTTCTTGGGACTGACCAGTAAGTGCAAGGGTGAGGGGAACCCCTGAGCCCCTGGAGCTGGTGTCATCATCCCTCCCTCTGTGGCAGAGGGGGCGGGGGCAGGGATCCCACCTTCCAGTGCTTCCGACCTGGTTGGGGAGGTGCACAAAAGCAGCGTGCTGCCTGGCTGCCGCTTCCACCATCCTGTAAAGCAGCGAGGGGCTTGGAGGGCTCAGCCTGGTGCACCACACACCCTGAGACAGAACTTCTGGTTGGGACTTCCTGGAACTGGTCAGTAAGCTCGAGGGTGAGGGGAACCCCAGAGCCCCTGGAGCTGGTGTCATCACCCATTCTCCTGTGGCAGAGGGAGAGATGTTGGGGCCAGGGATCCCCCTAGTGTTTCCAGCCCAGCTGGGGAGGTGCAAAAAGCAGTGCACTGCCAGGCAGCACTGCAGGCCATGCACCGCAGGGCTGCTGCTACAGGGCCTTTTGGCGTGGCCCTTCGGCAGGATTTATTTTATTTAGCAATATTTATTTATAAAATAGTTTTTAGCCGCCCCCATATACCTACAGCATCTTGGGGCAGCTTACAACAATACAGTAAAATTCATAAAAAAACAATATTTTAAAAAAACAACCGCATCAATAAATTTAAATTTAAAAACAATCCCCATATCCACCCTCCCTCACATCCCCCATACCCACAGCTACCCAACCCTCCCCTCCTCCCTCCGAAGGCCTGGGCAAATAGCCAGGTCTTGCAGCCTCAACGGAACGCCAACAGACCTGGGGTCAGGCGAGCTTCCTCCGGGAGGGAGTTCCAAAGTTGCGGCCCGGCCACCAAGAATGCCCTCTCCATTGTAGTCCCCTGTCTCACCCGCGGGACTTCCAAGAAGGCACCTCCAGTGGACTGAAGGGATCACTCTGAGGCACGAAGGGCGAGGCGGTCCCGAAGGTATGAGGGGCTCAGACTGTGCAGGGCTTTATAGATCAATACCAACACCTTGAATCCGGCTTGGTATGCTATAGGCAGCCAGTGAAGAGCACAGAGCACTGATGTTACGTGCTCCCGCCACCCAGTTCCCATAAGGAAATGGGCCGCCACATTCTGCACCAGCTGCAGCCTCTGAACCAGAAACAAAGGAAGCCCCATGTAGAGCGCGTTGCAGCCGTCCAGCTTCAAGGTGATGAAGGCATGGATAAGGGTGGCCAGGTCAGGCCTGGAAATGTATGGGCACAACCTCCGTACCAGATACAGCTGGCGGAAGGTGGTCTTAGCCACCACCTCCACCTGCCAATCCAGATGGAGACCTGAGTCTAACACCTCCTCCAGACTCCGAACCTGCTGGGCAATAAGAGGACGGACACACACCCCCACACACACACAAGGGGGACCAGAACCTCCCCCGCCCTCCCCACCACCATCACCTCCGTCTTATCAGGATTTAGTTTCAGTCTGCTCTGCCTCATCCAATCCGCCACAACCTCTAAAAATTGGGAAAGCAATGAGACGGCAGGACCTGGGTCAGTTGAAAATGAGAGGTACAGCTGAGTATCATCAGCATATTGGTGACATCGCACCCCGAACCCTCTCACAATCACCCCCAGGGGCTGCATATACACATTAAACAATAATGGAGACAGGATCGAACCTTGCAGAACGACGCAGGATAAGGCCCAGGAGCTTGATGTTTCAGCCATCCGCTGGCTTCTCCCTGAGAGGAATGAGTGGAACCACCCAAAGACAGTCCCGTGCAGACCCCCCAGCGGCAGCCAGGGCTATTGCTGAAGGAGGCAGCTCTCCTCTGGGAGCTCTCCTGACGATATCAGGCACTGGCACCCTGGGTTAAATTCCCCAATTGCCTTTTACGTGCGCTGCGGGTGGCGGCAGCGGCAGTGTGGCACGGGGCCGGCTTAAGCGCTGGCTTCAGCGCTTCACTAGGCCTTACAAGGAACTTCTGGGTTTAACCCAGAGTCCCAGTGCCTGATATCGTCGGGAGGACTCCTGGAGGAGAGCTGCCTCCTTCAGCAATAGCCCTGGCTGCTGCCGGGCAGCTGGCGGTGCAGCGGCAGCCCGGAGCCTGCAGGTCCGGTGGTCCGGTTTAAAAAAAATAAATCCAGACTGGACACTGGCAGGGTGGGTGGTGTGTCTTCCCCCCCCCCCCCCTTCCACCCGCGCAGCCTGGGAGGGGGAGGGAAAGTGGTTTGGGATTTTTTTTTTACATTACGGCCATTGATTTCAATGGCTGCAATGTAAAAAAAATCCGGTGCCGAAACCGGCACCGGTACGGGGAATTCTCGGATCTATCCAATATCCCCGATACTGCCAAATACTGGCAGTTTCGGATATCGGGAGATCCAAACTTCCCACCCCTAGTATTCACCCAAGAGGTCTGAAGGAACTCAAATATGAAATTGCGGACCTACTGGCGGTAATTTGTAATCTATTGCTGAAATCTGCCACAGCAACTGAGGATTGGAGGGTAGTGAATGTAACACCAATATTTTAAAAGGACTCCAGAGGTGATTCTGGTAACTACAGACCAGTGAGCCTCACATCGGTGCTGGGCAAACTGGTGGAGATGATTGTCAAGAACAGAATTACTGGGCATATTGATAAACATGGCACAATGGGGAAAAGTGAACCTGGATTTAGCAAAGGGAAGTTGTGCCTCACTAATCTATTTAATTTGTTTGAGGGAGTAAATAAGCATGTGGATAAGGGTGAGCCAGTTGTTATAGTGTATCTGGATTTTTGGAAGACATTTGATAAGGTCCCTCATTTTTATTTATTTATTTAAAATTTATATCCCACCCCTCCTGCCCTCAGGGCAGCCCGGGGCGGTGAACAACATTCAATAAAAACAATACAAAAAATTCAAAACAATTTAAAAATACATTGCCTCCTGAGAGACTCTTGAGGAAACTAAGTAGCCATGAGATAAGAGGCTGTGTCCTTTCGTGGATCCTGGATAAAGACTAGGAAACAAAAGGTAAGATTAAATGGTCAGTTTTCACAATGGAGAGAAGTAAATAGTGGAGTGCCGCAGGGCTCTGTACTGGAACTGGTGCTGCTTAATATCTTCAATGATCTGGAAAAAGGAGTAAAGAGTGAGGTGATCAAATTTGCAGATGACACAAAGTTATTCAAGGTAGTTAAAACACGAGCCGACTGAAGAATTGCAAGAGTGTTGTCATTCTATTTATCCTTTAAGGCTTGAAATTAGCTTATGAAGGTATGTCTTGTTCTTGGAATGGAAGAGACACAACCCACTCAGTGAAACTACATTTAAAGGACTACTCGGAGGTGCAGTTATCATTTCTAGAGAGAGATAAATAAACACATTCAGTACAAATCACCCTCAATAAATTTCTTCGTAAATAATTGGAATTGCTTGCCTCCTTGCCTGCCAATATCCTGAGGTTAGAGACAGGAATATGCTAACTGATGACCACAGCTAAGATTGTGACTCTTAGCTATTGGTTTCAAATCCTTGACTATTCTCCCACTAGAATTGTTAAAATGTGTTACTTGGAAGACTTAGCGCTTCCTATGGATAAATGGTCCCCTTGGCTGTCCAAGGGGACCATCTGGAAAAATTCCAGATTTTTGTTATCCTGTGGCATGGAGTTTTTGCTCTGGTAGAATCAAAGTTATCTTTCAATTCAGGATAAAACTGAAGTCAAAGTAAGACTCCAGGATATTTCTAGGCAGGAGGATGTAGCTGGGGTCCATTTCTCTAGAATTTCACCTCTTTACATCCTTTGGTCCCTGGATATTGGGCCTGCTTCTTAAGTCTGGATATTGACTATAAATTAATGACAGCCCTATGTCGACTTAGATGCAAGCAGATGCCATCTGCCACGACAGTCGGGAGACATTGTGGGTATCCCTAGGGCTAAGAGGCTGTGCACCTGTGCCTTGGGGGGAATGGAGGACACTGCACTATGTTATGAAATGTCATTATTTTGCAGATACTAGGAAATCACTGCTTTATCCCCCTTTCCCAAAGGTTCTGTTTCTAGATGAATGTAAAAGAATGATTTGGCTGTTCCAAAATATCAATCAGTCTGCTCTTTCTAACTTAGCTTTATTTGCTTACAAGGCTGAGTTGATTAGAACCAAACATCCTCTAATTCACCTGTAACGCACAACCTTCATTGTTGAAGTAAGACTAATTGATATGTATTATTTTGGCACATGTTTTTGTCTGGTTTGTATTTTTTGTTGTTTTTTCTATGTCTAGGCCGTGGTGATAGGCTGTGCTGTAATAAAATCAATCCGTACAAATCACACTTTAAAAATGGTTCTTTCTGGCTATTGCATATTGATCACATTGTAAAGTCTATAAATGGCAATACAAAAGCAAATGATTTAGTGGCCATAACTGAATTGATCCAACATTTGCTCTCATTCGTATCCTCTTTGGTATCCTGCTCACAGCTGGATCCAGACAAATGCAAGCCCGGTGTAAGCGTTGCAGGGTGAGGGGTGTCCAGGACATGGGGATTGGGGCACTGGGTCAGGATCAGGGCTGGGAAGAAGGAACCAGAATAGGAAAATGGGGAACAGGATTGGGGAACAAGAGCACAGCAAGGGGCTGGGGACAAGAACAAGGCCTGGGAAACAAGGAACAAGAAGCAGAGCAAGAAGTGGGGGACAGGACTGGAAGCAGAAGGGAAGTGAGAGTGTGTTGTTCCACCCAGCTTCCTGGCGCTCCCAACAAGCTTTATATACTGGCTGGCAACCAACCAGGAAGCTGGGAGGTGTGATAGGGGCTGAAGACAACCAGGACGGAGGGGTGTGGCAAGGACAGGGAGGCCTCTTGTGGCTGAGTGACTGGGCCAGAGACATTGGCGCAGGAGGGCTGACCGCTGCTCCCGAACCTCTGAGGCGTGAATTCAAGATTGGGTCCTTACACCATGCGACTGCACAGGGCTCCCCAATACATGTAGGCTTGGGCCATGAATGAACTTGTAATGACAACATAAGTGTGACAGGGCATTGGCATAAAATACAGGCCCAAGGGCCTCGAGCACAGGGAGCGTTTCAGGAGGGGCCCCCCACAAAACAGGGGGGGCATGTGAAAACTAGAAATAACACCATGTGAATAACACATGGGCCAGCAATGCAAGGAGCTCCTGCCCCTGAAGAGGATGTTATGTTTACTTGAGCATCCAAAAATTAATTATGGTAACTACTGGGTTGCCACCTGTGGTGGTTTTTGACCCGACACACCCATAGGCTAAAATGGAATTGACAGGTAAAGATTCAGAAACAACAACCAAAGGTGGCAGCCCTAATGGTAACATTCCCCTTTTTCTAACTGAGGAGTCAGTGTGAGTCTGTCCCAAATTTCCTGTCAGGAGGGGACCCACAACCTCATTTCTCACGTGGTCACAACTTCCCTGGATCTGACGCTAGTTACACTCTAGGAAAAATACTTACTTTAGGCAATACGAAAATGCAAATGTTGGCAAAAATTGGACAAATCCATGCAGTATCTTCATTGCACACACAAGCATTTGGCTGCGGTCTGTCAAAAAGGAAGCATTTCCTCTTGCTGTTTCTGGGACCTATGGCATTATGTTTCCTACCAGCAGATGTCAGCTTGCTATTATTTTAAATGCATTTCTTCATTAATAATAAATGGGTCAAAGTTAGAAGTATTCTAAAAGAGCCTCCAGTTACCATTAATTTCAAAGGTTAATTTTTAAAACCTATTATTTAAAAATGCCAGACTCTAGCCTTTAACAAAACCAAAAAAAAATTAATGGAAAGGTCATTGCTAACCCAGCCCAAACATTTGCTATAAGTTGTTATCTGGGAATGCATCAATCCAGCATCTTGGGGCTTTATCAAGACCAAGATAATCACCATTATTGCTGGCTTTAGAAACCTACTCCATGGGCTCCCAGTTCCGTGTCTGCACGGGGAGGTTTTTAATTATGCTGCTGTCACCACTGCAGATGCAGGCACGGAGCAGTGACAGTGTTACTCACGTAGGCCAGGGGGGCACTGGCCTTTCACCTCCATGTTGTTTAGACCTCTTCTAAGAAAGGGGAGACACTGCTTTAAAAATGCAGGTAGCCACCTAGAACCCCTGTTTAAGGCTGCTTTTAGACGTGCGCAGTGAACATGGTACGTAAAATCACACTGTATATATACACTGCATGTATATATGCCACATGTGGGATTTAGACGTGACATTTTGTGCATAAAAGCCAGTTGTGCATTCTTTTAAAAACGTGAATTAAATACCTCGACATCAACGTATTTAATTTGCAGCTATAAAAGAACATGCAACCGGCTTTAATGTGCAAAATGTCACGTCTAAATCCCACACATGGCATATTTACATGGTGTGAATTTATGCAGTGTGTTCGCCGCGCACATCTAAAAGCAGCCCATGCCAGGGCTTCTGCTGCTCTGGCCATCAAAGGCGCTAGCAAGAGTGGGGAAATTGTGTCTTTTTTGTTATTATTATTGCTGCCAGCAGAAAGTAGTAGTAGTAGCAAAAAGCAAAACACTCCTGAAAATCCACTGTTTTCTGTTACTACACGAGCCAGTCTTGGAGCCACTTTATTCTGGGTATCTATTGTACAAACACATAATAAGAAAATATGAGGTTGCAATTTAAGACATAGGGTAATTTCAGATGTGACTTTCCCAGAGGCCCGCCACGCTGAATCACGCACCGGGAACCGTTTCGGATTCCAGTCAGGAGTCAAGCCGGCCGTCCTTTAAACGTGCTGGCCTGATTCTCACCGGGAATCGGGCAGGGAGGCAGGGCTGTGCGGCACGACATGCGGCTGCACAGCCCCTCCCCTGGTCGCCTTCCCTCTGGGAGACGGGCGGGCGCAGTGGTCAATCTGGCTGCTGCACCCGATCCCATCCCGTGGTTGGGGCCAGATTCCCAGACGGGGCTGGAAGCCAGACGTTCAGCGTGGCCACTGCCAGCCCCATCCCGGATTGTGGCCAATCTAACCATGATTCCAGAGGTGAGGCCGGCCTCACCTCCAGAATCGTGGTTATTTTGATTCCCACCAGGTATTCACTGTGGTGAATATCTGGTGGGAACCTTTTAGACGTTACGGAACAAATAGCCACCACAGGGGATTCACTGTGGTTGACCGTGGTCTCGTAACGTCTGAAATTACCCATCCCATAGGCTACAGATGCATAACTCCAGACGTTTCTAGCAGCCAGAGGGAAAAGCCCCTACCCCTAAGGCAATAAGTTCCTTTCCTGCAGCAAACAAGCTCCACTTCCTCATGCACTTATACATATACACTGGGATGTGCATGGGGTTAAGTTTTGTCTTTTTGTGTCTCCAGGTTTTGTGGGTTTTTTGTGATTTTGTCTTTCATAGAAATTTACTGCAAATAATGAACGGAACACACGTTATTTATTTATTTTATTTATTTTCATAATAATACATAATGAATGGTATAACCTGTAAACAAGTGTTTTCAAATAAAGGCATGTAGACTATGGAGACTAGAGAATAGAAAAGCAATGCAAACACACCCTAGTACAACAGGCGGCCGCTCAAGCCACCTGCTCCTGTGTATTCCTCCCTCTTCAAGCCCCAAGCCCTTCAGGTCCCCCCTTCTGACCCAAGATCCCACAAGCCTACTACCCCTGGATCTCCCCTTTTTGTCCCAAGACCCCCCTTCTTCCACAAGATTCTCCAAGCCCACTGCCTCTGGGTCTCCCCTTTCTGCCCCAAGCCCCATCCCACCCCTGGGTCCATCCTGCTCCCAAGTCACCCCCTCTTGTCCCAAAATTCCTCCTGTCCCACTGCTCCAAGTCAACAAGATTCCCTCTCCTCAACCCCAAGATCCCTCCCCCACTCCAAGCTCGCAAAATCTCCCCTCCTGCCCTAAGCTCCCTTCTCCCCCACTTCTCCAAGTCCTCAAGATCTCCCCTCCTGCCCCAAGCTTCCTCCTTCCTCACTGCTCCAAGCCCCCAAGATCCCTCCCCCACCACTGCTTCAAGCCCCCAGGATCCGTCCTTCTCCCCAAGCTCCCTCCTCCCCCACTGCTCCAACCCCCCAAGATCCTCTTCACTGCTCCAAACCCTCAAGATCCCTCCCCAACCACTGTTTCAAGCTCCCAAGAACCCTCCCCCTACTGCTTTAAGCTCCCAAACTCTCTCCCACTGCTCCAAGCCCCCAAGAACCATTCTCCTGTCCCAAGATCCTGCTCCAAGCCCCCAAGATTCTCATTCCTGCTCCAAGATCTTCCCCCACTGCTCAAAGTCCCACAACTCCTTGTTTCATCTACCGCCACATTCTCCCCACTCAGATAATTTACTCTTTCCAGTTGTATGCAACACTCTAATCAGTCCCTATTTCCAGGGGGAGCAATCAGGGTTGTGCTGTGTGCTGCCCAGGTATCAGACCCCTGGAAACGGGGACTGATTAAAGTGTTGTACACAGCTGGGGAAAGGATTCCCTGCTCCCCTCCAAATTCAGATGATTTAATGTCAGGTCCCAGCTAAGCTCTGCAGCCTAAGGTTAGCCTAACAGTGCTGTTGGCATGGGGTTTGGAAATTGGGGGAGAGACTCTTCGAATTTCAGACCCCCCTGAAAAGGCATTTTGGGGGAATTTACGTCTCTTGAAGACCTGAAATGCATGCCCCTAGTACACACACAGAGAGCTCCCAACAGTCCAAGTGCATATAGGACAGAAGCTCTCCTGCTCATCATTCCTATTTATTTATTTATTTAATTTATTTTATTTTTCCAGTATTTACCCTGCCCTTCCCAAATGGCTCAGGGTGACCTATAAACACATAAAACAGCATATAAAAAACATATAAAACAGCAGAAAATCCTCAACCTCCCCAACAACCTTTTCCCTCACCTCTCTCCAACCCCACCCTACCCCACCATCATCCCAAAAAACCTCTCCCAACCCTCAACCTCCGCTCAAAACCTCCCAACCAACCCCTATCCCCTTCTTCCCCACCCCACCCCCCAGCCAAATATTTTTTTTAAAAAACCAAAAAAACAGTTTGCACCGCTTCTGGAAGATGCTTAGGCCTGGGTTCAGATGAACCTCCAGGGAAAGGGAGTTCCACAAAACTGGGGCAGCGACTGAGAACACCTTCCTGCACAACCCCGTCCTATGGACAAGGGTAACAAATGGAACCTGAGCCGAGCTTCCAAACAGTCATCAAGGGCAACCCCACGTAGAGCACATTGCAGTAATCTAGCCTCAAAGTGATGAAAACATGGATGACAGTGGCCAGTTCCAAGTCAGAAAGAAAAGTCTGCAGCCTCCACACCAGATGGAGTTGGTGAAAAGTGCTCCTGGCCACTGCCACAGCCTGGAGATCCTGGTGCAGGAAAAGATCCGGAAGTACTCCAAGGCTACAAAGCTGACTGACCAGAGGGGGCTCCCAGACTCCATCAATAATAGGAATCCCAATCCCCTCTAACCACAAGGCCAGCCAACCATCATCAGTTCAGTCTTGTCAGGATTCAGCATCAATTGATTCACTCTCATCCAATTCTCAACTGCACCCAGGCATCAGGTAAGCACCGAGACTGCAAGACCTGGGTCTGATGAAAAGGAGAGGCAGAGCTGGGTGTCAATCAGCATATTGTTGACATTTCACCCCAAACCTCCAAATGTTCTTGCCCAGCAGCCTCAGATGCACATTGAAGAAGAGGGGAGACAGAATAGAACCCTGAGGGACTCCACAGTAGAAGTCACAAGGGGATGATGAGCAATCTTCCATCACCACCCACTAAGACCCCCGGACAGGAAGGAACAGAACTACTCAAGAGCAGCCCCACATACCCCTTCCAGGTCTCACAGTCATGTCAACAACACTTTGTGATCAACTGTATCAAAGAGCCGCTGAAAGATCTAACAAAATCAATAGGGTACAAGTTCCCTTATCAATCTCTAGGTGCAGATCATCGACCAAGGCCACAAGCACAGTGTCCATGCCATACCCAGGATGAAAACCTGACTGCAACAGGTCCAGGAATCCTATCCAATAGCATTGAGATGAGGCCGGAGCTGCCGGGCAACTACCCGTTCAATAAACTTCCCTAAAAAGGAAAGGTTAGACACAGACAGCTGGCTGGAGAGACAGCATCCAAAGATGGTTTCTTAAGCAGGGGCCACACAGCCACCATTTTAAGTGTGTCCGACACCTTGCCCTCCCAAAGGGAGGTGTTTACAACCCCCATCAGCAATGGCCCCAACATCTCCCAGCTGGCTTTCACCAGCCAGGACTGGCAAGGTTCTAATTCAAAACTGGTTGCCCTCAGCACCCCAGACACCTCCCGTGCATTGGTGGGTGATATCAGTTGAAACCATTCCAATTAAACAGGACAAGACTGAACTTCCAGAAACCCAAACTCTGATCCTGCAGTCAAAGTGGCAACACCTGAGTTGTGGTGAATATGAGTGATTTTGTCTGAGAGGCAAAGTGGTTCAAATGATATCTTTTATTGGACCAACTGTTGTTGTTGGAAATGGTGGAAATGTTGACTTTTGTCTGCAAAGGAACTAATAAAAATGTCTGAGCGGGCATTAGATGACTCCATTTCCTAGTGGAGACAGGTTGGATCAACCATGCCTCTCACCTCCCAGAACACCTGCGCCAGATAAGACTTTGCAGATGCTAGGATACTGGAGAAGAAAACTCTCTTCACCACCATCACAGTCATGGCATAGTCCTTCAAAAATTATCTATGCCACAATCAGTTGGCTTCAGCGTGAGTTGAGCGCTACCTGTGCTCTAACTGCCTACCTTCCTGCTTCAGTGCCTCCAGTCCTTTGTATACCAGGGAGACCTACACTGTCGAAGTGGTGGGAGCAGATGCCTGGGTGTAACTGTGTCAATGGCCATGGTCAAAATGTAATTCCACAAGGCAACCAGGACATCGACAGAGTAGCCATCAAGTTCAGTAGGCATATTCCCCTGAGAGTTCTGGAAACCAATTGGATCCATTAGTCTCTGTGGGAGGATCAGCCTATCTGCAGGACCACCTCACCCTCTGGGTCCTGAAGTGGCCCCTGCAGTCTGCTGGGGGCTCCCTCCTCAGGGTTCCCCAGGTGTCTACTATGAGGAGGCCGTTCTCCGTGGCTGCGCCACAGCTGTGGAACTCTCTCCCATTGGAGATCTGCTTGGCTGCTGACCTCTCCTCTTTCTGCAGACAATGTAAGACCTGACTGTTCCACCAGGCCTTTCCTGAGGGAGATGGGGTGGGTGGGTTGGGTTAGGGATGGGGGGGGATGGGGTTTTACATTGTTTTAATTGATATTATTATGGTTTATTTTAATGTTTTAATGCTTTGAAATGTTTTAATATATTGTAAGCCACCCCGAGATGCTTGAGGCAGGAATAAAAATTGTAAAAATAAATAAATAATAAATAAATAAAATCGGTCCACCACCCTGATGAGGGCATAGGAGGGTTGGGATCCAAGCCTTCAGCAGGTAATGATCTAACGATGACAATGGTGTTGTAACACCACTCCCCAAAATCAGAACCCCTGTTCCAGGCTTGTGCAGAACATCAAATCCAACGTGTGTCCCACCTTTTATGTCAGGCCAGATATAATCTGGGATAGGCCCATGGTTGTCATGGTGGCTATGAACTCCTGCTTTGCCCCTAAAAGAGGCATTCTTGTCATTCCATCATCTCCCCATTGTCATCTAAAGTACTCTTCCTGGGAGACCACTAGGAAACAGTAGAGGCTTGGCTCTCTACTGAAAGAGACTTTGACCCCTGAAAGAACAACAGTGGGATTCGGAAGCCAAAGAGGGAGTGTATATCATTAGGGACTGTTGAGAGATATGCAGATGGATACAACATTCAGACGGGGGAGTATAGGAAACTGTATAGATGTCTGTGCACAGTAGCTACCAAATTTGCCCCTTTCCCACAGAAAAAAACACCACCACCTTAATGTAGATCCAGTCTCAGGGGGTCTTTCAGGATATTGTGTAGCTGCCCAAGAGGTCTCTTCTCCAGTTGAAGGTCCCATTCATAAAGCAATTAGTCTTCTCATGTCCTAATGTATTATTGCCAACTCTAAACATTCAAAATTCAGGAGACGGTTTTCTTTCTTTGCCTTCTGAATGTAGAGATCTTGGGTTATACCCGCTTTTCTGAGAAACCCAAAGAGCTAGAAATAAGTCTTTTAGAAATGAAAAGGG
This sequence comes from Sphenodon punctatus, assembly GCA_003113815.1. Taxonomy (NCBI): domain Eukaryota; kingdom Metazoa; phylum Chordata; class Lepidosauria; order Sphenodontia; family Sphenodontidae; genus Sphenodon; species Sphenodon punctatus. The sequence continues at coordinate 4,445,195 of QEPC01003743.1, read as the reverse complement.
AGAGCCTCAGTTTAATTCTACAGCTCCAAGAACTGGTGTTCAAAGAACGACATCAATGGCAGTATTGTATTGTGATAAAACAGCAGGTGCTGGCAACATTACTAGTACAAGGCCAGGGCTGGAAGAACATCTGTGAGATAAGGTTACCACTTCTTGCAGTTTGACCCCAAGATTCCCATTTTGGCCTATAGGAGTCTGAGGGTCAAACCACAGAGGTGGCAACCCCTATCTGTGACTGACCACTCTTATGGGCCTCAGCCAACATGAAGAGACATATCCTTTAAACCAAAGCTACCCCTTGCTGTTGCCTCAGAACTAAGCAGCAGGGAGGAGGGTGGGGCTTGGTGGACCCTGGAGAAAGACTAGCCAAAACCCAGCAGTAGATGGGTGGGTGGGAACCAAATCAGCTTTCTGTTGAATAACACACAGCAGAAGTTTCTTCCAAACAGAACTTTACTAAGATATCAGAAGACATACTTCCATACTGTACAGACTGCATGGGACAAGATGGAGGACAGAGAGAGAAAGAAGAGAGGAGACAAGGAGGGGAAAAAACTGTTTCGTCCCCTGACCCTCCCCCTACTGGACAAGCCCCATATTGAGCTTGCAGGGCTTGCAATGGGCTTTTACTTGTGACTGTTGCACAATCCAACACCCCTTCTCAACAGTCACTAGTCGGGGCTTGCAATGGGCTTTTACTTGTGACTGTTGCACAATCCAACACCCCTTCTCAACAGTCACTAGTCAAACCCACTAGGTTCATTCTTCTTAATAGCTTGCGATGACATTCCCCTGCTCGTGGCTTCATGAACACATCCGCTGTCATACCCTCTGTAGGACTGTATTGCAGATCTATGAGTCCGTGTTCAGGAAATGGTATTTTACATCAATGTGCGAGATGTCCTCCCAGGAAGCTGGCTCTGACGATTTACTGGTGCTGACTTTGTAGGACAGACGAGGGGGGGG
>QEPC01003743.1:4424312-4443900 GCA_003113815.1 Sphenodon punctatus | reverse complement strand
ATGCCTTCCACTGCTCTGTTTTGCAGCTTGGTACGTTTCTCCTCTGGGATATATACGTAAGTCTTACTTCCAAATACTCTGATGTGGCCCACACTAGGTTTTTGACCATGCCACAGTTCATATGGAGTTTTCCTCACTGTTCTAGAATACAGTCAATTTTGTAGGTAGGTAGCAGCAACTGCTGCTTTGCCCCAGTATCTTTCTGGTAGTCCAGAGACTGTTAGCATGCATCTAACAATTTTGGTTAGTGTTCTGTTTTTTCTTTCAGCTGTTCCATTCTGCTCGGATGTATATGGCACTGTCCTTTGGTGGTCAATTCCATGGAGTCTCAGGAAGTCCTCTACTTCCTTTCCTGTGAACCCACCTCCATTGTCAGTCCGCAGTGTCTTTGGTCTGCACTGGAATTTGTTGCTCGTCATGGTCACATAGTCCTGAAGTTTGTTGAATACTTCATCTTTACTCTTCATGACGTACGTGATCGTGTACCTTGAATAGTCATCAATGAAAGTTACCATATACCGGTTGCCTCCGGGTGTGGGAACCTTCATTGGGCCGCAGACGTCGCTGTGTACAAGATCAAGCTGTTTCGTGGCTCTATTCTGACTCTTTTTAGGAAGCTTAGCCCTTGTCGCTTTGGCTTTGATGCAACAGTCGCATTTCATGATCACGGGACATGATACTTTAAGGTCTTTAGTCAACTGGTGTCTGTGCATTTCCTTGATGCTGTCTGGGTGTCTATGTCCCATGCATCTATGCCACAGGTGGATGCAGTCATCATGTGGCTTGTGCGCAGTGACCTTCGCTTGTTCTTTCACTGTGCTCAGATGGTACAGGTGCTCATCTGCAGTGGCTCTGGCCAGTACTTTTGTCCCACTTTGAATTGTGAATACGTCTCCCTGGAAATGGATGATGAGCCCCCTCACTGCCAGGTGCCTCACGGACAGTAGTCCTCCTTCTAAGTTGGGCTCATAGAGCACATCTTTCATGGGTATGGTCAGTGTGCCTCCCTGTGACTGGTTGCAGTACAGGAATCCTTATTCAATTCCTTCCGTGTTGATGCTTCTCCCATCTGCAAGGTAGATCCTTTCTTTACTGCTTAGATCCAGTCCTGTGAAGAATCCTTTATCTTTAGTCATGTGGTTCATTGCCCCAGAGTCTACACACCAATTTTGGGATGAGCTGTCTTGCATTGCTCTGAAGCACCCACTCCATTGTTGAGCAACTGTGTTGCTCTTTGTGATTTTAGCCCTCTGCTTAGGTGTTCATGGAGACAGTTTCTGCTGTTCTGCTTTCCATATATAGCAGTCTTTCTTTAAATGTCCCCCCTTTTTGCATCTGAAGCATGCTCTGGTTTCTCTCTTAGGAGCTTTGTCTGAGGGAAGGGTAAGTCTCATTAGCCTGCTTTAGATCATTCTGCAGATTCGCCTTTCTGCGCTGGAATTCATCCATAAGTCTACCTTTAACAAATTCCAGCTTTAGTTCAGCCTCCGGCCTTGTCTTCAGGGCATTCATGAGGGCACTGTAAGATTCATGCAGGCTTCAGAGGAGTAGGGCTACCACATGACTGTCCTTTATATCTTCTCCAGTGCTGCGTAGCTGTGCCACTACTTCCAATGTGGCATTTATATGTTCCTGCATTTCACTTTCTTTGCCAAGCCTCATTTTGTATAGTTTCCTCAGCAGAAACAGTTTGCTATTCAGGCTAGTTCTCTTATGCAAGTTTTGCAATACAATCCACATGCCTCTTGCTGTGGTCTCACTTCTTATATGGATTAGCTGGTCATCTTCTACCAATAAACTTATTGTAGCCTTTGCTAACCTGTCCTTTTTATCCCATTCCTCGTGATTTGCTGCTGGTCTGTTCGTGGTAATCACCTCCCATAGATCATCTTTAGACAGCAGCATTTCCACTTTAAACTTCCACAATTGGTAGTTTACATTGTTCAGCTTTCCTACTGAAAGTCTGAGCTCTGAGCTGCTTGCCATACTTGCTTCCCTCCCTTTCCCCTTCTGGGATTTAGGCCTTCTTACTCACAGTCAGTAGGCCTCTCTGTCTGGGAGTTTTCTTTCACAGTCTGCACTCCTTCTGGGCTGCTTCTAGTCTTCAAAATTGCCTTGAAGATGTCCTGGGCCCATAACCTATTGTAGAGTTAGCTTTCTGTTGAATAACACACAGCAGAAGTTTCTTCAAAACAGAACTTTACTAAGAACTCAGAAGACATGCTTCCATACTGTACAGAAAAGATGGAGGACAGAGAGATGAGAAGAGAGGAGACAAGGAGGGGAAAAACCTGTTTCATCCCCTGACCCTCCCCCTACTGGACAAGCCCCAAATTGAGCTTGCAGGATCTGCAATGGGCTTTTACTTGTGACTGTTGCACATTCCAAAAATCATAACAGGGTTTTGTTGTTGCCACCCCACACCTCAGCCTAGTTTCTGGCATTATGTCTTGTTTTGTGATAATAAGCAGGGATCAAGGCTCTGTGGGAATCCAGTTTGGGGCTATGGTTTGTTGTGACTGCACCTTGCACCCTGTTGGAGTCTGACATTAAGAAAATGTAGTTTAGAGAAGAATTATACAGTCAAGGAGTGTGTTGGAAGGCCTCCCTGATTATTGGGAAAGATTAAACTAGCTAATGATACAGTGCAGAAAGGATCATTTAGAGCCACAAGAGTTTACAGCCATGAAGAGGGCAAACACCAAGCAGAGTGGGGAATTACTGAGTGTCGTATAGCGAGGTATAACAAAGAGCCAAGGGATGAAATTAGGAAAGAGGAACTTTGGAATGAAAACCACGAAAACCTTCTGACACTTATGAGACATTTCTATTTCAATGGCACCTAGAGTAGAGGCCTGCGACCTGACCTGAGCCAGATGGGACCAAACTAGTACTGCCAGGGGCTAGTGCACTCCTAGCTCAAGCCCCTCCCCAGCTGCAAGAAACTCCACCCTCCACAGAGCACCATGATATCACGGTGCTCTGTGGGTGGTAGAGCCACATCAGAAAAGAGGTGGAAGAATGCCTTTGCTCCACCCCTTTTCAATGTAGCCATGTCCCCAGTGGAGCACTGGGACATCATGGTGCTCCATGGAGAGGGGGGGCCACCTGGACACATCAGGCCAAGCTCGGACCCAGTGCAGTCAGAATCAGGCCTGGAATTCTGGCCCAAGCGAGAGCTCTAACCTAGAGGTCCCCTGCTACTATCTGGCATCTGAGAAGCTATTGCATTTGCTATATCCCCTCTCCCTAATGGAAGGTTACCATCTTGGGATACAGTGGAGTTTGTAGCAGGGCACTTAACCTTTGTTACACAGTACTCGTTTACAGCAAAGGATATAAGGCATGTAAGGGAAATTTATAGGAGCCCTTCTAGATCCAATTATGTAATTACCTTCAGGAAGTATTCCCATGCCCAAATAATTTGGAAGCATATTGGTTCCTTGGCCAGTTTTGGTATTTGTTTAGCAAGGATTTATGTCAGGCCATGGCAACCCCAAGCAAAGCATCCCTCCTTACCCCAGGGGTTGGCTGAGGTATCAGAAGAGGACATTTATTAGTGCCCCCCTTAACCCCTATTTAATTCCTTTGGGTGTAATATAAGGGGCAGACCAGGCACATTGGGCAGCGGAACTATAAATAGAAAGTTAGGTAATGGGCCGGTGTCAGCTTTGCTCATGGCTCAGAGTGCAGGAACAAGTGGAGGAGGAGGATACCATGGAAATGGGGGCTGTAGATCAAGAGGTGGGGGCTGTGGAGAAGGTTACCCCTCAGAGTGAGGGGTGTACTAGTTTGGGAAAAACATTACCCAACAGCTGTGTAATGGGATATGGGGGGGGGGAGGATGTTGCCAGGGAGAAGCTTGACTAATCAACAAGGGAAGCTGGCTCAGTCTGCGGAGGCTGACGTTCCGCTTTGTGAATCCCCTAATAAGGTAGATGGGAGTTTAAGGAATACAGTTACAACCCCTGTGGAGGTCCTTAGAGTGGGTGGTATAAAGCAACTGAGATCTCCGGATATAGAGGTAACAACAGAGGAAGAGGAGGGTAGTTTTATCTCAGTAGATGGGTTCTTGTTCCCGGGGGAGGACTTTGTAGGGAATCCGGGGGAGAGTATTGAAGCCATCTCAAGTGCACAGTGGGGTGTCAATAGGATTCTGGATCACACTGAGCTAGGTGGGTTACCAGTTACCAGTTCAGTTACAAGTTACCAGTTAAGTGTTACCAGAAGGGATCTCCAGCAACGATTGATGTATCCCCCCAGGGTCTGCATCCCAAGGTAGAAGCAGGAAGGGAGGTGTTGGATACTGACAGGAGTCAGGTAGCCTTGGAGCAAGTGGATGGTTTGATCATACCGAGGGGGTCGGGGGTCGGGGAGGAATTAAATCGCCGGCCAGGGACTAGTGAGATAGGCACTAAATCATCATGCCAGATTGACTTATTGCCATATAGTGGCCTGGCGGTCCAAGGGGGAAGCAGTGCTCCCTGTGGAGGGGATCGGGGGCTAGTAAGTGTGGATAAGTCAGCGAGCTGACAGATGTCTCAGTTGAAGGTGATATCTTGGAACATTGCTGGTTGGAGAGCTAAATTAGAGGATCAGGAGGCTTGGCGTTTTCTGATGGCCCAGGATATAATTTTAGTGCAAGAAACTTGGCATTTGGATTCAATTGCAGTGGCGGGATACGAGAGCATTGAGTTAAGAGCCTCGGTTAGTGGTAAGGGGGACCGACATAGGGGAGGTTGTGTTTGCCTTATTACGCATAGGCTAGCCGCAACATTTGCTCCACTCCCAACGGTATCCCCTTACTTTTGTGGTGGGATACTATCCTTTCAGGAATATAGGTTGGCTCTCCTCAATGTGTATATCCCCCATCTGGATCTGGGTATTATGGTGAGTCCTGTTGGGAGGCATTGATGGAGGTGATTGAAGCCACTAGAGTGCTATTCCCAGATGCGGGAATGATTCTGGCCTGGGATTTTAATGCCCGTTTGGGCAAGTCAGATTTGGATTTGTTCCAGTACGGAGGTATGTGGATAGACGATGAGTATTCCCCTCTGGTGGATAGAAGCTCTAAAGATATGGGAGTTAATAAAAGTGGTATTTATTTCAGCAGGGTGGTGGCAGATACGGGCCTCCTTTTACTGAATGGTAGGATGGAGGAAGATGATCCCGGGGAATTTACTTTTATATCTGCTAGGGGCTGTAGTACTATTGATTTTATTGCAGTTTCCTTGGATTTGGTTGATAGGGTAACAAGGTTCAAGGTGGTCTACCAAGGTGGTAGTGACCACCGTCCAATCTCAATGCATCTGGCTATGCCTGGCCTTAGGGCCACGAGTGAAGTACCCACCCTGGCCATCGGGTGTGCCCAAGCAAAGGTCAGGACCAAATGGGACTCTAAGTTGGAAGAGCAGTTGGGGAGGTTATTGTCATCTTCGGAGGGAAAGAGTTGGTGGATTGGTATAGTGGAGGAACGGAACATTGACTCACTCTTAGAGGCATATGGAGACATCATAGTTAACCTGGAACCCTATCTATCTAAACAAGTGGCAAGCGGGTGTGAGTCAGGTAAATCCCTGCAGCCTAAATTTAGGCCATGGAATAGGTGGTTTGATACAGAGTGCTTCAGTTTGAGGAAGGAAGTGAGAAGGCTATATCGTAAGTTTAGGAATAATTATACAATTAACAACACTAAAATATTAGTTAAGACCAGGGCTCGGTACAAAGTTTTACTTAAGTGCAAGAAGAAGACTTATCAGGTTAAACAATGGGAGGAGGTGGCATTGGCGGCAAAGGAAAAGAAAGGGGAGTGTTTCTAGAATTTAATTAGGGGGCTAGGAACATCGAGAAGGGAAAACAAGGCAAGAAAACTTACTAGGGGAGAGTGGGAGAAATATTTTTCAAGCATTTATGCGCAGGACCCAGGCCGGTATGATATACCAGTTTCTTTAGCTTTTCTTCTGCCTTGGCACCCTGTGCAGGTAGCCGAAATCGAGGATTTGTTTGATAGACTTAAAAGTGGTAAAGCTCCAGGGCCGGATTTCACCCCGACCGAACTTCTGAAAGCCAATAGGGTGTGGTGGGCTCCAGTGCTGGCTAACCTATTTTCAGGTATTAACCAAGAGGGGAGGATGCCTGGGAGCTGGAAACAGGCAACGGTCATGCCAATTTACAAAAAGGGCTCCCCAGCAGAGGCCAAGAATTATAGACCAATTAGCCTTCTCAGTGTGGTGGGAAAATTGTATGCTAGTTATTTGGCCGTAAAGCTGGAGGATTGGATAAAGGCTAATAATATCTTAAGGGAAGAGCAGAATGGATTTAGAGGGGGCTGATCTACCATTGACCGCTGTCTGGTGTTAGACCATTTGTCTAAGAAATATAACAGACCAGGTCTGTTTTCAGCCTTTATAGACCTCTGGTCAGATTTTGACCTGGTTTCTAGGATGCATCTGTGGCAGAAGCTTGCAGTAACAACAATATATAGAAGACTGCTCTTCCTGATTATGGGTCTGTATACTGATATGACATTTAGGATTAAGTTGGATCAGGAGGGCTCATTATCAAGTCCGAGTAGAACTGAATGGGGCGTAAAACAGGGGTGCGTGTTGACCCCAATGCTCTTTAATTTGTATTTGAATGATGTGATGGGGGTCTTCTCTTCACTGCAATTTTATCTGCCTAAATTTGGAGAGGCTGAGGTGGCAATACTTTTATATGCAGATGACGTCTTAATGTCAAGAACTAGGGTGGGGCTTTGCAGGCAGCTGACAGTGTTTGCCTCATATTGCAGACAAAACTTCCCAGAAATCAACTATGAGAAAACCAAGATTTTGGTCTTCTCGCTGAGGCGTAGGAGATATGGTTGGTTTTTAGACAATCACCAGCTTGAGCAGGTGAAAATATATAAATATTTGGGGATAGTCTTTCAGGCCAATGGCACATGGGTTGCTCATGTTGAGATGGCAGCTAGACAAGCTGGCCTTGTAGGGAGAGCCATAGCCCACTATTTTAGAGCTAGAGGTGGCCAACTGGTTTCCCCAGCCTTGCGGGTCTACAGGGCCAAATGTCTGCCCCAATTATTATATAGAGCACAGCTATGGGCAGCCAGGAAAGCAAAGGATCTGGAGCCATTGTTGGCCACCTTTCTTAAAACTATCTTGGCAGTACCAATTAGCGCCCCCAGCAGTGCGGTGCGCTTAGAATGTGGGTTTGTGTCTGTAGAGGCACAGGTATGGATCTGGATATTTAACTACTGGCTAAGGCTTAATTTTGATCTGACTGCCCCATTGGCGATAAAGGCAGATTGCCATAGGAGCCAGTGGATGGAAGTGGTGCTGAGCAAATTAGGTGCTATAGGTCTTGCACCTGATATACTTGCACCCCTGGGGTATGTGGGAGTGAAGAGGTTGGTCAAGCAGCGTGTCATGGATATCGCCTTACAGGACAGTATCGCTGAGGCCAGAAATAAGAAGACATTAGAGTTGTTTTGGGGACTACTGGGTAGGCCCTTATCGGTTGCGCCATATTTGGAGTTTAATCTGGATCTGGCCATGAGAAGCTGCTATACATTGACTAGGCTGAATATTTCCCCCTCGGCCCTGACTATGGGTCATAGGGGGAATATTCCTTTGTCCAAACGGTTTTGTAGCTGTGCTCAGGACCGTATAGAAACAGTGAAGCATATTCTCTTGGAATGTGTACTATTTAACAGTCTTAGGGCTAGATTAATAACCCCTCTTCTAGAAGGCGGCCATGGGTAGACTGCTACCAGCACTGTGATTCACTTTCTAGCCGGGAGAGAGGAGGGTATGACTATACAGGTAGCCAGGTTCCTGTCTGGTGTTATGAAGTTTCAAGGCACCAGGGGACAGGCTGTATCTACTTCTAGCTGATACAAGGGGCACGCAGAAGTATTGATGTATTAATAGCTTTACATTGTTCATATACTCGTATGGGTCTAAAAGACAAGGGGTTGACGCAAGAGGTTATTTGCCCCGCTTCATCCGGTACAGGTATGATGTTATCGTGGTGGAACTTAGCCACCGACTTATCTGATAAATGCTAATGTTTATTTTATATATATGTATGTGTAGTACTATTGTTATTTGTTACTTGATATGGCTTCGGCTGATTCAATAACTGTATTTATTATTATTCTTACTATCCGGCATCCAGTTGGATACTGAGGTATCCAGTTGGATGTGTGATGGTACCTGGTTTAATATCCAGCAGCTATCCAGCTTACCGCATTGCTGTTGACCACAGGTGAAAACATGATGCTAACTCCACTTTAACACTGCTTTAACATTTCTTATGCATGTCGCACGGCTGCATAGGGTACCAATACAGCCCTGCAACATGCATAAGAAATGTTAAAGTGGAGTTAGTGTCATGTCTGTTTTACCCACATTACCATTTATCCCCTCTCTCCATCCAGACTGGCTTGGTTATGCAAAACGGTAATATCCAGGATTCTGGTTTTGCGGCTAACTTCCACAGTTACCCTATAGTTACTAGATAACCATCAAGCTACCCAAAATGCCAGATATTAACCACAGATAATTTTTTCGCTGTCCATTTGAGATAAGCTCCATAGTATGAAAACTTTAAAGTAGGGTTGTCAGATATGCAATTTTCCCCAGGACACTTATGAAAAATACATGTTCCAGGGCCTGCATTGGTGCCTGAGGCTGCAACATGTATTTTTCATAAGTGTCCTGGAAAAAAAATGTGTATCTGGCAACCCTACTTTAAATTTGTCATACGATGGAACTTACCTCACTTCTCCCAAGAGTGGAGCTCAAATGGTTAATATTCAGTATTCTGGATAGCTTGACAGTTATCCAATAACTATCTGGTAACTGTGGAAGTTAGCCGCTAAACTAGAATCCCAGATATTGACGTTTACTGCATAATTAAGCCAGTCCAGATGGAGAGAGGGAATAAAGAAAAATCAAATGGTAATGTGGTCAACAGTAATGCAGTTAGCTGGATAGCTGCTGGATACTAAATCAGATACCATCTGACATCCAACTGGATATCTAATATCCAACCGGATACCTCAGTATCCAACTGGATACTGAATAGTAGCGGTCACTCGTTACAGCTCTACCCAGGAGGCTTACAGCTCCCTCCTCGGGGCTATGACAATCTCTTTGTAACATGCTTTGTCTAGTACTTAGCACAATGGAGTTGGACCTCTGCAACATGTATTTTTCATAAGTGTCATGGAAAAATTTGTATATCTGGCAACCCCACTTTAAAAATATAGGGTGGATCATTTATTCATTGGACTGTTTTGTATTTATCCCTGTTTATAACAGTCCGATGAATAAATGATCATCCTGTAGCTTAGACAAAAGAGACTATGGCTTTTGCACCAAGCATGAGCCCCACTGAAAGGGCCCTCCGCCCCCGAATAGGGGTGGGAATGGGGTTGCCATGCCCCTCCCCCTTTTCTCCTCCCGGGGAGTGAGCGCGAAAAATTACAGGGGTAGGAGACCTTGTGCAGGCGGCCCGGGCACCATTGATTGGTGGCCCGGGCATCAGGCGTCCGTGTCAGGGCACCTGATTGGTCAGCGCGGGGGCAGCCCCTCCCCTTTGCATAGGAAGGAGGGGGGGACCAGCTGCCGCCCGCACGTTGTGTCCGCCATCATTCGGCCGGGATCTTTGGAGCAAGCAGCACCCACCCACCCATCCCTATAATACTATGGGTTTAACCGGTTGCCATAAGGGGGCCAGGAAGGAATTTTGGAGGACACCTCAACGTTATGAGATGCCCTTTTGTTTTGCCTTCCTCGCAGTATTAGGATAGTTTAAAACAATTTTAATTAACATAGTTTCGACACAATTGGCAAATACATAATACTTAATTGGCAGACAGTTTAAAATAGTTTAATTTTAAGTAAGCATTGCAATTTAATTGGCACTAATTACTGTAGGTACAATTGCAGAATTGGTAACTGTTTGAAGTAATTGATCTGTTATGATTATGTCGCACTCTTGCAGTATGATTAATAGGGTTTCTTGGTTAGGTAGATGTAGGATAGATAAGAGTCCTCTCCATAAGAGATTGGGGGAGGGGATACCTGCTGAAAAGCAGGGCATGGCTACAACAGGATCGTTCCCCTGGGAGGGTATCAAGCGGGGGTAAGGGCAAGCATGGTCCTCAGTCTTAATGACACCATTCTCCTTACTCGTGCCCGAATGGGCAAGTTTCCCCTTCAGCCTTGGGCAGGGAGCTGTTCGAAGGGGATGTTTAGATGTTGAAGCTGGTACTGGCATTGGAGGGCATATCCAGGCCAGATACCTGTGTTTAATAACGTTGAAATGTTATGTATAAAATACTGGACCTGTGATTGCTTAGAAGCAATCCCACCAACTTCACTGATTTGTTTTATTAAAGAGTGCGACCATTTAAAATCCGTCTCAAGTCTCTGTGTCTCATTCCTCTGGGGTCAGGGGTGCATCGGCAATTAACCAGCTGGAGTTAATTAGAGTTATTCCTGAATGTTTCATCTGTGTAGGCCCATATTGAGATTTAAATATAGCCCTGAGATCCCCAGATGCACACCAAAGTATATGAAATATCAGTTGGGACCATGATTCCTATCCACATATTGCATGACCCCACTACATAGTACGGAATCCTTGCCCTACACATTACTGGGAATCAGGCTGCAAGCCCCTGACACTACACCATTAAGCCAATAGTAGCTTTGCCACCGACATCAGAACAAACAGGACTGAGCTCTAAAACTATCCTGAAGGAAGCAGTTCTTCACTGGAAGAGAGAGACTGAGACTGGATAGATAATCTCTTTGTCTTCCTATCACCAGCTTCTGAGACACTAAAGATGTAGAAATCAAGGCACAATAGGTGGAATTATTTTGCTTTTCACAGGAAAATATGTGATTATAAAAATAATTGTGATATAATCCTAACAGCCTATTGTAGGAACAAATAGAAAATGGAAATATTTATGAGTCACATAATGACTTTGCGGCCTTTGATAGTTTCAAAACAATCAAACAGGCAGACACAGTCACATTTAAATAAACCCTTTTTGTTAGTCTGTGCAACTGCTTAAACAAAACAGAGGCCTAGCCAGCACTGACATTGCCCTGTCAACTTTTGTTTCCATCCAGGAAGTATTTCAAATAATATTCAAAGTAGGTTTAACATCTGTGATTACTTGGTTTGATTATTGCATTCCGATGGTAATGATTTTCAAAATTGTATTCTCCAGCTAAAGATTAAAGAGCAACTTCTGAGTTTTCTCCTGTCTTTAATAAAGTGAGACTCAATCTATTCTCAAAAGGTGAACATTAACATAGCAGAGGCTTACTGGCATCTTGGTAAATGTTATTAGTAATCATTTAGTATTCTCATTACTTCCCCAGTCTAAACCACAGCCTCAGAGGCTGGGAAGCAAACTGAATGCTCTTTAACAATAATATAGACTACGAATACTGTAGGCACCTGAGTACTCTAGGAGCAGAATTCTTTTTTGTTTGCTTCCTTTTTCTTTTTTTTGTACTTTGGCTTGCTAAGCTATTAAGAAGATGTCAATGATGGGTTAGTATCTGTAGGAGGCCAAAGTACGGATGGACAGGAGAGCCCACAACTTCTGCAACAAACAGCAGCACAAAGCACATTTGTGATTACAACTACCTTTAATACACTCCCCCTAAGTGACACAGTTTTAAGCCAATCCCCACCCACTTCCATGCACACACCCCCTTGTTATTGTTTCCTTGTGGGGAAAACAGGCCCCTCCCTTTACTATATAAAGGAGTTCAGCTGTCCAGCTGGCCCCTTTACAGGCTCAGGTAAGACTATACCACAGGGTGCTTTAAGATGGACGCTTTCCGTGAGTGTCCTTGCATATCTGGCAGGCCACCTTTACCGGCCATCGTTCAATCCAGCATGTGCCATTCCACAAAGTCAAACTTATTGTCACTTGTATCTTGGAGATTACTTTGCCACATAAATAAGATAGGAATGTCTTGGTGTATAAACCAAGAAGTCACTCCAAAGTCCTGGTGTAACAGAGCCCTTGGTGTGCATCTTTCCCGGATCCAGGCTGCCAACAACCAAGGTGTCGGTCTGGGTCAGATCTCAAACCCCTGACCCAGGGCTAAGTTGAATGGGGCTGGTCTTTGGCCCCTGTGCTACTGCCTGACCATCTGCACACGTATGCGCCCACATATGTGCATAATAGGTGGCGGTGTCACATGTAAACCTGCCTCCGGGTAGTTTTGAAAAACAAGCACGGGTGCTGCCGCGATTGTCTAAAAGCAGCCTCAGTTCTCCACTATAGTATTGTCTCCCTCCGGATCCTGTGCGTTGCCCTTCTCTGGTGTAGTGTTGGCCCCTTTCACCCTTGTATGCGTGTTGCACTTGTCCTCCTCAGCGTTACCCCTCATAGTCCCTGTGTGTGCCACCAACATCTTTTCCAGTACTGCCCCTGTCACGGAGAAACATAGGGTCACACACGTGTAACACGGGACTACATGTAGACTACAAGTCTTGTAAATATGTAATGCCAAAGGTTCCACATGTATGTAATGTTACAATACATGTAGACTACACGTCTGACAAATATGTAATACAAAAGGTTCCACATGTATGTGATCTTGCAAGGGAGAACTGTAGAATCCAGATCAGAGATGTAACACATGACAGTCTACAGGAAATACGAACAGATAACAAAATGGGTATTGAAGGTCTCTCACCAGACAGCCCTGTTGAGATGTAAATTGACTTCCATGTTTGCCTGGGTTGACTACGTGTCGCGGTGACAGCCCCCTCCCCAGTCTTGGCGTGTGATACACTTTCCTGTTCAGTGTTTGGTCCTTAGGTGGTGTGTGCTTGCTACCCTCTTTCCAGTACTGCCTCCTTCCTGGCCCTGTGTGTTACACTCCTCCTGTTCAGTCTTGTCTCCTTTAACCCGTGTGGGCTGCAATCCTTTTCTCAGTACCGTTTCCTTCCCAGCCGTGTGTGTTACACTCCTCCTGCTCAGTGTTTCTCTCCTTAGCCCCGTGTGGGCTGCAATCCTTTTCTCAGTACCGTTTCCTTCCCAGCTGTGTGTGGGTAATTTCAGATGTTACAATACCACGGTCAAGCACAGTGAACCCCCTGTGGTGGCCGCGGTACTGTAACGTCTGTAGTGCGTTCTGCCAGATGTTCACCATGGTGAACCTCCGGCGGGAAACACACTGACCACGATTCTGGATCTCCAACCGCCCGGAGGTCCACAAGCATGGTTAGCTGGACCACGGTCCGGAATCGGCAAAAAGTAAGGTCTGTTACCTCCACCGATTCTGGACCGTGACCCAGACCCCGATGCGGGATTGGGCGCAGCTGCCGAATTGGCCACTGCACCCACCCATCTCCCGGAGGGCGGCCGGCCAGGGGAGCACAGGGGGGCAGGGCTACGTGGCCGCACGTCGTGCCGCACAGCCCCTCCCCCTTCCCCTGTAGGAATCAGGCCGGCATGTTTAAAGGACGGACGGCCTGATTCCTGAAATGGATCCCGGTGCGTGGTTGGACGTGGCGAATGCACGTCTGAAATGACCCTGTGTTACACTCCTCCTGCTCAGTGTTTCTCCCCTTAGCCCCTGTGTGGGCTCTACCTTTTTTGCGTTCTCCCTTCCTGCCCTGGGTGTGCGCTTTTCCTACTTAGAGGGAGCTTTGCCTCGTGCGTTGTGTGTCACTTGTCACCCTCTTTCCCTGTGCCTATTTCCCCTTCTTCAGAGTTAGCTTCTTACCCGTGTTCACTGAGAAACCCCTGTGCGTTCACAGGGGCCCCTCCCTCACTGTTAGCCAGTGCCCCCCTCCCCTTCTGGGACCAGAGAGGCCACCATGTATCCTAGTGATGATCTTGGCATCGCCCGATTGAGAGCTGGCTGCTTGTTATCCTGAAAGGTTGCTGCGAAGACCTCCTGTGGATCCTGACATCAGGCCCACATGGGATCCTCCCTGCACACCTTTATTATACTATTCACTCACTGTCCCATATACACACAGGGCTCTGGGCACCTCCACCTAAGGCCCCATCTGGCTAGGCTCAGCGAGTCCCTCCTGGCCTGCCATCACAACCCCAGAGTCCCTTCTTCCATTCCCTGGCACAGGCTACTGGCTCCATCGCCTACACCATGGGCCTATCCAGCTGCTCCCCAGGGTTGCCTACACCAGTAGCCTACTGCCATAGAGCCTCCCTCTAAGGCTCTGCTGGCCAGGGACAATTCCTCCTGAAGCCGGCTAGAAGTAGAGCCCCGGCAGGCTTTCTGCCTCAGCCATCTACCTTCTCAGGGCTCTTTTCCAACTGCTGGGCTGGTCCCAGTCACACAGACCCAGCCCATCAGGCTCCACTCGGGCCCAGGCACTGGAGACTAGGCCCAGCTGAGGCCCCTCAAGGTGCCATCCTGTGCTGCCTCATTGGCTGTCCTTGCCAGGTCCGTGCTGCCCTCTTAAAGGGCCAGGGCTCAGGCACCCCAGCCTGACCCTGCTACACCCAGTATCAGTAAGCCACGCAAACATCAGCTTTATATTGGTGTCATGGGATTGGGACTCAGTACCCCACTCTAGGCTGTTGTGACTCAGTTTCCCTGGCTTGCAGCTCTCCCTGGATTAGCACTCAGGACTGATTGAGGCTGCAGCGGGTGAACCTTCTTGTCACCTTTTCAGCCACAGAGTTCCCCAGCACAGACTCTTTCTCTATAGGTTCGTCTGTGTTTGTAAACACAGAATTAACCCCAAACTATGTCTCGCAATGTTAGGATTAGCAATTCCACTGGACCATACGAAGTTCAGCAAAAAGAAGTTTAATGAATAAATCATGAATAAGCATGCAGTACAAGATTATACTCAAGAGTGCAGAAATCAAAATAACATAACCAATAATGCATTCCTATCTATACTTGCATTCTCCTAACTTAGGCTTACCCTAATCAAGGTCCAAGGGTATTTCAGTTCATGTCACAGCCAGCGATGGAAAGTTTGGCTGGCTATCAGACCAGTCTTAGTTTCCCAAAGGCCTTACTTCATAGTTCTTTTGGTGCAGCCCTTCTCTGGCTGGCAAGATATCATGATGCAGATGAAGCTCAACAAGCTGATCTCCACCAAGTGAGAGAGATAGCAAGATCGATTCCCTCTTTGTCTTGTCTCTCCCCTTAAGTACCTTTCCAGGGTCCTTTGTTTGACTTTCCCGCCAGGTGACTCTGTGCTTTCAGTCATGTCCACAGGAAGAAATCCATTTACAACTCAATGGTCTCCAGCTAGTGTCTGCAGAGGTGTTTTAGGCTTTTTCTGAATACACACTTTGCATTTCTCCATTGCGTGAAATGAGTTTCCAGTTCTCAGCTTTGCATTTCTCCATTGCGTGAAGTGAGTTTCCAGTTCTCAGCTTTCACATTACATACATGTGTAACCTTTACCTTTACATATTTGTTAGACCTGTAGTCTACATGTAGCCCAGTATCTCCTTATGACAATTGATTTATGAAAGAACCAAGATTATCATAAAGGTTTGGCGCTTATAAAGAAGTTGCTTAAACATACATAGAAGTAAATCATAGATGTTATCAGCTCAATGTGCAACAGTGGTCAAAATGGCTAACAGCAGGTTAGGGATAATTAAGGAGGGAACAGATAACAAAATGGAAAATATCATAATGCCTCTATATAAATCTATGGTGAAACCACACCTGGAATACCGTGTCCAGTTCTGGTCACCCCATCCCAAAAAACCACAGCAAAACTGGAAAACGTGCCGAGAAGGGCGACAAAAATGGACATAGTGCAGCTTCCATCTGAGAAAAGGATTGATAGGTTTGGGCTCTTCAGCTTGGAGAAGAGACAACTGAAAGGGGACAGGATAGGAGTTTACAAGATCATGAACGATGTGGAACAGGTAGAGAGCTGCTATTTACCATTTCTAAAAACAGTAGAACCAGGGGTTACTCATAACAGGGAGCAGATTTAAAAGAAAAAAGGAAGTACTTTTTCACCCAATGTACAGTCAAATGGTGGAACTCTTTGCTGGAGGAGGTTGTCCAGGCCAGTAGCATAGCAGCAGGCTTCAAAAAGAGACTGGATGAATTTTTGAAAGCCAGGTCTACTAAGGGCTACTAGTTGGGTTCAGGGGTACAAGACCCCTGACTGTCAGAAGCTGCAGAAGGATGGGAGGAAACGGATTACTCCATTGTAACCTGCTGCGAGTGCGTACGCCCCTGAGGCAACCAAGGCTGGTCACTGTTGGAGACAGAATGTTGTGCTAGATGGACCATTGGTCTGACCCAATAAAGGGCACTTCTTATGTTCTTAAATCAACACAATGCTAGCTTGACTTAGTTGTTTGCTAATCAATATTCTTACCCTAAAATGTGTAAGAGTTCAGAGTCCATATTCTTGGGCCATCCAGACCAGACACAAAGCTTAGAGCAAAGTTCCTTTCTCAGCACATATTGTCAAAACAGGTTCTGGGGTAGAGCCTCCTTCCAGCAGTGTTTGTGTGTCTCGTGTGGTGCAGGAGTGATTGCCAATTATTGCTCTGTCTCCAGTCCAGTCTCCCTTTTTTAGGGGAGGTGATTGAAAAGACCATGGTAATATGGCTGCAGAGGCATTTGGACTCCAATAATATCTTGATGCAATTCCATTTCCGTGGGGTAGAGATAACACTTATTAGGGTGATGAATGATCTGCTGAGGATTTTAGGTTGGGGACAGCTGACCATTTTGGTTATGTTGAACCCTACAGCAGCATTCGATATGACTGACCGTTGTTTGCTGATGGGACATTGCTGGTGTGATGGGAGCTTCAGGTCAGTTGTTTGAGTCATACCTAAAAGAGTGGAGTCAATCAGTGGTGATGGATGATTATGCATCATCCCCAAGAGACTAAAGCCATTTTCAGACAGGACGTACCCACCCATTCCCCACAGACCCAGGTGCGTGTCTGAATGCAGCGTGGGTGGAGATGTACTTCCGCAACCCACATACCGCCCACCCATTCCCCCCCACGGAGCAACATAGGTTTCCCCCCCTTGCTCCGTGCAGGGGCATGAATGGGCGGTGCGTGGGCACACAGCAACTGCACATCCATCCCCGCTGTCTGAAGCCCCCCGCCCTCACCGGACGTGCATGACGGCAGTTCACATGGACCGGTCAGTCTAAAAACAGCCTTAAAACGCAGCATTACCAAAGTTTTTTCCCCCACCCCTGTGTTTCATGGTATACATGCAACTCTTAGCACAGACCTAAGTATCTTCAATATGCTGATGATACACTGCTGTACATCTCTTGCCCCGTGAGCCCTGCCACCACAGCCTCTGCCTTGGAGAAATGCCTGAATATAACCAGCATTGATTTTGGACGTGTCAGAGCTCCCTCATGCTCAATCCAAAGAAGACTGAGGTGATACTGGGGAGGGGCAGCCAATATGAGGATGCCCTTGCCTACCTCAGGCCCCTGAATGTTGATGGGATAGAGGTGATGTGATCACTTTCAACCATGCTCTGTCCATGAAAACCCAGGTACTGGATGTGTTTCAGCAATGCACTTTGCATAAGCTACACTTGTAACATGGTATGGCCAAGCCTAGGGTAAGTCGCTTCAGGATTTTGTCCAATAAAGTCACCCCCTTGTAAATTAGCAGGTCAAGTGTCCTTTTATTCACAGTTCTCTACCTCTTATGCTTCTTATATATAGTCCCAACCCCATACACTTATTAATATATAGGTCATCCATCCTTAAGGCCTACAAGCTTCCCAGTCCCAGCCCCCTCTCTGCAGGCCAGGCATAGTCCCTCCTGATCCCAGTCTTGAGACAAGTAGAACCCTGCTTTGCCTCTCCCTCTCCCAGCTGTTCTCAAGCTGCTCCTTTGTCATCTCTCTTACTGAGCCCTCAGCTCCGCTTTATGCTCCAGGCTGACTCAACCATGCCCAACCCAGGTTCTAGGCATCCACCGGAACGCTCCTCCACTCCTGGGAGCACCTGAGCCTCCAATAGCACCTGCCTCATATTGCTGGTGCTAAGTGCCTTCAAGGGCCCGTGTTCCAATTCAACTGCACGCTGCTACAACATTTCCCTCTTCTATTATATGGAAGTCCACTGGTGCTTCTCTGCCGTTTGCAGCTTGTTCAGAATGCAGCAGTGCAGCTGCTTACTGTTTGGGGCAGTGCTGTGATCCTATTACACCTGTCCTGTGTTATCTTTCCTGTCACCACAGCCTCTGCCTTGGAGAAATGCCTGAACGATTTAGCCGGCATCCATTTTGGATGCATCACAGCTACTTCATGCTCAATCCAGGGAAAACATCACTGGCGCTATATAAATACTTATAAATAATAATAATAATAATAATTAATAATAGCAACAGAGATGATGCTAGTGGGGAGGGGCAGCCAACATGAGGATGCCCTGTAGAGTGATGGATTGAATTTAAGACTGTGCTGCTGGTTTTTAGGGCCCTGAACAGCATAGGCTCTGGATATATTCAAGACCTGCTCCTAGAACCTCTCCCTGATGGATATCTGTGCTTTAGGGATGGGCGAACAGATCGCGGTTCGGGTTCGGTCGTTTGGTTCAGTGCGGTTCGGTTCATCCATTCGGTTTGGCCGCCGTGTTCGAGTCCGGCCGTGCGGTTCGGTCATGTTCGGTTCAGGTGTTCGGAAAAAGTATCGCGAGAGCCTGCGATTGCCCCAGAAACAGGAAATTCGAGTGTGTGCAGAGCTTGTGTGGGTGAGAACATGTGTTGTGTCTGGCTGTGTGTTCGTTTTTGATTTGTGTGTGTTTTGGCTTTGTGGTGTGTGTTGGTTTTGGTTTGGCTGGTTGCTGAGTGTTGGTGGGTGCTGTTTGCGTTGTGTTGGCTATGTTGGGTGTGTGTTTAAAAAAAAAAATATTGAGAAGATGACCAGTGCCACCACCATTAAATGCCGGGCCTGGGGGAAGGCCAAGGTGGCGGAGCCGGTGGTGGAGGAAGAGGTTCCTCCGGCTGCTGCTGAACCTTCGGTGGTGGAGGGGGAGCCAGAGCCAGCGGGAACAGGAGGTGCTGCTGTCACTGCTGCCAGGTTTGTAAACTTTTTTTTTACTTTGAGGACAAGAAACTTAAGGCTCTATCCGGTTAGAGTGAGCTCACTGGCATGCGGGTGGGTGCATGGGTGGTGGGCATCAGTCAGGCACAAACAGTGGGCATCAGTGGGTAGCTGCAGATGTCTGCCACAGAGAGAGAGGGTACTGTAGTGTGGGGGGCTTTTCCAGCAGTCAGGCACAAGTACAAGCAGCACCCCCACCCAAACATGTGCCTGTCAGCCATCCCCACTCTCCAGTTGCCATCCCTACCTAGCACCCCCAAATAAGGGCAGGATTTGCACATGCCAGCCAGGGTCTCTCCATTGCCATCCCTCCCTAGCAGCACCCCAGGGATGGCAGGATTGGCACATGCCAGCCAGGGTCTCTCCATTCCTCCATAGTAGCACCCCAGGGAGAGCAGGGTTGGCACGTGCCAGCCAGGGTCACCATCTCCTGTTGCCATCCCTAGCACCCCAAGGAGGGAGGACTAGAGGCATCATCATAAATGCATGATA
>QEPC01003743.1:4388139-4411706 GCA_003113815.1 Sphenodon punctatus | reverse complement strand
CAGGACCCACCATCAGGGTTCTGGGGCCAAGTTACAGGCAGGGAGGACTGTGGTCAATATGTATCTAGAAGCTGCCACTCTAGCCCCAGGACCCACCATCATGGGTCTGGGGCCATAATTCCTCACACAGAGGCGTGTCATTCCACTGCATCAAGAAACAGCCACTCCAGACCCAGAACCCACCATCAGGGTTCTGGGGCCAAGTTACAGGCAGGGAGGGCTGTGGCTAATATCTAGAAGCTGCCACTCTAGTCTCAGGACCCACCGTCATGAGTCCGGGGCCATAATTCCTCGCATGGAGGCACTGTCAATCCACTGTATCAAGAAACAGCCACTCCAGCCCCAGGACCCGCCATCAGGGTTCTGGGGCCAAGTTACAGGCAGGGAGGACTGTGGCCAATATGTATCTAGAAGTTGCCACTCTCTCCCCAGGACCCACCGTCATGGGTCCGGGGCCATCATTCCTCGCACGGAGGCACTGTCGATCCACTGTATCAAGAAACAGCCACTCCAGCCCCAGAACCCGCCATCAGAGTTCTGGGGCCAAGTTACAGGCAGGGAGGGCTGTGGCCAATATCCAGAAGCTGCCACTCTATCTCCAGGACCCACCGTCATGGGTCTGGGGCCATCATTTTTTGCACAGAGAGCCTTTTTCCAAATGCCCAAACCGAACTGAACACGACTGAACCGAACAGCCGAACCCGAATGCGGTGACCGGACCAAACCGAATGGCTGAATGAACCGGACCGAACGGCTGAACCCGAACCGCGATCTGTTCACCCATCCCTATGCATTATACTGGGAGTACCGCTTGCTTTAGAGCTTTATAATATTCCCCCAAGAACCCATTAGGGCCTGGAGCTTTGTTAGATTTAAATTTTTTTACTACATCTGTTGTGATTTGCCTGTCAAGAAATGCCACATCCTTTCTGAGAGCTGAGGTAATTTTACACTTCTGAGGTATCTGTTTATCAGCTCAGGTTTTGGAAGTTCTGAAGAATATAAAGTGTTGAATTAGTTGGCAAATATTTCAGAGATCTGTTGATACCAGTTACTAATGCTCCCTCTTTGTTTCTAATACAAATGACAGCTGATTTTGCTTGTTTCTTTTTAAATTTTCTGGCTAAAAGCCTGTCTGCTCAGTCACCTTTTTCATAGCATTTTTGTTTTATATACCCAAGTATTTGCTCTGCCTTACTTGTTTGTAGCAAGTTTATTTCCCTCTGACCTCAATTATTTTCTTATACATTTGTTTAGATTCTGTGTTGGTTTGTGTTCCAACTCAGACAGCTCTTTTATCAGATTTTCCTCCTCAAGAATTCTAATCTTTTTAAGGTATGAGGCTTCCCTTCTGAGTATTTCTCTAATTACTGTTTTCCCCAGAGAACTTTCTTACTGATTCCTTCCTTATTATTTTCGTCTATATATTTTCGAAAAGATTTTTCTAACTTTTCTGCTCTGAGTGTGTCATACAGCAAGGTTCTGTTCAAATGCTAGGCCCCTCGTTTTTTCATAGATTCCCAATCCTGTAGTTCAACATATGCAGGGGAATGCAGACCAAGTTATGACTCCTAGACTGGTTTTTAAACTAGATTGACCAAGGTCCTAGAGACAAAAAAAATTTGTATCTATCCTGGAATAGGACCCATGAACATCAGAGTAATAGGTATAATCTCTGTCTGTTGGATTCATCTCCCTTCATTTTCTAGATGATGCACCAATTTTGCACTTGTTCCTCTGGATTTCCCTTTATGCGCTTTTGAGCAATCTGATGAGGGATTGAGCACTTCATTAGTCACCCCCTAGTATAACATCTCCTTCTCTAAAGTTCTACAAGTCCATTAAAAAATGGTTCAAAAAAGTAGACGTGTCCTTGTTTGGGTGTATATACATTGGTCAAGATTAGGGCTGAAATGAGGGGGGGGGCAATTATCACGAGAAATTTGTGAGAATCAAGATGGGGGCAAGAACTTGGGTGTTCTCATGCCCCCTCTCGAGTTCTTGCGAATTACTCGAGGGGGGAGTTGCACGTGGAGAGGGGGCTGCACGGGGGCTGGAGGTGAGCAGGAGGTAAAGACAAGCCCCCTGAATACCTCTGACCCCTATCTGGTCTCCACATCTGGGGGGGGGGAAGGGAAAGTTCGGTCACGGGTGCTCCATGCGGTGTAACGGCGTTGGGCCTCTTCCCGGGTCTTCAGTTTAACCCCCCCCTCCCAAAAAAAAAACCCACAGCTGGAGCATGCTCAGAGCACTTCTTGGCTCTGCATGCCCTTTTTAAATGTCACAGGGCTGAACATCTCTTCTGAGCAGGCTCAGCCCTACGTGCACTTTTCAAAGATGGCAGCTACAGAGCCAGCTGTGTGTGTGTGTTTCTTTTAAACTGAAGACTCGTGAATTTAATTAATTTTATTTATTTATTTATTTATTTAGTGATTTGTATCCCGCTCCCTCCAGCCCTACGGCAGCTCGGGGCAGCTCACAAGACATTCAAAAACAATATATAAAAACAATACATAAAAGGGATTACTAAAACAAAAAAAACAACAAGGAGGTAAAACCACTGGTAACCCCCCACCACCACCACCACCATTATTCCCCCCCTCCCCCAAAGACCCAGATGAACAGCCAGGTTTTACAGGCCCAACTGGGACCCAGGCAAGTTTCCTCGGGGGGGGGGAGTCCCACAGCCGTGGTGCAGCCACTGAGAACACCCTCTCCATCGTGGCCCCCCAGTTCACCCGGGGGACTTCCAAGAAGGCACCCTTGGTAAACCGCAGAAATCACTCTACGGCCTGGGGAGTGAGGCGGTCTCTCAGATAGGAGGGGCCCAGAACACTAAAGGACAAAACCAGCACCTTGAATCGGGCCCGGAACACTATAGGCAGCCAGTACAGAGCCCGGAGCACTGGTGTAATCTGCTCCCTACGGCCCGTCCCCGTCCAGGGATGGGCCGCCGCCTTCTGCAGCAGCTGCAGCTTCCGAGTTGCCACCAAGGGCAGCTCCACGTAGAGCGCATTGCAGTAATCCAGTCTTGAGGTGATGAATACATGGATGAGGGTGGCCAGGTCAGAGCTTGAAACATATGACTGGATCCTCTGCACAAGATATAATTGGTAAAAGGGTCCCTTTGCCACCGCCTCCACCTGACAATCCAGTATCCAGGCGGAGGTCAGGGTCTAACAGAACCCCCAAACTCCACACCTGCAGAGCTAGCGAGAGGCGGATCCCCTCCACAAGGGGAGACATCACCTCCACTGCCCTACCCACCAACATCACCTCTCTTATCAGGATTCAGCTTCAGTCTGCTCAGCCTCATCCAGTCACTCACTGCTAGCAAGCACTGGGAAAGCACCAAGACTGCAGGACCTGGGTTCGTTGAAAAAGAGAGGTAAAGCTGGGTATCATCAGCATACACACCAAACCGTCTCATGACCTCACACAGGGGTTGCATATTAATTAATTATTATTATTATTATTAACAAACATTTATATAGCACCAGCAGTGTACCTGGTACTTTACAAAGTAATAAAATAGACACGGTTCCTACCCCTAGGGCTTACAATCTGAGAGACAGGAGCTGGGGGAGAGACATAGGAAGGGGAACAGAGGGAGAGACAAGGGGTCTAACATTCATGAAGATGCGAGGTCTCAAGTGCACGTACTTGGCTTGGTTACGATGAGAATGACAGCAGGCAGGTCCATGTTGCAAGGATAAGGGTAAACCGATCGTAGGTATAGGAATAGTGGCTCAGCAGGATAAAGAGTCAGACAGAGCAGAGCGAAAGAGGTGAGTTTTAAGGAGAGATTTGAAGGTATGAAGGGAGGGGGCAAGGCGGATGTGGACAGGGAGGGAGTTCCAGGCATGGGGGGCAGCAAGTGAGAAGGGACGAAGGCGCTTAGGGGAGCAGGGAAGGCGTGGAAGGGTGAGAGAAGGGACAGAGGAGGAGCGAAGTGCACGGGCTGGAGTATGGAGGGCGATAAGTGCAGAGAGGTAGGGGGGAGCAAGGTTGTGAAGAGCTTTATAGGTGAAGACTAGGAGCTTGTGCAGGATTCGTTCAGGAAGGGGAAGCCAGTGAAGCGAAGAGAGGAGGGGCTGCACATGGTCGAAGCGACTGGCGAGGTAGATGACCCTGGCAGCAGAGTTTTGGACAGAGATGAGGGGAGAAAGGTGAGACCGGGGAAGGCCAGTGAGAAGGAGGTTACAGTAATCGAGGCGAGAGATGACCAGAGCATGAACAAGAGTTTTGGCAGACGAGACAGAGAGAAAAGGGCGAATCTTAGCAATGTTATGGAGGGAGAAGCGACAGGATTTAGCAACAGAGTCAATGTAGGGTTTAAAAGAAAGGGCTGAGTCAAAGATGAAGCCTAGGCTACGGGCTTGGGGGACAGGCAGGATGGTGACTCCATCAATAGTTATTGACAGTGAGGAAGGAGAGGAAGGATGAGGGGGGAAGATAAGGAGTTCAGTTTTAGCCATGTTGAGTTTGAGTTGACGTTGAGACATCCAGGTAGAGATGTCAGAGAGACAGTTGATGAGACGAGCTTGAACAGAGGGAGAGAGAGAGGGAGTAGAGAGATAGAGTTGAGTGTCATCAGCATAGAGGTGGTATTGGAAGCCATGGGAGGCAATGAGTTTGCCTAAGGATGAGGTATAGATCGAGAAGAGGAGAGGGCCAAGAACAGAGCCTTGAGGAACACCAACTGAGAGGGGGAAGGAGGAGGAGGCGGAGTTGGAGAGAGACACATTAAAGGAGCGGTCAGAGAGGTAGGAGGAGAACCAGTTATGGACAGAGCCACAAAAGCCAAGGGAGTGAAGGGAATCCAGCAAGAGTGAGTGGTCAACAGTATCGAAGGCAGCAGAGAGATCAAGGAGGACAAGAATGGAATAGAGACGTTTAGATTTAGCCACCAGAAGATCGTTGGTGATCTTAGCGAGAGCAGTTTCAGTAGAATGAAGGGGGCGGAAGCCAGATTGGAGGGGGTCAAGGGAGGAGTTGGAGGATAGGAAGTCAAGGCAGCGGGAGTAGACAACACGTTCAAGCAGCTTGGAAGCAAAAGGAAGGAGTGAGACAGGACGATAGCTAGAAGGGTCAGAGGGGTCAAGAGTGGACTTTTTGAGAATAGGAGAGACTGTGGCATGTTTGAAGGCAGAAGGGAAAGAGCCAGTAGAGAGGGAGAGGTTGATGATGTGCAGGAAGGAAGGGGCGACAGTGGGAGTAATGGAGGTGAGGAGGCGGGAAGGAATGGGATCAAGGGGGCAAGTGGAAGGGTTGGAGGAGGAGAGCAGAGAGGAGATTTCCTTAAGGGAGGCAGGGGAGAAGGAGGACATGAGAGAAGGAGGGGGAGGAGGGAGAGGGGTGGGAGTGGGAAGAGAGGAGTGGGAAGCGATGTCGAGGCGGATCTTGTCTATCTTGGAGGTGAAGAAGGAGGCAAGATCCTGAGCAGAAAGGGAAGAAGGAGGGGGAGGACAGGGAGGCTTGAGGAGGGAGTCAAAGGTAGAGAACAGGCGGCGAGGGTCCCGAGAACAGGACTCAATGCGGGAGGCATAGTAGTGTTGTCTAGCAAGGGAGATAGCAGAAGTAAGGGTGGAGAGACAGAATTTGAAGTGAAGGAAGTCAGCGTGAGAATGGGATTTGCGCCAGAGTCGTTCAGCAGCACGAGTGCAAGAACGGAGGTGGCGGATACTAGGGGTGAGCCAAGGACGGGGGTTGTGGGAGAAGGCAGGGCGGGAAGAGAGAGGGGCATGGGAGTCAAGTGTGGAGGAGAGAGAGGCGTTGAGAGCAGAGACAGCGGAGTCAGGGGAGGAGGAAGAGAAGACTGTAGGAAGAAGGGGAGAGAGAGAGGAGGCAAAGTCCAGGGGATCAATAGCTTGAAGGTCACGGAAGGGGCGTAGAGAAGGGGAAGAGGAGGGGGGACAGTGGGAAATGTTGAAAGAGGCAAGGAAGTGGTCTGATATAGGATGAGGATCGAAGGAGAGATCAGCGACAGAGCAGTTTCTAGAGAGGACAAGATCAAGAGAATGGCCATTAGTATGGGTGGGGGAGTTGGTCCAAAGGTGGAGGTTGAAGGAGGAGGCTAGGGAGAGGAAGCGAGAGACTGAGGGCTGAGATGGGTCATCAACATGAATGCTGAAGTCACCAAGGATGAGAGTGGGAATATCAACAGAGAGGAAGGTGAAGCAAGACTCAAAGTCAGAGAGAAAGGAAGAGAGAGGACCAGGGGGACGATAGATGACCGCATATAGATGCTAAAGGGGCCCAACGCAGCATGGAGCACCGCGGAGTAGGGGGGGTCGGTAAGTCAACCACCCTAGATGGTAAGTCACCTCCTGCCCTACCCCTGCCCCCGTCAACTTTCCCTTCCCCCCAGCAGGGATGCCAAGCAGGGACTGGAGGTACTCAGGGGGCTTGTCTTTGCCCCCTGCTCAATTCCAGCCCCCATTTCAACCCCCCCACCTGCAACCTCCTCCCCCTCCCGGCCCCCTCGAATTCTTGATGGCTCTCGACAAGAAGGAAGGGGTTTCTCAGCTCGAGACAGGAACACCCACCACCCTTCTCATTGAGAACTGGCGAGACAATCGAGCCAAGTTTCAGCCCTAGCCAAGATTAGGAGTTTGCCTTTTAGGGATCCTTTAACTAAAATGTACCTACCTTCTTTATCTATAAATTGTTCTGCAACAATAAAAAGGAGAAGCTTGGCAAAGATAACTGCCACCTCTCCTTTGTTAGATTTTCTTGGGGAGACATATGGTAACTGTGTCCAGAGAGTATCCAAGTATTTCTCATCATTTTTCTTTAGATGCGTTTCCTCTACTAGGAGAATCATTTTTCAGGGAGCTGAAGACCCTCTTCCTTTTTACAGGGTTGTTCATCCTCTTGACATCGATAGTCAGGACTTTGATAGGTTCACCCATGTGTACGTTTTGCTTTTGCACCAAGATTCCCCCTTTCTTTGAAATGGAGACCACTTTCCCACGAGCTGCTGTGGTGCCACGGGAGCTTCCACTATTCAAATCTAGTACAGCTTCCGTTTTATGGGAAATGTGGAAGTGCGGCTCCCATGCGGGTATGCTGGCACAACGGGCAGGGTAGGATTTCGCTACCCTGTCCATTGCACTAGCATGCCCGTGTGAGAACTGCGCTAGATTTGAATAGCGCAAGCTCCCGCGGAACCATAGCAGCTCATGAGAAAGTGGCCAAATATGTCCCCCAGCCTGACCCAACACATGCATTGTATTTGTACTTCAAGGAAAGCAATTTATACAAGGTTCTCCTCCTGCAAAGGTCCTGAAATTCTCACGTGTCGATTTTCCTATTTTTATCATCCGATTCACAGTATCCTGATTCTGCTACCAGTACACCACCAGCTTTTAAATTCTGTGCCCTGAAAATATTGTTTTATATACCCTCTTTCCTTCACATTTGCCCTACAACCCTTTCTACACCTTTTATTTTCATTGCTGATCTTGATCTGTCTTTCTCCTTCCCTGCCCTCCCCCACCTTTGCATTCCTATTTCTACAGACACCCACCCACCCACCCCTGTTCCCTAGTCAGTCCTGGATAACTGGTGAATCCTTACCCAGTTTTACTGTTTTACAGTCCCCTGGACTGCTCCCTTGCAGTCTAAAGTAGATACCTTCTCCTCTTTTAGTCACTCCCACTCCTGGGAATGGATTTATATCTGATCGAAGGTACTGATTTGTATCTGATTTAAGGAGGAATTACACTGAACTACTGAGGGCTCCTCCCCAGCTCCCCCGTTTTCCTCCATCTTTGGTGACACTCCTGCCACCCTTTCTCCCCTTCTTAGTCCTGTGAGTTTCTCTCACCCTCCTCGCCGGGTTAAATCAAATTTCAAACTGTTTCAAATTTCAAACTGTTAAATGCAAAACATTTAACAGTGTTACTGTTCTGCTGGTCTCAGCTGATGAGCCTCTATGATCTCTTCTGTGCAGATTTACAGCGCATTCACACATACATTAAAATGCTGCTTTTCCTAAATGCCGTCAATTTCAAAATGCGCTTAAATAAATCCATGCACTATTCACACAGGGTTTATTTAAGCGCATTTTAAAATTGACTGCATTTAGGAAAAGCAGCATTTTAATGTATGTCCAGCACAGCCCCTCAGGTGGGGGGTGGGGGGAGAGGAGGAGGAGCGGCTGTCATGTCAGTTAGTTACACAGCGCTGACATGCACAGCGCTAAACATGCCCGTTGCCATAACTTCACCCAACTTGGCAGACACCGCTTTCTCCCTCTCCCTTGCCAGCCCCACTGCAAACTCCCCTCCCTCCCCCCCAGTCTAGCGGTTCTTGCTATTATTGGAGCAGGCTCTGATGATTGCTGGGGCTGGGATCCCTGTACCGAGCAGAGAAGGGGCTCCGGTCTGCTGCTGCTGCTGCTACTGCTACTGCTGCTGCTAGTGGCTGGAGCGCTATTAGGGAAGGGAAACTCTCCAGTGAGTCCGAGAGAGAGGCAGTGATTAGACACAGCATCCCGCTTCCCCGGCTCCTGGAGAGGGGAGAGGAGCTGAGCCCAGAGCCGGGGAAGCGAGGGGCTGTGTAACTGGCATGACACCGACATTCCCACAAGAGGATTTATGCGCGTCATGTCAAATGCGCGCTCGTAAAGGGAGCTTTCGGCTGCCCCCAAATGCGGTTAAAAAACAAACGGAAGGATTGCTAAATAAGCACATGGAGTCCTTCCCACATCATTATAGTATGTGGGGGAAAGAAAAAAGCGCTGATCTCCTGGTTGTGGGAATGTGCTCTTAGCTTAGGCCCTTAGACATCGTAGTCCTCTTGTCGAGATTAATTTTCATTTGTTCCCAGATTGAGTCTAGCTGCTCATCATGGCTTTTCTTTCCCTTTCCCCTCTTCTCTTTCTTCAGTGTTTCTTAATTTCCCCAATGAAGTTCCAATCGTGTGCTTTGAGATTCTTCCTGCAGAGTGTCTCCCTTTAAGTCTGAATTTTGGAACCTAATACCTAGAGTCTGCAGCAGTCTTCCTCCTTCCAGGTCTCTTATAATATGATGCTGGTTTTGGAAACTGAAGGAAAGTTTATATGAAAATTCCCATCTGTAACAAATCACACCTTCATGTATTGCAAGTCCTCTCCAATGCGGCCTACTCTTCTTTAGCAGCCAGGGTCTGGAGTAGTTTTTCAGGCCTCCTCTTGGGCCCGTTGCAGGTTTCCTTGCCTGGGCACACTGGAGCGTGTAGGAGCGGTCCTTCTTCTGACTCTGTCTACGGCTAACTACCAGGTTAAGCTCCATTGCCTTCCTTTATATAGGCCTAGTTCATGGCTCCTACTGGCTTCTTAAAGGGCCAGTGTCCCTTTTCCCTTTATAACTGCCTTAGCCATGCATGCTCTTTGAAGGCAGTTTGTGGCAGCACTCTGTGGGGATGTGCTCCCATGACCCACTCACCTCCACCCATCTCCCTGCACAGAGCAGCTGGGAAAAACCTGGATTGCTCTGTGCAGCAGCATGGACTAGCCACTGACGAGCAGAAGTGGCTCCCCCACTCACCCTCCCCCACTCACCAGAAGTGAGTGTGTGCTCCACTGAGCACACACAGACCCACCCCTCCCACCCCCAGCGTCAATTTAAAAACAGCCCTCCATGCATGGCCAGGCATCAAGTGGTATCACCCAGGGAAATAACAACATGGTGCTTATTTGTGCAGCTGAGTGAATATTGTCAGGGCGTGCGTGCTCCGGCGGCGCGCCTGGTGCCTCCGGGGACGGGACCTCGGCCGATGTGCGGGCTGCAGCAGCAACAGGGAGACATTGGGGGGGGGGTCCCGCTCGCGCAAGCGGAGCCAACAGCCCCGGCCCCGCAAACGAGGGAGGATACGGGCAGTGGGAACCCGCCCACACCATCAGCAAATGACGAGGTAGGACCATCCAGCGCACTGTGTCACTCCGCATGGCTGCGCACCAAGGGGGGATGAAGCCTACACTACTTACTTAGGGCCAAACGGGCGTATCACAGGCTGCCGGTGATCATCAGCGCTGTGAGACTGGCCCCCCATTCATAGGAGCATATCATACTATTTATTTGAATTTGGAGCGTCTGAGAGAGAGAGTTGTGAGTGCGTGGAGTGTGGATACTGTGTGTGTGAGTAAAACTTGTATAGAGAGGAGTGGAGAGTGAAGTGTGTTGCGCCACCCCCTGCCTACTCCCTTTTGTTCGGGTCCTCCCTGCCCTTTGGTTCGTGTGTGTGGTTCCCTTAGAACACTCCCTTCCCCTTTCCCTGGGTCTTTGTCCCCTGTATTCCCCCACCATGTTACACCTACTTTCCCCAGGACATAGTGATATTGGGGTGTGGTTTACAGGTGTGTGGATGCGTGCTTCAGGGATGGCTCTTGCCACAGAGTGGAGGGGCTCCACTCCGGGCCTTGCTGTCTCCCACCGCTATGATGATCTGGCCTCGCCCCGTCTGGGACTTTTAGGGCCACCCAGGAACCTGAGGGGTTGTTTTCCCAATCACTGCAGTTGGAGCCCCTCTGGTGGTGATGGTGAGAGAGTGTGGATTGCGTGGGTGCGTATGTGGCTTCCTGGGGTTCGTGGGCACATCCCTGTTCTCCCCCCACCCCTAACAGTATCACTGGCCTACCCATGGACCTCGCCAGACAGTTAGAGGAAATGGGCTGGGCCATTCAGGCCCTGGCCCTAGAGGTTAAAGATATTAAGGAAAAGCAGGAACATGGGGCAATGGGTGGATAAGAGGAAGAAGCTAAGACTGCGGTAGAGGTCCCCATGGCTGAACCCCACCCCCTCCTGTAGCGGGAGGAGGGGCAGCAGGCAGAGAACCACAACACCCCCCGATCACGAAATTTTGTGGGGATAGACGGCAGTTCCAGGGATTCCTGGTGCTATGTAAGCTCGTCTTTCAGATGCAGCCTACAACCTATGCCTCTGATGCCACTAAGGTGGCTTTTTTCATAGGACATCTGGAAGGGCTGGCCCTGGATTGGGCCACCCCCTGCTCATAAAGGAAAGCCCGTTATTAAAAGATTTTGCAAAATATGTTAGGGAATTCCAATTCCTTTTTGATTACCTGCACCGGGTCAAAGATGCAGAGACAGCAATCATGACCCTCCGGCAGGGAAAAGGGCCTCTCTTAGAGTATATTACACATTTTCAACACCTAGCGGTAGAACTCAATTGGCCCAATAGTGTTTTGAAGACCCTTTTTTGTAAGGGCCTGAATGAGGAAATTATAGACCAGCTGTCATATACAGCAATGCCGGAGAAATGGGGGGAACTAGTTAATTTAACCTGTCAAATAAATGAACGGCTTACAGAGCAACGCTGGGAAAGGCACCAGGAAGGGAATTGCCCCTGGTCCTCCCGTCCCTTGATGGCCAGGCCAGGGAGAACTGAACTGTCCAAACCGGATGAACCAGTGGCAATGCAGATAGGTGCGTCCAGGGGCCCTTTGGGGGCCCACGAAAAGGAGAGATGGAGGACCAAGAGGCTGTGTTTCTATTGTGGGGGACTGGGACATTTTGCTAGAAGCTGCCCCCATCTACCCCCGGAACGGCAGCGGGCAGGAAACGAGAAGCACAGGATGGGCAGGGGACATCCCAGTGAGTTCGCACAACCCCCAACCCTTTGTGGCGTTAAACACCACAGCAGCTCATGTACATCTGGATCAAGTCTGCGTCCCTCTTACCTTAGAACTTTCCTCGACACGATCGCTGGTGACCCTGGCCCTTATCAACTCCAGAGTGTCGGGAAACTTTATGGATGACGCGTTAGTCCAATGCCAAGATGTTCCGGTCCAGCACAAGAATAAACCAGAAGCAGTATATGCAATTGATGGCTCCCCTTTGACCTCGGGCCCCGTGACCTCCTGTACCTTAGCCCTAAAAGGGACCATTGGGGTACACCAGGAAAAATTGGTTCTAGACGTCGTCCACACTCAAGTCTTCCCCATTGTCCTCGGGATTCCTTGGTTGAAGACCCATAACCCCCATATTGATTGGCAACGCCAGGTACTACCTTTTGTTTCTCCTTTGCGTGCCTCGCAATGTATGCTTGGGGCACCCGTTTCATTGAAAGCCCCTGCACCCAGACCTTTAATGGCAACCATCTCTGTTTTGTTTCCACAGGAGTACCAGGACCTCGCTGATGTCTTTCGTGAACAACAAGCCTTAGAACTACCCCCGCACCACAGTTATGACTGCCCCATTGACTTGCAGCCAGACACAACCCCACCTTATGGTAGGATCTACACCCTTTCAGGGCCAGAGTTAAAGACACTGAAGAATTACATTGATGATAATTTAACAAAAGGTTTCATCCGACCCTCCACCTCCCTGAGGGAGCACCACTATTTTTTGTACCAAAGAAAGATGGCGGGCTCAGACCTTGTATTGACTACAGAGGCCTCAACACCATCACCATTAAAAATTGTTACTCTCTTCCCCTCATTCCAGAGTTACTTGAGAGACTACAAGGGGCTACGCTCTTTACAAGATTAGACTTTCGAGGGATATATAATTTACTCTGTATTAGAAAAGGCGATGAGTGGAAGACAGTTTTCTGAACTAGTTATGGGCATTTTGAATACCTAGTAATGCCCTACGGTTTAGCTAATGCACCTGCTGCTTTTCAGCATTTCATAAATGACATTTTCCAGGACATATTGGACCAGAACGTAGTGGCCTATCTTGATGATATTCTCATCTATTCCCAAACCAAAGCTGAGCATGTGCAACATGTGCGCACCGCCTTATCATGACTATGGCAGTCCCAGCTGTATTGTAAAATGGAAAAATGTCCATTCCACCAGCAGGTGGTGCACTTTTGGGGATTTATCATCTCTCCCTAAGATGTTCAGATGGATCCCTCAAAGGTAAGCGCTATAATGGCATGGCCTCCTCCACAGGCCGTAAAACCCCTTCAATGCTTTTTGGGGAGCGCGAACTATTATAGACAATATATTCCCAATTATGCAGCCTTAACTGCACCCTTGACTAAACTGTTAAAGAAAGGACAACCCTATGTGTGGGTGGACAAGCAGCAACAAGCTTTTGATTATCTGAAGACAGGATTCACACAAGCCTCAATTCTGAGACACCCCAACTTTACAGTGTATTTTATTGTAGAGACGGATGCCTCCAGTTTAGTCATCAGGGCAGTGCTCTCCCAGCCTAATGCCGGTAAGAGTGATGCTCTGCCCTGTGCATTTTATTCCCGGCAACTGAACCCTGCAGAGAAAAACTACATCATTCTCGATAGAGAGCTCTTGGCTATCAAGGCGGCATTCAAGGTGTGGAGACATTACCTCGAGGGAGCCGAACACCCGGTCCATGTAATTATCGATCATAAAAACCTTGTTTTTCTGCAGACAACTGGTATTATGAATGCTAGACAGGCCCACTGGGTGCTTTTTTTGGCTCGTTTTAGGTTTCAGATTGTGTATCAGATTGTAAGCCCTAGGGGCAGGGACCGTGTCTATTTTATTACTTTGTAAAGTGCCAGGTACACTGCTGGCGCTATATAAATGTTTGTTAATAATAATAATAATAATAATATCCGCTCGGCCGCCAAAACACAATTGCAGATGCCCTGTCCCACTGCTATGATGCCACCCCGGATTGCCAATCCCAAGGGGAGCTGCTCCTCGACAGAAAGATGTTCGTAGCCATAGGTATCACAACACAGTTGAAGAGGTTAATGACCAGGGATCTGGTCACCTGAGGAATACACCGAGTACACCAACCGATGGGGCGCCGCATGCATAATAACATTATCATAGTCCTACACACAGCTCACCATAAAATACTGTGGGCCCACCACGACACCCCAATGGCAGGACACCCTGGCCAATGACGTACTTTACAATTTCTACAAAGACACTTTTGGTGGCCAACCATGCACAAGGACATTAAAGCCTATGTTCAAAGGTGTAGGATTTGTTGTCGCGCCAAAGTTCCACGACAACTCCCAATAGGTCTACTGCAGCTAGCTCCCTTGCCCCGAGGTCTGTTGCAGCACGTCAACATGGATTTTATTGTAGAACCCCCCATACCACAGGAGCACTCCACAATCCTTGTTGTGGTTATCAATTTACAAAAATGGGATATTTTATCCCCTGTAAGGGGATGCCCACAGCACAACAAACAGCATGACTGTTTCTTCATCAAGTAGTGAAACTATATGGGCTTCCCATGACGATTATCTCTGATCGAGGATCACAATTTGTCACATGCTTTTGGCGAGCCCTGTTTACCACAGTCAGAGTCAAACTCGCTCACATCACAGCCTACCATCCTCAAGTGAACGGACAAGTGGAGCATACCAACCAGACGCTCGAACAGTATCTTCACTGCTACCTAGATTATCTTCAGGATGACTGGTTTAACTTTCTCCCACTTGCAGAGTTCGCTTTTAATAATAGTCCTAATGCCTCTATCGGCACCTCTCCCTTTTTTGTCTCACACGGTTTCGACCCATGATTGGCACTTCCAGACATCCCTGCGGTGGAGGTTCCTGCTGCTGAAGCCATGCTGCAGCAATTACGACGTAACCACGCTCATGCATGTGCAATGTTGCAAGTCGCTCGGCGCCAATACAAAAGCGCAGTGAACTGGCGACGAGGAGAGGCACCCTCATTCCAAGTCAGTGACCTCATCTGGGTCGACCGCCAGCACTACCCATCTCTTCAACCCTCCTCTAAATTAGTTGACAGGTATTTTGGTCCTTTCCCCATTTCCCATCAGATTAATCCCGTCACGTACCATCTGGCACTGCCCCCGCAGACTCGAATTCATCCAGTATTTCACATCTCCGTTAAAACCGCACCACCCTCCCTTGTTCCCTGACCCCACCCCACATCCCCCTATATGCGATGTTGCGACTGCTCCAGAGTTCAAGGTCTGTGCCATCTTGGATTCCCGGGTTACCTGTGGCATTTTATTTTATCTTATTGACTGGAAAGGGTTTGATGCTGCCGATTGCTCTTGGTAACTGGCATCTGCCATTCATGCTCGCCATCTTGTCCACCTCTTTCATGCACTGCACCCCTCGAAGCCCAGGTCCTGCCTTCTGCATGGGGAGGGCATGGGGTGTGTGCTGTCAGGGCGCGTGTGCTCTGGCGGCGCTCCCAGTGCCTCCGGGGGCGAGGCCTTGGCCAACGTGCGGACCGCAGCAGCAACAGGGAAACGTCAGGGGATGTGGCCCCACTCATTCAAGCGGAGCCGACAGCCCCAGCCCTCCAAACAAGGGAGGATACAGGCAGTGGGACCCTGCCTACACCGTCACCCAATGACGAGGTAGGACCATCCAGCGTGCTGCATCTCTCCACATGGATGCGCACCAAGGGGGGTGAAGCCTACACTACTTAGGGCCAAACGGGGGTCTCACAGGCTGCCGGTGATCAGCAGTGCTGTGAGACTGACCCCCCCATTCATAGGAGCATATTGTGTTATTCATTTGGATTTGGAGCATCTGAGAGAGAGTTGTGAGTGCGTGGAGTGTGGATACTATGTGTGTGAGTAAAAACTTGTATAGAGAGGACTGGAGAGTGAAGTGTGTTGCGCTACCCCTTGCCTACCCCTTTTTGTCCGGGTCCTCCCTGCCCTTCGGTTCGTGTGTGTGGTTCTCTTGGAACACTCCCTTCCCCTGGTCTTTGTCCCCTGTATTCCCCCACCATGTTACACCTACTTTCCCCAGGGCACAGTGTGATTGGGGTGTAGTTTACGGGTGTGTGGGTGCGTGCTTCAGAGGCGGCTCTTGCCACAGAGTGGAGGGACTCCACTCTGGGACTTGCTGTCTCCCACCCCTATGATGATCTGGCCTCGCCCCACCTGGGACGTTTAGAGCCACCCAAGAACCTGAGGGATTGTTTTCCCAATAACTGCAGTTGGAGCCCCTCCGGTGGTGATGGTGAGAGAGTGTGGATTGGGTGGGCGTCTGCGTGGCTTCCCGGGATCCATGGGCACATTCCTGTTCTCCCCCCACCCCCAAACAGATATTCAATAGCTTTCTGGGCACAATTCACGGTGCTGGTTTTGACATACAAATGGCCTGAGTCCCAAATATCTGAAAGATGGTAGACTGTCTCTCCTCCCCTTATGTCCCATTGTGACCCCTGAGGTCGGCCAGGAGTGCCTTCTTGTGTGTACCATCTGTCCATCAAGTTCACACAGTAAGGGCATGCAGAGAGGCATTCTCAGTGGCCAGCCCATCATTATGGAAATTCTAAGTCCGAGCCTGCTCATCTTTCAAAGGCAATATAAGACCCTCTTTGGGTGAAAACAGACATGACACTAACCACTCTTTAACCACCCTTGGTGGTCATTTATGCATGTTTCAGGGCTGCATAGGGCACCAATACAGTCTTGCAACATGCATAAATAACCACCAAGGGTGGTTAAAGGGTGGTTAGCATCATGTCTGGCTTCACCCTTTATTTGCCCAGGCCTTTGACAGGCAGGGATAGGGACTGGGAGTTGTGGGTTAGAGGATTATACTTGTTTTTATTTGATTTTATCTGAATATTTAAATACTTGGTCTTATTTTGTGTATTTTTGAATATGCTTTTATGTATTGTAACCTGTCCTGAACCTTAAGGGAAGAGCAGGATAAAAATGTGAAGAAATAAATAATAAACAAATATTAACGTAAACAAATAAATACACTGAATTTTCATTATACGACCCAAAATTGAAGAAGTCAATAATATCCACTATTCATTTGTGTTTTGTCTGATACCCCTTTCAGATATTTCAGTTCAGTTATGTTGACATTTTGATTTTTTTGCTTCAGCTACTTCATTTCAGGACTATTGGTAGTAACTAAAACTGAATTGGAATAAGCAACGTAACCAACATGGGATACCTGAATGAATAAAAGTATATGCAAGTACCCATTTCAGTTGCAAATAACTCAGGGCGAATTCACACATGCAGCAATTATCTGGATTTTAAAAAACTGGTTCTCAATAGTTCGCTGTTAACAAGTCCTGTTGCATTCACATGCATGCCATACCGTTTTTAAGTACAGCGAAATAATGCATTCAGACCTTCTTGTAGTGCGCGCTTACCCGGCTGCTCAGTGCGGTTCAATTACAGGAAGTGGCCTGTGGGGAGCCAGAAGGTTGCTACTTTGTAAACAACATTCTTTGAGATGGCTCTAAACATTCTCACAACACACAACCTTCCAGCCAACATGGATTTTTTTTCCTTGTATGTTTAGAAAGGGTTGGAAGGAATGGTCATTCTGAAGGGTAGAGTGCTTTTTATACTAGAGAAGCTGAGACCATCATGTGGTCTATTATTTGAATAGGGTGAACATGCACAACCCAGTTATGAGAATGTTCGGAGCCAACTCAAAGAACGTTGCTTGCAAGGTAGCAACCTTCTGCTTTATCTCGCAGTCCGATCGGAGGGGGTGCCCCCTGCTTTCCTGCACGGGACTTCTAGACTGGGGGGCGGGGGGGGATCAGGGAGTAAAGAGGGAGAGCCTGAGGCTGCTGGAAAGAAGCCCCTCGCATAGTGAGGCGCGCTGCTTCTCTCCCTGGTTTCTTTCCGGTATCCCGCTGCTGCTACTGCTGCAGCACTACGGTAGAGGCAGAGGCAGATGATTGAAAGTCCCTTGGAGGGAAGAACTTTTTTGGGGAGAAGCATGGAGGGGAAACATGGAGGGGAAGAACTTTTTTGGGGAGAAGCTGGCTGCAGCCTGCACCCAGCGAGGCAACTACAGGGCTCCAGCTGGTCTCACTGCTTCCGGTAGGGGCAGGAGTAAAACAGCGCACTTGGAAGCACGGTTGCATTCACATCAGAAAAGATTTCACACCAGTTAAAACCAGTACGATGTTGCTTTCACACTGCTGTTAAGTGCGGATTTATTGAAAACGGACAGCAAAAAGGTAGGTTTGAGTAGCTTTGAAAGTTGGATTTCTTTAGTGCGATATTGACCGCATTTAATCGAATTTGTGTTCAGACATGCACGAAACATTTGTTTTTTAAAAAAATTCACAAAAATCAGAACGTCTGAATCCCCCCTCAGATCACTATCTGAAAATGTGAATAATATCTGCTAATAAAAAATCCACTACTCATTTTAGCTCTACTTACTTGAGATGTGTGAACACTTCTACCACCTGGTAAACTGAGAGACTCTTCTATAGGTCACCATAGATTTCCCACATGTTAGAAGTTCCCCACATCACAAAATAAATCCAAGATGAGTTACCACATGGTGTTTTACCATTTTTTCTGCAGATTTTAGTTGTTACATTGTGATGTCTGAAAAGACTCCTAAATATCAACGGCATGTGTGGAAAGAACAGTACGGATGGGCAAACAGAACGTGGTTCGGATGTTCAGTCATTCAGTTCGAAACCCAAGTTCAGGTTCGATGGTTCAGTTCAGCCGAGTTCGGTTTGGCTGAACTTGGCCAAACATTCAAAAATAGTGCTATCGATACCAAAATCGAACTTTTGGCCCTGAAAAGATGTTTTTCCCGCCCCCAAACTCATCCAAACACAACCTAACTGTTCGGTCGTTCGAGAGTTCGGTTCGGACATTTGGTTCGGATGTTTGAACAGACCGAGTTTGGTCCGAACTCCAAACAGTGTTCACCCATCCCTAAAGAACAGTGGTCCCATCCCCAGGGCCAATCCACTGTACAGTGAATGGTGGTGGTGGGAGACACACACAACCGTCAAAGAGTCACTGATTTCTTCTTCTCTTACAATTTTCTGTGCCTTTGTAATGCATAAATAGGAGGACAAGGACCAAGACAACCTTTCTGTCAGGTACCTGGGTCAGGACATACCTATCAGGTGCCAAAGTGGAGTCAGAATTCAAGGACAAGCCAAAGTTGTGGTCAGGAATAATGCCAGGTCAATCCAAAGAGTCCAAAGTCAAAGAACCAGGCCAAATGAATACACAAGAGTCAGGAGCCAAATGACCAGAATGAAGACCGGAACTGGGAAGTCCAAGGCAATTAGGAGATGGGAGGTCGGGACTGGACTCCGGAGGCTAGACCAAGGCAGGAGGTTGTAGCAGGGCTGGGTCCAAGGCAGGATCTTAGAACAGGGTTTAGAGAGCAGTACAGGTCCAGAAAGCTGCCATGTTGTCTGGACAACTTCCTGTTTCCTGTCTGATCGTTCTATAGCCCTGGCAGACAATGGCAAGAAAGACTGGATCTGTGAGTGATTCCACAATAGCAA
This sequence comes from Sphenodon punctatus, assembly GCA_003113815.1. Classification (NCBI taxonomy): domain Eukaryota; kingdom Metazoa; phylum Chordata; class Lepidosauria; order Sphenodontia; family Sphenodontidae; genus Sphenodon; species Sphenodon punctatus. Next base: position 4,392,509 of record QEPC01003743.1, on the reverse strand, counting down.
AGTGGCTAGAGCATCTGTCTATAGTCCCCAGAGACCTGGGTTCAAGACTGGAATGTATTCTCACTTCCCCTATGGGAGTGTCACATAAGAAAAACTTCCCATTGCTTTATTGTGCATTTAAATATCCATTGAAATTCACTGAAATCATTAGGCTCTACAATGTCATATTTATGCGAGGAAGTTTGCTTATGTGAAGCTCCAGCAGAGGAAAGCTGCTTTGGCCCTTGTCCTCCCACTCATGCATTGCGAAGGGGTATAAAACAACAATATTATTTAAAAACAGGGAATTATGATTAGATGTTATGAAGCTTTTCTAGTTTAGAGGATATAGTCTTATTTTGCATTATCTCTGTGTTCAACAAATGTAGTAACAAGAACAGACTAGCATTGGCAATCTCTTTTCTGACAATAAGTCTGACAAGATGGTAAAGTGCCATTGAGTGAATTGATATTTTCTCATGTGCCATTGAGTAATCATTGAACGTCCTCCTCATCTGCTTCCTAGGCAGTAAATTATATGCCATTCTTGAACTGCACTTCCTTGGTTGTGCCTCACTAATTACATTAGTGAGGCCCTTGAAAGCTTCCAGCAGCACATGCTACGGGCTATTTTGTACTTCTACTGGCAGGACCATAGAACAAATGCCAGCATCTCATTGGAAGATAGCTGTACCGGTATTGAAGCACTGGTCATCAGAGCTCAATGTACTGATCATGTATATCGGATGCAGGACTCCAGGCTCCTGAAAGAGCTGCTTTTATCCCAGCTCTGCAATGGCCAAATAGCACTGGTGATCAGACAAATATATAGACACCCCCTTATAGCCAATATGAAGAAGTGTAGTATCTACCTAAACATATTGTGGAACTAGCCTCAAACTGTTTGTGGAGGGCTGTTTGCAATCAGGGGCTTTCCGATTTTGAGCTAATACAATAGGCAGAGAAATGCCAACAGAGGACCTTGGTGCCTCCCCTCCCCTCTAATTTGTGCCACTTCTGGAGTACCTGTGGGCACAACCACAGATTCAGAATTGGGGTCCTCAATCATCTAATGACCCATCAGCACAAAGGTTGACTGAAGGGCCACTTCTTTTTCATCACTTTTACTGTCTACTGCATTGAACTGCTGTAATGATGACTACTCATTTTTAGGGATTGCCAGGAAGAATTTATTTTATTTATTTGTTTATTTCAGAACACTTTTAACCCATTCCCTCCTGCCCACACGGCAGCACGGGGTGGCTCACAACCAAAATTCAACAGTGTAAAACAGTTCAATAATGAAAATCAGCTACATAAAATTAATAAAAACTCATTAAAAGAGCAGAACCAAATCCCCCCCATCCCCAAACCTTCCACCCTCCCTGTCTCCCTCTCCAAAGGCCTGGTGGAACAGCCAGGTCTTACACTGTCTCCGGAAAGAGGGGAGGTCTGGAGCGAGGTGGGCCTCCGTCAGGAGGGAATTCCACAGTCTAGGAGTGGCCACCGAGAACGCCCTCCCCATCGTTGCCACCTGGGAAACTTAAAGTTGGGTGTCCCCAGCCGACCGCAGGGGCCGCACCACAGCCTGGGGCATGAGGCGGTCCCACAGGTAAGCTGGGCCCAGGCCATTTAAGACTTTATAGATCAACACCAACACCTTGAAAATCAGGCCCGGGGGCACTGGTGTAATGCGCTTGCGATGACGCCACCACATTCTGCACCAGCTGCAGCCTCTGGACCATCATCAAGGGTAGCCCTTGAATTGGACCAGGGCAGATCATCCCTTCTAGAGTGCGTTGCAGTAGTCCAGTCTAGAGGTTATGAAGGCATGGATGATGGTGGCCAGATCAGAATCCAAAACATGACCGCAGGCGTCTCACCAAATGTAGCTGGCGAAAGGCGCTCCTCGCCACAGCCATCACCTGGGAGTCTAGGCGGAGCTGCAAGTCGAGAAGCACCTCCAGACTACGGACCTGAGTAGTTAAAGGGGGGCAAACTCCATCAATGACAGGAGCCACCACTCCTTCAGCCCTACCCACCAACATCACCTCCATCTTGTTGGGATTCAGCCTCAGGCAGCTCACCCTCATCCAATCCCCCACAGTTGTCAAACACCGGGTAAGCACCGAGATTGCCAGGTCTGAGTCTTCAGAAAAAGAGAGATAAAGTTGTGTATCATTGGCGTACTGATGACAACGGATGCCAAACCCTCTCACGCCCTCGCCCAAAGGCTGCATAAACACGTTGAACAAGAGAGGGGACAGAATAGAACCCTGCGGGACTGCACACATGAGGTTCCGGGGAAATGATGAACACTCATCAAGAACTGACCGTTGAGTTCTCCCAGCCAAGAAAGAGTGGAACCATTCAAGAACAATTCCGCTCACCCCAGCCCGGTCCCGCAGACGAGCCATCAACATCTCATGGTCAACGGTATCAATCGCTGCCGACAGATCTAACAGAATCAGAAGGGATGATCTGCCCTGATCCAATTCATGGTGCAAAAAAAGATATCAGTGCAAGGCTGGTGAGAGGAACGATCAGTCAGTTATTGCTGCAGCACTCACCTGAGTGATTGAGCTCAGGCTGAAACCTCATCCGTTTCAGGTTATCCAGGAGGTGGCTGGAACAATCAGAGCTTCAGGGGTATTGGGGTGTGTGGCCATCTCAGAAAGGGGTGGGATTGTCCCTTTATTATTTATTATTATTATTATTATTATAAACATTTATATAGCACCAGCCATGTGCCTGGCGCTGTACAGAACATAGAAATAGACGCGGTCCTTGCCTGTGGCTTACAATCTAAAAGACAAGGAGGGGGAGACAGGGAGAGGGGACAGTGGGAGAGACAGGGGAGAAGACAAACAAACATTAAAGCGGATGCGAAGTCTCAGGTGCATGTGCTTGGCTTGGTTACAATCAGGTTGCTTTGCTCATCATGGTGCTCTGAAGTGGGCACAGCCACATCGGCAAGGGGCAAGAGAATCTTTGTCCCATCCCCTTCTGGCATAGCCCCGCCCCCTCAGGTTCAAAGCGTGAGGGAAGGTAGCAACCCTAGTGCCTACCACCCTGAAAGAGCATCTAATCAGCTGTGACCCCATTCACCTCTCTGATACACAACCTGGAGCTTTTCCTCTCCTCCTGTCCCCATAGCACAAATGGGAAAGCGTGTTGCTAGAGCAGCACTTGAAGAATCATGATGTCAGCCTGCTGGCACACATGAAGACAGGGCACTAGGCTGTGCCAGGCACGTCCTTCCGTTTGCAGAGATTAACCTCTGAATGATAAACCATGGAAAGAGAAATTGCAGAGTTACGTTTCTAATGCGCCGTCGATAACAAATAAGGGTGGAGGGCACTGTTTCTCACAAAGAGGATTATTAATTAAGTGATGCCCCTTTAACAGCACAATTTGCATTCTAAAAGGGAACAAGGTAAAAACGCTTTTAAAACTTATGGGCATTTTCTATGTACCATTTTGTTTCCTAGGCAGATGGAGGATTCTTCAGTGTGCCTCAGGCTGGAGATTGTTAGCATAATTAAGAAGGGGAAATGTCTAATATGAGACCTGTATGCAAGCCACATTAAAACACTTAGTGTGCAGTGCATCATGGGGGCTGTATTCCTCAATGACCTTTTAAAGAAATATGGTCTGAAATCTCTAGTTGGAATCTGTATGAAGGCACAGATGTTTACAGATGTTAGCCAGCACTTGAAACAATATTACCAATTCCACTCGGTGGTAAAGAGCTCATTTCCCATTCCAATTGCATAGCAACTGCAGATGTAAATTGAACAGTGATCCTTTTTCAAATCTTTCACTGGAGAAACAAAAACAAATGCTCTTAGAACAGGAACATTTGCAGAGCTGCAGGGCAGAGTGCCTTTCTCAAATGTAGAAGGAAATGGATGTTGAAAGAACTCAGCACCTTGCAGGATGGAGCCTGAGTAAGAAGAAAGGGTGAATGATCACAGAGTAGCAATAAAAAGGTTTCTGTAGCATGTGAGATTTGTATCTGAGAGAGACACCAAGCAATCTAAATTTGTTCTTGCTTTTATAAAAATCAAATTAAGGGGTTGTCTGTAATTTTATGTAGAAAAAATGCATGCATACTTAAAGAGTACTCTAATCCTTTCTACTAGAGGTGGGACCCTGGGCCCATTACCAGCTACCGGATTTACTGGTTACCGGTTCTGTAAAAACTGGATTCCCGGATTAAATCCGGTATACCGGTACCGGATTTATTTCATTGAGTTCAATGGGGCGCTGTGTCCCCATTGAAATCAATGAAATAAATGAATTCCTTCCCCCTCCCCCTCCCAGGCTGCGCGGGTGGAAGGGGGGACACCCCCCACCCACCCTGCCCAGCCTGGATTTTTGTTTAAAAA
>QEPC01003743.1:4351611-4386537 GCA_003113815.1 Sphenodon punctatus | reverse complement strand
CCCCCACTCCCCTCCCAGTGAACCCAAGAGTCCTGGCTCCAAGCCCCCCGGGCCCCTGCTCTAATCCACTAGCCCCCCACTCCTCTCTCAGGGAACCCAGGAGTTCTGGCTTCCACCCACCCATCCAGGTGGGAGCAAGGACTCCTGGGTTCCCTGGAGCATCCCCCTGCTCTAACCCACTAGCCTCCCACTCCTCTCCCAGGGAACCCAGGAGTCCTGGCTCCCACCCACCCATCCTCCAGCTCTAACCCACTAACCCCCCACTCCCCTCCCAGGGAACTCAGGAGCCCTGGCTCCCAGCCCCCCTACTCTAACCCATCCCCTCCCCCCCTCCATTTACTCACCGCTGGTGACTTGGCTCGGAGGCTCCTCAGGCTCCATCCTCTTCGTCCCGGTCCCGTCCTCTGTCCTCCTGATGTCTGCGCGGGAGCTCCCAGCACTGAACTGTTCAGTTGCTGGGAGCTGCTACGCAGCCGGGCTTCCCCAAGTTCCCCTTCGGCACCTCCTTCCCAGAGTCAAGTCAGTTTGACTCGACAGGGAGGGAGGAGGGAGGAAGGGCTGGGAGCTGCATGCGTGGCAGGAGCTCCCAGCCTCCCCCCCTGCACAGGCGGGACACTGGGCAGTTCATACCAGGGCGCCTGTATGCAGTGCCCTGGTATGAACTTTCCCCTTGCCCGGTCCCTGCAATGGAACAGTGCTCCCTGCGGCACCATTCCATTGCAGGGTCCCTTTATGCGGAATGGACGGCACTTCTAGCCACCCAAATCCTCATAAAGGGAGAAAACGCCTCCCTTTTGTCCCTGAAAGGCTTCCTTAGGAAGCCTTTCGGGGGGGGTGAGTCACCGGTTGGTGAGAATGTTCGGAGTCACCTCGAAGAACCTGGTTTAGAGCAGCAACCTTCTCTGAAGGTTGCTGCTCTAAACCAGGTTCTTTGAGGTGGCTCCAAACATTCGTCACGGCACGCACGGCCGCTTTTTTTTCTCTTTTCTTCTTTTCAGACTGTCACTCTGGGCCAGCTGGCCAGCCAGGGGAGTCCTGGGAGGGGCATTGCCCCTCCCCCCCAGGTGGCCCACCACCACTGCCCACACTATAGGTGGCAGGGGAAGCAGCGGCACCAGGAAGTGTTAGCCCCAGTGCAGCTGCACCTCCTGCCTGTATTATAGCAGTGCCCTTGCTGCAAAGTGCAGATTGTGCATTTATGGGTGTAACATCAAGTCTGTGCATGGGGAAGTTTCTTATTTTTTTACCAGTTCCAAGTAGAATAAGGGTGCTTTTTACAACGGAGAGCTTTTTCCTGTATTTTTAAAGTCCAGGTTGGGAAAACTCCCATGGGGGGGATTTAGACCCTCTTCCTGGAAGTTGCCCAGGTGCCACTGGAAAGAGAGGTGCTGGGAAACTCCCAGATGTTTTGAGATGAAGACTTGGTAAGACCCCAATATCTGAGGTCTTACAAGTCTGCGTCTCAAAACATCTGGGAGTCGTCAGGCACCACTGTTTCCAGTGGTGCCCGGGTGACCTCCAGTCTGGGGAGGAGCACCTAAATCCCCTCCAGGGTTTTTTCCCAACCTGGACTTTTAAAATACAGGAAAAAGCTCTCCCATGTAAAAATGCCCTAAGTCTCTCTTTCAATAAAATGCAGTTGTTGTTTTCCAAAACTGGAGCTAGGAAGAAGTTAAAAGCCAAAGGAAGGGATTTTTGCTCTCTTTTTTCACTCTGTCAAGGCTCCTTTGTGGACATTGGGTGTCCACAAGACACCGCTGCAGTCCGGTTCAGTCCGTGCAGCCCCAGCTCATGTGTTTAGCATGTAGAACCTAATAAACAGGCATCCCCCTGCATTTATTTATGTGCATTTGGGCATCCCCCACTCACAGGTTTAGCACGACAAACCTAATACACAGGCAGGCGTTCTTCCCTGCCACGCTTCGCCCACCAACCCCCATCCTTTCCCAGTATCCTGCCCCGTGTCATGACTCACAGACATGGCAAACCATGGAGAAAAGAAGCTGTCACAGCTGTTTCTTTCTTCCGGTCTATTATGACTCCGGGAGGCGGTCCAACACCTGCTATCCCCACCCACTCATAGGGGTGCATACTCACATTTTATATCTGCCAGCGTTTGGCGGCTGGTTCCCCTCCACCCCAATTTAAAAATTACATGCTTCCATGGTGCTAACATATATAACATTTTTAGATGAGTTGGCATGTGCACTGACATGCTTGTGACAAAAATGTCTATGTAGTTTAATAGCCACATGGATTGGCAGTGCTGATGCAGCAACATACGTACACCCAGCATAAGCTCTGCAAAAACTTTTTCAACCAATAGCCAGCCTATAACCAGCAACAGCCAATAGCATCTTATGCTTGGAATGCAGTTTGTCCTGTAAGGAAATATGACCAATACTGGCCAATAGCTGCTCCCATGCGGTATATAGACAATCTTAACTAGGCAACCGCCCAGCTCCTTAAACCTTTCAGATCATTTGGCACGTGGTCTGAAGAGTTCACTGACACTAGCGCTACAGATATGGGGACACAAGCCAAGAACTTCATGGTGGTCATTATCGCGCTCCAGACCTTTGTTATCACTTCTCAACAGAACATGTGAGTGATCCTGGTCTCTTCTTCCTTGCTCCAGGGAATACACCTTTGGCAAGCGGCTCGGTAGGCGAAGAGTGCCTGCAATGGAACACGGGAGGTAGCGGTGCTGGTAGTTGCCTGGCTGTCATTCTGAGCCATGGCTACAGCAATGGAAAGGCTGTGAAAGTCACTCCAGAGAAGGTGATGGCTTTGAAACAGAGAGGCTTGGGCACGTGCTACAAACCAGGATGACATGGGACAACACATGTTTTAATTTGGAGTGCCTTAGGCTTTTAAGGTGGATGTTATGTGCACGTCAGTGAGAGTGAGAGAGGGGCAGGAAGTGGTTGCTCCTCTGAATGCTCTGGGCTCTTCGCCTGCGATTCTATGATGTTAGCAGACCCATATTCATAGAGGCACTGCATGCAACCTTATTGACGGGATGCGGACACGTGAGCACACATTAGCCCACATGGCTCTACATGCTCCAAGATCACTCTGTGAGTGGGGACTATGTGTCTGATGGGCAGTGGCCATGTGGCCGGTGAGGGGGGGCAGTTGGACACTCACCTTGTGTGGTCTGCCGTCTCATTTGTTAACACCCATTACCTCCATCTAAGGCTGCTTCCAACGTTATGGGGGGTGGGGGTGGAACTTGCGCAGTCGCGATTGTGGCTCTGTAATTGTGGGAATTAGTGCCTGTGAGAAGGCACTAATTCTCTTTTATCACACAAGGACACTCATGCATTACCAGGTTCCCAAATGTAGCCTTTCCAAGGCCACGTGTTCTCAAATAATATAAAGAAATTAATAGGAGATGATACGAGTATTAGTGTATTCTCACAGGCGCAATCCCTGCAGTTAGAGAGCTGCAGTCGTGATTGCGCAAGTCCTCCTCCCTTCCATGTAATGTTGAAAAGCAGCCTTAGAGAGGAAAGGCTCTTTTCCCAGGGTAACGCGATCTTTCCACAAGGAGTCAGCGCTTCCACTCTGGCTGTGCCTCTCCCCTTCCACCCAAAGCAGCTTGGTTCCTGGAGCTGTGCTTCCAGGCACTTTTGTTATGAGTGCAGTATCTCTCAGGAACACTGGAGAGAATGTGCAGTAAAAGTGCAGCTGTTTCATTTTTTCCAGTCAACTGTTGCTGAGCCAAAGGAAGGACAAAGCACATCCCTAGCCCATCTTTCCCCTCTGTAGAGACTCCCAAACTTGCCGAGAGGATTTCCTTCAATTGGGCACAAATGACTGTGTTCAGCTGTATAACTACCTAAGGGGACCCATTTGTCAAGTCGATGTGTGTTAGAGTTCACAGTCTGGGTCATGGGCAGACATGCAGGATGAGGACCTGGAACATGGTTAGAGTGGGATCAGATCAGGACCAGGAGAAGACACAGGAAGGGCCAGGTTCAGATACAGGTGAGAATAGGCTCAAGCTCACAGGACAGGCTCACGTGGGAATGGGCACAGGCTGTGGTCAGAAACAGAGCTGCAGCGGGTCTACCCACAGGTAATAACCGCATTTTCAGGCACCCCCAGTGGGCACATGATTGGGTACCCAGTGCCCGAAAATGCAGGTATTACTGGGGCATCCTAGGATGTCCAACGACCCCGATCCTGGCACCCATGGCTTCCTGGGCTGACTCACCTCACCTGGTGAGGTGCTCCTTCAGTCCTGGTTGCTGCTCCCTGCTCCTCCCCAGTCTATGCGCGACTCAGCTAAGCTTGGGGGCAGGAGGGTAAGAGAGTAGGCATCTTCCCACCTGCATGCACCCCCCAATGGGTTCCCCATTTGCAGGGGGACCCATATCATGTTTGCAAATGTGTCCTGCATGTGCACCCCCATTTTTGGTCCCTCTAGAAACTGGGGACACACTAGGGGGTGCACACAGGTGGAAAGAGGCCTCTTCGATCCGCGCACGGGCCAGGGAGGAGCAGCAAGCAGTAACCGGACTGGAGGAGCAGCAGCCCGGCAGTGAGGTGAGTCAGCCTGGGGAGTCAGGTAACCTGTTGGGTCATGTTCGGGTACCACAACTGGGGTGAGTCAGGCATCCCAGATTCAACTAGAACTGCACCCTGGGTGCAGTTCAAGACAGGAACAGGTTCAAGTACAGGCTCAGATGGGAACACGTTCAGGTGTCAGGCTCCGGGGTAAGGAGCTGTGGGGGGGAACAAGGAGGGAGAAGGAAGGCCAGGGCTATCAGGCTCCAAGGCACGGAGCCAGGGAGAGAGAGACACAGTAGGAGGAACCAAGGCCCAGGCACAGGGGAGAAAATGGGTGTCCTCAAGGCGACCCTCTGAAACCTCTCAGTCGCTCTCTTGGACCCAAGAGATTATGCACTCAGCATCTCTACCAGACACGCTGGTTTAAGAAGGCATGCGACTCATCATTGAGGCCAGGGTCTGAAGCCAGAGGGAGAAACCACCACCGGGACGGAAGGCTCCCACGAATGGGAAACTTGCAGGTGTACCTAGGGGAAGGGGAGTTCGGAGGAGCCCAGCCACAAGGGTACAAGCTGCGATGCTCAAGTCAGGGAAGCTGGCGGGTCAACCAGTACCCTGGAAGCAAAGGGGAAACTGGGCAGGAGCCTGCCTAGAGCAGGGGAGGAACTAAGGCACAAGCCCACACGGGGCAAGGGGAAGGGGCTGAGCCCAAGCCCACATGGGGCAAGGGGAAGGGGCTGAGCCCAAGCCCACATGGGGCAAGGAGAAGGGGCTGAGCCCAAGCCCACATGGGGCAAGGGGAAGGGGCTAGGCACAAGCCCACAAGGGGCAAAGGGAAGGGGCTAAGCACAAGCCCACACGGGGCAAAGGGAACAAGTAAGCACGGGTTACGCACAAGACAAGAGGAACAAGCAAACCTGGGGCACAGACAAGACAGGGGAGAACAAGCAAGCAAGGGGCACACACAAGACAGGGGGAACAAGTAAGCAAGGGGAATGCACAAGACAGGGGGAAACAAGCAAGCAAGGGGCACACACAACATACAGCACAAGTACGCCTCAAGTATAACAAACAAGAATAGGAAGGGGGTAACAGACATTGCTCCACCAGCTTCCTGTGGCCAATCAGGAAGCTGGGAGGCAGGACTAAGGTAATTGGCTACAGCTGGGAAGGGGCATGACACACAAGGAGCAAGCATACAAAGGGGACAGAAGGGGGAAAAACCCACACCCTCACCAGTCTACCAGGTGGTGCAGGGCGCTGGAGTGCTTGTCCAGCACCCCAAGGGCCATGGGTTCAAGACCCAACCCTGACATAAGGACAGGCAAAAACAAACAGGCTAGGCCTTGGGCTAAGGAAAGGATAAGTTGGCAGGGGAAGGTACATATGAGGGACAGAGGGCCCTCAACTTTGATCCAAGGTCTACACCCAGTTGTGACAGTGGCTCTATGGGTGGAGACAGTAGCCCAGATTAGCACCTCAGGATGGGTCGCCACCTGTCTGTCAGGTGGCCGCCTGATGTTCGCCCGGACCAGTCACCTGCTCGCTCCACAGCTTCTGCCCACGGCATCAGCATTTGCTAGCTGATGTGGGCTAATGTGCACCCATGTGGTTGCCTCCCATCTGTTCAGGTGTGTGCAGCCTCCACACGTGTAGAGGTCCACCAGGACTATAAAGTCCTGGGCAAAGTGCCTAGAGTGGTCCCAGAAGTGACGCGGCGGGGAGGGGACAGAGTGCGGCAGGGAGGAATGCCGCCTGGTTCGTCATGCAGAACCTGTGAATGGCAGCTGTGTGGGGCTCCATGGATCAACCCTAGACTCCAGCGGGTTTATCTGTTAACACACGATGGAGCCAATCACCACCCAGAAACCCTGACCTGCAAGTTCAAGGCCGCTGTTTCTCACAGAGGACTACTACTAATAATAATTTCTATTTTTATAGCACCCCACTGCCAGATTGCCCTCAGGGAGCGATCATAAAAATATAACATAAGTACAACATTAAAATATAACATAAAATCCATTAAAAATATAAGTCTCCTTAAAAACAATTTTAAAGACGGAGGGTAGGATAACACAAATTAAGGGGCAGCATTTACAGTCATGGAAGTGAGGCCATGATACTGGGCCCAGTCTCCAAGGGCAAGACATGTGCTGATTTGGAAAGCATCTGAATCTGCAAAACCAGCAAAAATAGTTATACACACAGTAACTCACTTGTAGACTACAGTCACCAACCAGTCCAGGAGAAAGGCACTCTGAAAAACTGACATTGTTTCCCTTTGAGCCAATGACATCATCTTTTCCAGGGAAGTTTGATGCTAAAGAAAAATGCACCTGCATCCTACATCCTGTGCATTGTGCATCCTACATTGTGGATATTTCATGCTGCTAACAGTACACACTGTATACTTACTCCTCTACAAAGCACTTTCAGTCTCAAAATGGAAGCAAAAGGGTAAAGGAGCAAACAAGGGTAAGAGACCATTATGTGGATATCCATTGCTTTATGTCATCATCACAGAAATGACCACATTAGTTCCCTGAGAACACTTAAGAAAACACATTGAGTTTAAGTAAGGGTTTAGCCATAAAACAAAGAAGCTAAAAATGTGTATGTAAATTTGTTTCAACATGTTCAATAATCCTTTTCAGGATGTGAAATAGGATTGTGTTCCTTGTTGCAGAGTAATAACTGACTCATAATCAGTAAGGACAAATGCAGCTGAAGGTTTAAAAAGAGAACTTTACTTAAGACTTTCCAGGCACAGATCCTTAGTTGCATCTAACTAGTAGTAAGACATGGGGGCAGGAGGGTAAGAGAGTAGGCATCTTCCCACCTGCATGCACCCCCCAATGGGTTCCCCATTTGCAGGGGGACCCATATCATGTTTGCAAATGTGTCCTGCATGTGCACCCCCATTTTTGGTCCCTCTAGAAACTGGGGACACACTAGGGGGTGCACACAGGTGGAAAGAGGCCTCTTCGATCCGCGCACGGGCCAGGGAGGAGCAGCAAGCAGTAACCGGACTGGAGGAGCAGCAGCCCGGCAGTGAGGTGAGTCAGCCTGGGGAGTCAGGTAACCTGTTGGGTCATGTTCGGGTACCACAACTGGGGTGAGTCAGGCATCCCAGATTCAACTAGAACTGCACCCTGGGTGCAGTTCAAGACAGGAACAGGTTCAAGTACAGGCTCAGATGGGAACACGTTCAGGTGTCAGGCTCCGGGGTAAGGAGCTGTGGGGGGGAACAAGGAGGGAGAAGGAAGGCCAGGGCTATCAGGCTCCAAGGCACGGAGCCAGGGAGAGAGAGACACAGTAGGAGGAACCAAGGCCCAGGCACAGGGGAGAAAATGGGTGTCCTCAAGGCGACCCTCTGAAACCTCTCAGTCGCTCTCTTGGACCCAAGAGATTATGCACTCAGCATCTCTACCAGACACGCTGGTTTAAGAAGGCATGCGACTCATCATTGAGGCCAGGGTCTGAAGCCAGAGGGAGAAACCACCACCGGGACGGAAGGCTCCCACGAATGGGAAACTTGCAGGTGTACCTAGGGGAAGGGGAGTTCGGAGGAGCCCAGCCACAAGGGTACAAGCTGCGATGCTCAAGTCAGGGAAGCTGGCGGGTCAACCAGTACCCTGGAAGCAAAGGGGAAACTGGGCAGGAGCCTGCCTAGAGCAGGGGAGGAACTAAGGCNAACTGCAAAAACCCCATCTCCCTTCCATGTACACATAAACTTAGCAGCGCCATCTGGTGGCTCTGTAGTCAATTACTGTTCTTAATCCAGCAGGCTTGTGGATGTTGCATATACCAACACTCCTTTCTAGTTAATTGTTGGTCTCTTGCCACATTTATCCTGCAGTAAATTACCATTTCTACACTATGTGCAAGAAAACCAATATTAATGATATTAATGCCGTTGTCCTAGGGGAAGAAGGTGTTTCCCTTTTCGCAAGCATCATAGGAAGATTGTTCCCTACCAAAATGTCCATATACTGGACACTGCTGATATAACATCCTTTTTAAAATGCAGTGGCCTGAAAATTGACACAGGATTAAAACAGACATGCACCTTAACTCTGCTTTAACATCACTTTAACATTTTTATGCATGTTGCAGGGCTGCATAGGGTGCAAATACAATTAAGAAATGTCAAAGCGGAGTTAAGTTGCATGTCTGTTTTCACCCACATACAAACACAGCAAAAAAACAGCATGTACCTGATGTGCATATTGGAAATATTACAAGTTCCAGACACCTATTACAGCATGTACAAGGTTAGATAAATACATCCCCACTCTCTCACAACAGCAGCTTCCCAAAATGTATGTCAGAGGAGTATTTACAGCCAAATCCAGAAGGAGTTTGTGATTCTAACATCACTCCCATTAATGAGAAAAATGTCAGTAGACAATAGAGATTTTTTTTGCTCCTGCTTATCAAATCCTTCAAAAAGCTGATAACTAGTCCTTATAGATTGTCTGAGTCAGATATAACTCTGAATCTATTATTTTACTAGAACCCTTGGGGTAAACTTATCACCTGGAAACCATTTTACATGGACAATTTGACTTTCATGTGTGGTGTCATAACGTACCCTAGATGGAAATCTAAAATAAATTATATGGAGTACAGCCTTCCTAGTGCTGAAATTTATTGTTCCCACACTACAATAATTTTGAAAATTGTATCCCTTAAGCTACAAGACTTGAGACATTATTAACTGCTTGAACTGAAAGAGCATTCTGATTGGCTGGTATAAAAGCTAGGGGTTGGGATTAATTTCTATGGAACCACAAGCTTATCTGAAACTGTTTTTCAACCATCTAAACTGCCAACTTTATCTTCTTCTGCAACACAACATCCATTTTATCACCATCATGCCCAATATATATTGTCATTTCAGTAAAGCTGTTCCAGGAAGTGAGAATGTGTCTAATCCTCTGTTGATATGGTTGTCTGAGACAATCATACCCCAGAGAGAGAAGAAGGTATTTTCTGGGGCATCTTAGCTTCGTCCAACATGATTTTTTCTCACTAAGCAAGCCTCCTGCTTCTGGAATGCATTCCTGCAGCATGTCACAAATTGAAACTTGTCAGTTTCATTGGCTGCAGTTTGCTAATAATGATTATGGTGTCTCTAGGAAGCCAAATTATTTTAATTACATAGGGGAGGGGGTGATTTAGGAAGCTGTGTGTCTGTCTTTACATCAGTCCTGAACCAATAGCCCAGACAGGAGCTAAACCAACTCCCTCCAGCAACACCAGGCTCAATGCACTGCTACAAAAATTGAGTACAAGTCCTGGACTAGGCAAAGGAAGTTCTCTGGGTGGTAGAAATCCATGACATACTGGCAACTCGGTGGCCGGGCCGCGTCTTTGGAACTCCCTACCGGAGGAAGCTCGCCTGGCCCCAAGTCTCTTGATATTCCGACGTAAGTGTAAAACCTGGCTGTTCGCCCAGGCTTTTGGGGAGGGTGGGAGGGTTTAGTGGGTTTTGTCTCCCCTCCCCTATTGATTTGTGTATCCCGGGCCCTGTTCTTAATATTTTTAATATTTTATATTGTATTTTTATATATTTTAAATTGTTTTATACTGTTTTTATTGTTGGAAGCTGCCCTGAGCTGTATTCAGGAGGGACGGGGTATAAATTCAATAAATAAATAAATAAAACAGACAATAGGATTCTATTGCCTTATCCCCACCCCCTCGCATGTCAGGACACCATGGCATAATACACCAGCCAAAGAATCCAGGTTTATTTGTGGGTTTTTGAGGGGGTCAGTCTCCAGCCACATTCCTCACAAGCAAGAGAACTGGTATTTAGATGTCAAAAACCCCAAATCATCAGGGCAATCTGTGTGTCCCCAGCGACCTCCTGTCCCATCTTCTAGCAAGCAGCTTCCACCTCTAAATTTTCCTTATAAGATGCCTCAATCTTGTGCAAGGCACTCATAAGCATAATTATGTCTAGGCTTTGTCCAGTGGCACCCAGCCCAGAGGCTGTGGTCTATGAAGTTTTTTCACTCCATTGTAATGTTTTTGCCAATATAGCTGTAGATACAGTCCTGGATACAGGATACAGTCCTGTCAATGGAAGCGCCTTTCTACCAGTAGGTCTTTTTCCTGCAACCCTACTGGGCCACCATCCATAAAAGAAAGAACAGAATTTATTTCACTAGAACAGCATCAACACTAAAAGGTCATGCCAGATGAATATCTGTACCAAAGGCCTTTTCAACAAGTAAAAGATGCAAGAGAAAATATTTTTGCTAGCAAAATATCTAGGGAAGATGTGGTTCTACAGATACAAAATGCGTGTGAAGACAAGCCCAGAGAAGCATCCCCAGTTAGGAATCAGAAATCCAATCTGAAACTCCTCCTGGGGTTGAATGTTCCCAACCAAATTCTCATAACATTGTCTCACCAGAGTCTTTCCTCAGGACAAACTGGGATGGGATAGTGTTATATCTGCAGCAAGTGCCCAGGGGCCACCAAAGGACGGGTGTACACTGCCATGTGGGTACAGCACCAGGGTGGCTACCCTGAGCCCCATGCTTCCTTGCACTTCTACAGGCCCCACAGTCCCTCCCACCACTTTGAGACTCTCACTGGACTCTGTGAGGTAGCAGTGACAGCGGTAGCTCCATAGCTCCCAGCAGGGCCTCTAAAATGCAGATCATTAGTGCCCTGGGCCCGCGAAGCCAACACTCTGCCACCTCCACCTACTCTCAGAACTTCCTGGCAGCACATAGGTTGCTTGCAGAGGATGCTGCTACAAAGTTTTCAGAGGGGATGGGGCTTGGGGGCAGGGCCAGAGTTTCCAGGTTGAGGAAGTGGGCCACCTTCAGGAGTGGAAGTGACAGCGCCCTCCCCTCCTAGCAGTGGCAAGGTGTTCCACCTTTGTGCCTGAGACTCCCGACGGGGCCCGGCCCCCACTCAAGTCTCCAGTGGCACGGGCAGAGTCCTGGTGGGACCCTCAGACATAGCAGCATTGATTCAAGGCACTGGATCTTTATCTGATATAAAGATATAATGAGAATATTGCGTGTGAGATACTAAAAGGACTGTTTCTCTGCCTTTTGGACATTTTCCCTGAGATCTTCTGAAGCGGTTGACAGAATTGTTTTGGTCTTATCTGCCTAGCAGTATT
This sequence comes from Sphenodon punctatus, assembly GCA_003113815.1. Lineage (NCBI taxonomy): Eukaryota > Metazoa > Chordata > Lepidosauria > Sphenodontia > Sphenodontidae > Sphenodon > Sphenodon punctatus. The sequence goes on along the minus strand of QEPC01003743.1, from coordinate 4,374,869 downwards.
TCCCTACCATCGTGAACTATTAATGCTGCAGAGAAAGACCTCTTGCTGCTGCCACTGCTTGGGAGTGGGGGGAGACACCATCACTGCTGCTCCGGAGGGTGGCTACTGGGACAGGTGCTTCTGTAGGAGGCCCACTCCCCCAGCCCAGCAACCCTGATCCCGGCCTTGCTCCCTCACCTCACCTTGGGCCCTGCCTGTTGTAAGCCTGGGCCTGTATGCTTGCATGCAGAAAAAGAACAAGAGGTTGAATCTGTCATCCTCTACCCCAAAGCTGGCCTTACACCACAGGCTTTCCAGGGACCCTTCAGTGGCCCATTTTCACTGGGGCAGGGTCTGGAGGCTCCACTCCCTCCCAGCCACGCCCCAAACACTACTACGTTTAAGGCCTCACGGAGGATGCTGCAATGGAGGAGGGGCCGCCAGGGGCCCTGCATTTTACCTTCATCCTGGGAAGATTCAAAGGCTGGCCTGGTCCTCCCACAATCCTCCAGGCTTCCCAAGGATTTCCCTTGGAATTCCATAGAGCTGGGAAGAGTAGAGCAGTGGAATAGAACTGTGTTCTCCTCAGCGCCCGAGTTCTTGGTGTGAGTCAAACAGGGCCCCGAGGATTCTGCATTTCCACCACTGCTGCCAGTGGGGCGAATGCAGAATCGACGGGGCCCTACTGGTAGAGCAGCATTTGCTCCTGCAGGGTCATTTATGAGGCTGCCTTTGAGAAGATGGACGAGGATTTGGCCGATGCCTTAGTGTGGTTCTTGTTGTGAAAGCCCAACAATGTGCAATATGTTACATTTCCAAAACAGAGACTAATTTATAAAAATGAATACGTTTATCAGTTGCGAGTTCTAACCTTTTTTCTGGTACAATTTGGGTTTTCAAAGAGCATAAGACCTTGGGTTGTTTCCCTCTCACAGGTCACAGCACTCTTCTCTCTCTGCTATTCTCCTCCAAGTGCTTCCTCCACCCTGCTTAAAGGGGCAGCTCCCTTTTTTAAGCTACATGCCCAATATGACTGCAAATGTGACTACGTAATCCAAGAATAAGTATTACAACAATGAGTATGAAAAATGGAACCATTCCAACTACTCATTTCTTAATTATATTATTTTAACACCTGCACAGTCTCCCCCTGTTGGAAAAATGTCTGTCCCACCAGTTAACAGACATTTCTGTCTTATTATCACTACTTTTTACATGCAGAATTTATTAGCATTTGTACATATGATGCTTCCTAACTATCTATTTCAGTTGGTAGTTAATAAAATCATCAGATTTAAACAACTGAGTAAAAACAAAAAGTGGGTCTGTAAAATTCTGTTTCTGACTCAAAAATACATGTACAGACTGGGCTCTGACTTCTGCCCACTATAAATTGGTAAATGGTGGCTGTCCTGGGTGATAATATGTATCTTTGACCTTCTTGGTCTGGTTGACTGTCTTTGAGTCTTTGCAGCAGATGATGATACTTCCCCTTAAGCTGACATACTAGTCTCATCTCCTGAAGTCTCTTGAGCCATCTCTGAATCAACACTCTCTGGAACAGAATGGTCAATGGAGAGTTCCAAGTCAACAGGAATCAGTCCCTCTGCAGACTGCAGTGTCTGGTTAGAGTTCATCATGAACTCTCTGGCTTGGGACGTCCGAGCTAACCTGAAAAGGAAATCCAGTGACGGACTGTGGCACAAGTTCAGTCTTCATCCTCTGAAATTGCCAAATCCTAGATGATACTGGTATTCCTTTGAAGGGTGAGTGAAACCCCCCTTCAAAGCACTCTTTTTTCCTTGTCTGACTTCTGGCTTTGATGCTCAGCTATGAGACAGTCACAGGACATTAACAGATTGTGTTGGAGTATTCAAGTCTTTCCTGAGCCTCCTTCTTGTTTGACCTTATACACTGGACAATCTTCTCCTTTTCTTTGTATGATTGTCCCAGAAAGCCCTTAGTTTTCTCAGTCCACCTTGTTCAGACAGATGTCTCACCAGGACATGATTGCCAGGCTGAAGAGGAGAGCCACACACTTTTATATCATTATCTCCGGAGGAAGGGCGAGCAGCCAAAAGGTGGGGGTCAGGATGGTGCAGATGGGAGGGGAGACGTGGCTATAGGGGTGGTTATGGGGCACGGAAGGTATGGTCCGAGGGGACAGGTGACTCGGCCTCCCAGGGGACCACGGTGCCTGGTAGAGGTTACGAGGTGAGGGTGAGGGAGGATCAGGGTCTAAGGTCCATCTGTAAAAGGCTGCTGCTGCTGAATGCAAGGTCCATAATGAATAAGGCCCCGGTGATCCGGGACTTGATCCTAGATGGATGGCTGTGGGCCCTGAATGCATTACAGAGACCTGGCTGGACAGGGAGGCGGGACCAGTGCTTGCGGACCTCATTCCGGATGGGTATGCCGTGCAGCACCAGCCCCGCACGGGGGGGCTGGGGAGAGGTGTAACTATTATTTTTAGAGAGAGATGGCCAGTTATGAGATATCCACTTCAGGCGATTCCAGGTATTGAAGCCCTCCATGTGGTGTTTGATTTGGCTGGGGGCAAGCTTGGGGTGCTGCTGGTATACCGGGCCCCTTCCTGTCCAGCAGCGTCCCTTGCCGCTCTAGCAGAGCTGGTCTCGGAGGTGGCGCTGAACTCCTACAGGACTTTGTTGCCCATGTTGACGCCGGCCTTGTAGGAGCGGAGCATGAGTTCATGGCTGCCATGGCGACCATGGACTTGTTCCAGGTGGTCAACTGCCCGACCCATGTAGGGGGCACATTCTTGACCTGATCTTCTGTTCTGGCCTTGAGGCGGGTGATCTGGTAGTGGGGGGTGTGAGGGTTACGCCCTTATCATGGACGGATCATTATCTCCTGCAGGCCAGTCTCTCAGCGCACCTCCTCCAGAAGGGGAATGGACCAGTTAGGTTGGTCCATCCTTGGAGGCTGATGGAACTACAGCGATTCTAGGAGGCTCTGAGGGAATTAACCTTAGACCCGGAGGGCCACTCTGTCAATGAGCTTGTCTGGCACTGGAACATCTGGCTGGAGGGGGCTATTGACAGAGTGGCTCCAAGACGCCTTCTCTCTCTGTCTCGTCAGCGTAGGGCCCCTTGGTTTGCTGAGGGGCTGCAGTGTATGAAACAGGTAGGTAGGAGGCTGGACTGACACTGGCATTGGACTCACTCTGACCGACTTCTCCATAGGACCCATTTGTGGTCCTATGTTGAGGCTGTGAGGACAGCAAAGGAGGAGTTCTTCGCTGCCCTCATAGCATCTGCAAAGTTGCGTCCAGTGGAGCTGTTCCAGGTGGTGCGGGGGCAGGTCAGTCTGGCCTCCCTCCGCCTGGACGGGGACTTGTCCCAGGCCTGCTGTGAGGAGTTTGTCATCTACTTTGCAGACGAGATCGCTCAGATCCAGAGTAACTTGAAAGCAGTAGGTGTGGAGCATGAGGTTATGGAGGCGCCGTCTGGTCGAACTTTCTGGGATGAGTTTCAGGAAGTGACGCCAGCTGATATGGTGAATGTCCTGGGGTCTGTTAGGGCCACTAGTTGTGAATTAGATCTGTGCCTGTCCTGGTTAGTGAAAGCCTCCAGGGAGACTTTGGGTACGGTGCTGGCAAGGGTTGTGAATGCGTCCCTTTGGCAGGGGAGGCTGTCACCCAGTCTCAAGGAGGCTGTGGTGCGCGCCCTGCTGAAGAAGCCATCTCTGGATGTGGAAGCACTCCCCAGCTACCGACCTGTCTCTAATCTTCCCTTTTTAGGGAAGGTTATTGAATGGGCAGTGGCACTGCAGCTCCAGGCGCATTTGGACAACATCGGTTTCCTTGACCCTTTTCAATCTGGGTTCCGCCCTGGCTATGGTACTGAGATGGTGTTGGTGGCCGTGGTGGATGATCTCCGCCGGGAGATGGATGCAGGATGTTCGACATTTCTGATCCTGCTATATCTCTCAGCCGCTTTTGACACCGTGGACCATGGGCTTCTGCTGAGACAGTTGCGAGACCTGGGGGGCCTAGACGGGACTGTCTTTGGGTGGTTTTGCTCATTCCTCTCGGGGAGAAGCCAGCAGGTGGTGCTGGGGACTGAAATATCAAGCCCCTGGGCCTTATCCTGCAGCGTTCCGCAAGGTTTGATTCTGTCTCCACTATTGTTTAATGTGTATATGCAGCCCCTGGGGGAGATCGTGAGGGGGCTTGGGGTACGTTGTCACCAATATGCTGATGATACTCAGCTGTACCTCTCATTTTCAACTGTCCCAGGTCCTGCCGTCTCATTGCTTTCCCAGTGTTTGTAGGCCATTGCAGATTGGATGAGGCAGAGCAGACTGAAACTAAATCCCGATAAGATAGAGGTGNCCCCCTGTGGGGGGGGGGGGTCCATCCTCCTATTGCCCAGCACATTCGAAGTCTGGGGGTGGTGTTGGACTTGGGTCTCCATCTGGATCGGCAAGTGGAGGCAGTGACTAAGACCACCTTCTGTCAGCTGTATCTGGTGCGGAGGCTGTGCCCATACATTTCCAGGCCCAACCTGGCCACCCTTATCCATGCCTTCATCACCTCGAGGCTGGACTACTGCAATGCGCTCTACGTAGAGCTTCCCTTGTTTCTGGTTTGGAGGCTGCAGCTGCTGCAGAATGCGGCAGCCCATCTCCTTATGGGAACTGGGTGATGGGAGCACATAACACCAGTGCTCCGTGCTCTGCACTGGCTGCCTATAGTGTACTGAGCCAGATTCAAGGTGTTGGTATTGATCTATAAAGCCCTGAACGGTCTGGGCCCCTCATACCTCGGGGACTTCCTCGCCCTCCGTGCCTCAGAGCGATCCCTTCAGTGCACTGGGGGCGTCTTCTTGGAGGTCCTCCGGGTGAGATGGGGGGCTACAAAGGAGAGGGCGTTCTCAGTGGCCAGGCCGCGACTTTGGAACTCCCTCCCAGAGGCCTGGCCCCAGGTCTGCTGGCGTTTCGTCGAGCCTGCAAGACCTGGCTGTTCTCCCAGGCCTTCAGAGGGGAGGAGGGGAGGGTTGGGTAGGTGGGGATATGGGGGAGTGGGGGGGTTGGATGGGATTGTTTTAATTTATTTGATGATGGTTTTAAATATTGTTTTTATGAATTTTATTATGATTGTATTGTTGGTACATGTAGTAGTAATTTATGCAGGCACGGGCTTTCGCCATGGCCAAAAAATGGTAGCAGACATAAAAACATACATGCGAGAAACTCATAATACCAAGTAATCAAAATTAAAACACGTTAACATAAAAACTATAAAAAAACCTCTATAATACCTCTATAAACGACAGATCAAGTTACAAAAACGTGATCGGAGACTAATTATAAAAACATAATTAACTTCAACTAAGATTGTATTGTTGTAAGCTGCCCCAAGATGCCGTAGGCATGAGGGGGCGGCTAAAAAATGCTTTAAAAAAAATAAATAAATATATAATATTTTTTCCTCTTACTTGTTGATTTCCGAATACTCTCTTTTGCAAGCTGGTTGGCATCTTCCATTTACCTTTTCCAGCGCTCAACAGATCCCTGAGAGGTGTCAGTGTCCTCTTCCGATCTTAATCCAAAGAACTAATCAATGGGTAGCTTTGGGTGCCTTCATACAATAGCAAAAAATGTGTTGCTTCATTTACTGTGCAGTTGTAAGAGTGTATTACTTTGTTGAGATACTCTTTCCAGTTAGGTTTCTTCTCTTTCTCTAGGGTTCTCAACATGGACAGTAAAGTTTCATTAAAACATTCAGCTGGATTAGCCTGAGGGTGGTAAAGAGTTATTTTAGAATTTTGAATACCAGTATACTGTTGCACTTTCTTAAACAATTGATTTTTAAATTCTTTTCTCTGGTCATGGTGTATTTTTCATGGAAAACTGAATCTCAGTGCAAAGTCATTACAAATTTTCTCAGCAGCTGTTCTGTCTGACTTATTTTTGGTTGCATAAGCTTGTGCAAATTTTGTGAAGTTATCCACAATCACTAGGATATATTCATACCTTCCCTTACTTCTTTCCAGATGAAGGTCATCAATTCAAATCATTTCAAAAGGAACCGTAGAAACAACACTCTACATGGGTGCCTTGCTGGGTATGTTTGGTCTTTTTTGTTTCATGCATTTACAAACCTTTGTGATGTCAATATCTTGTTGCATTTTTGGCCATTAGAACCTGTCCCTGGCAATGTTCACTACTTGCTCCATTCCCAGGAGAGCCATTTCCTCATGTAGATGTTTATAGACCAGCTACCTGTATTTCCTTGGCAAGCCTCAAAGGCAAGCTGTGTCCTGTGGGCTGTCTTGCACCTGACAATACCGTCATCACCAACAAAGAGCCAAGCCCACTCATACAGAAATTGTCAAACTTCATAAAACTCCCTCTTTTTCTCCTTGATAAAAGTTGTGGTCATTCCTCTTTAGTTCTATAATTCTGCTAACAGCTGGATCATTTGACTGAGAGGCTCTTACTTCATCAACATGCAGTTCCTAAGGTACTGTGTCAAATAGGTTCTATTTGTTTGCTGATAGCTGAGATCCATTCTAAGTGACCCTCCTGTGATCCTTTTTCAGCTTGAACAATGGCTGAAATGCTCTCCATGCACGCCATCAGTGCATTCTTTCATATATGCTTCCATATTTGAGGGTTTTCTGGACAAATAGTTAGCATCAATGTTCACTTTTCCAGGATGGTATTTTATAGTAAAGTTGAAGTCTGCGAGTTCTGAAATCCATCTGTGGATGGATGCATTCAATTTGGTTGAGGTCAGCAAATACATGAGTGGGTTATTATCACTATAAACTGTAAATGTTGGAGCATAAAACAGTTTCTGTTACTGCCCACTTTAATGCTAAAAACTCCAGTTTTCCAGAATATAGGTAGTAATTTTTCTATTCATGTGTCAGAATTCTGGATCCATAAGCAATAACTTTCCTTCCTGATGCTGGTACAGGATGGCTCCCAGGTCCTCATTAGAGGTATCAGTATGCAAAATAAATGGTTTAAATGCAAAGGGTATGTCATGATTGGGCAGTTGGACAGCATATGAATCAGCTCTTCTAAGGCACTTTGATGTACTCCTGTCCAGGCCACTGATTGATTAGCTGGAAGCTGCCTCACCCCCTTGACATGTCTTGTTCGTGTCATCCTGTGAGCAGGTTACTTTAGGTTGGAAAGTAGATCTTACAGTGGTCTTGCCACTCTTGAAATCTTTAATGAATCCTCTGAAATAACCAGGGAACCCAATCAATACCTGTACTTCCGCCACTGTAGAAGGTTTTCTTTGTCTTAAAGTCTGGACTGCAGCAATGTCTTTTGGGTCCATTTTAAAACTTTCAACTGACACTACCCTTACACAGTAGTACACATTTACTTGGTTGTAACTTGATGCCACTCTTCTGCTTACTTTGGAGGACTTGTCGAACATACCCCACATGATCTCTGAAATTTCTGCTTGAGACAAGCACATCATCACAATTGGGTATGCAGATATCACCTCTCAAGCCCTCCAGACATTCTTCCATGCAACACTGGAATGCTGCTGGCGCATTAGTAAATCCAAAGGGGATGTGAATCCACTTGTATATGATGAATACTGTCACATGTATACTTTCTTCACTGATGAACCCCTGATGGTAAGCTTTACCTTGATCAAGGACAGAGAACCATGAATTTCCACCTAAATTATCCAGGATCTCTTGAACTGGAAGCATAGAATGTCTGTCTGGAATAGATGTTTTTGTTTGTCTATAATCAATGCACAGTCTTAATGTGCCATCTTTTTTTCTGACACAAACCACAGGTAAAGAATTTGAGGACTTTGACTTTTTTATCCAGCATTTAGCAAGAAGATCTTTTATGTAGTTCATCACTTCAGTGTACAGTGGCTGGGGAATAGCATTATATGTTCTCTGTACTGAGTTTTTATCACTCAACTTAATGTCCATTTTTAGTGTCTCAGTGCACCCTACATCTGAATAATCTTTTGCAAATTATTGCATTCTTCCTGTAGCATTTTCCTGACTGTTTTTTGTTCTTCCTCTGCGAGGTGTTGCAAATTGACAGGTGGGTCCCATACTATTTTTTTTTTAAAGAGATTTTTACACTATCCACTTGCTTTATTAGTGTTGCTGACTTGTCACTGAGGCTTTGAACTTCTTTTTAGTGCAGGTCCATTCTTTCACTCCTCTATTATCTGTATTGGGTAGGTTGTATCAACCAAATGAAGTTGTCCCAATAAGGTTTTCCCTTTCAAGATTATGTCATCTTGCAATATTTCTGACATTTCCTTTTATATGATGGGAGTTTCCTTTAGGGAGTCATACAAGGTGTTCTTTGATGTCCAGACCCTTGGGCCATGGTGCTGTCTCATTTGATACAAATAGTACCATGGTATTGTCTTCTGTGCAGCTGGTCCGAGCTATGCATTTCACCTCAGCTGAATGTCCCCTAGGAATAGTAATGTCTCCCATTCCCTTTTTGACCATGCAAGTAACCTCAGTCCTTTGGTTTTCCTGCTGCATCATAGCAATTACGTTTTTTGCTAGTTTAGTCTCAATTAGAAGCATAGAAGTCAAGAGTTGTACATACTGGCCACAATTCCAAGCGGCATCCACACAGGATTTGCATGGGTTCCGCGTGGGTTCCACATGGGTTCCGCATGGCACAATGTGCTTTCAATGGACATGTGCGCGCATAGGTTGCAGGCAGCACGTCCAGGGCATGGGATTAGCCCCACTGTGGGGAAGGAGAATTTGTAGTTCCTGGAGTCATCCTGATGAATTCCTCAATTACATTAAACCCTACTACAGGTTGTCCTATCTCCCCAGAACTCCCCAACATAGGAAAAAGTAGCTTATTGGTGTGACCAGCCGTAGATGGTGATAGACTGAACTCCGCTTCGATCTAGCCTTCAAAAGGGGCATCGGAGCCATTCATTGCCTAGTGAACACTGAGCTTTCCTTCTATTTTTAGCAGTTCTTCAAGGGGCTTTATCCTCATCTCTGGGAGATGGTCATCCTTCCATTTGTTATCGATCATTCAGACCTGGGCACCCGTGTCCCACAATGCATTTGCTTTCCTGTTATTAAGATAACACATCAAATATTTTCTTCCAACCAACCTGGTGACTCTTTCTTGTTGCTTGGGAGCTCCTACATTAAAATTCCGTTGGTCATTGGATTTGTGAGTTCATTACATCTCCTTTCTTTCCCTTTTATGAAATAAGTGTGATTCATTTGGGACTCCTTCTTGGGGCTGATCACTCACTATCCCCTGGTTGTGATCCCCTCTCATTTCTCAACTGCTGATCATGCATTCAGCATCCTCTTGATCAACGTTCACTGCTACCACACTTGTAGCAGTGATTACATCTTCACCTAAGTTTCTCAATTGACAGGTTGGGCAGGATCTCTGGTAATTCCCGTGTCTTTGTCTCAAGATATTTTGGGTACTTGTGACAGGTGCCTTCAGGGTTTATAGGTTTTGTGAGAGCAGACACTTCAACCGCTAGTTTATTTATTTATTAAATCATTTGATATCCCTCCCCTCCTGCCAAAGGCAGCTCGGAGCAGCTTACAATGTACACAAATATAAAAACACACACACAAAAATACACACATAAACATAAAACATCTAAAAAGTGGGGAGAAGAGGAGAAAAGGGAGGTGAACCATCCCCCCTGGGAAAAGAGGAGGGAGGAAAGGAATACCCCACCCTTACTACCACCACCCATAAAAATAAAAACCTACCCTCACGCATCTCCCTTGCAAAAGACCTAGCGGAACAGCCAGGTCTTGCATTGACGTCGAAAAGAGGAACAGTTCAGGTCCGCCTGGGCCTCTGCCAGGAGAGAGTTCCACAGTCTCGGTGCGGCCACCGAGAACACCCTCTCCATAGTCGCCCCCCAGGATACCCAGGACTTCAAGAAGGGCACTCCTGGTCGACTGCTGTAATTCTGAGCATTCATAAATGACTTAGGGTGCTTTTATAGAAGCGATATTTAGTTCGCGGTTGGCAAACAACACACGACCGCCTTGAATGTGCGTGATCGCGTCCATCATCATGTATAATCCCGCCCCACAGGATTTTGGAAAATCGCATGAGCTGGTCATGCAACTGCAACCTGCTCATATAAAAACAGCCTTAGATAGTTGACCTAAATTTTAAAAACATTTTTAAAAGGGGGTAGCTTGATTAGTGCACATTAAAAAACTCGCAGTCTCAGAGTGGATACAATTGATGACACCTGAACATATTTGGAAGTGTGATCAGACACTGTCATCTGATGCAGAAGCTTTGGGGAAAAAATTACACAATCTGACCTTAATATGTGCAACTCTATCAAGCTTTCACTGTAGAAATGTATATTTTTCAATATTCTTCTCGGAGATGAAATCATGTCATTTATATGCAAATGAGACCATATTCTGCAGCTGTTTCTTCTCTGCTGAAGCCATGGGAATTATTTGCACTTAATAAAGCCTCATAAATAGGTTTTGCCACTAAACGGGTGGGGGAGCAGCAAATATATCACTTCTATTTGCAGTTAAAAGCTTCTTTTGTTTTGAAAGTTGTATGTATCCTTTAATAGGAAGTTTCACAGCTACAAAAGAAACACCATTTCATTTATCCAAACAAAGCTTTCCCTTCATCCCTCTGAACAGGATTCATTTCCCCTTGTCTATGGGAGATTTTTAAAAATATAGGAATGAATCTTGCAGTGCCTTTTAATTTTTATGAAAAGAATTCTGCTGTACAAATCATTACATGTTAGTCCACACATATCACACCTCTGGGCAGCTTCCTGCTGTCTTGGCTGTGGGGAGCATGCCTCTGTAATACTTGTAGGTGTAGGGTGCTAATTTTTTATGGCACTTGGTAACTCAGTGTAACAGCAACCTTCTATTGGGTGGGTGTTGAGATTTCCCCCAAATTACAAATGAGTCTTGCTGGGTAAGTGGAAACCAATATTCAGAAGGCTTGCAGTACCATTATTCCCACCTAGACTGACACCGCTTTTAAACGAGGTGCTGAAAAGCGCCTGCTGAGCCCTGCATTGAGAGAAAAGCCATGCGGGGAGTGTTTACACGCTCCCCGCGCTGCCAGAAGTAACGTGCTCCCCGTTGCCGGCAGTGGCTGGAGATGCGGTGCTTTGAAGAGGCGCATTCTGAAAGCCTCACTTTTCAGGCTTTCAGAATGCGCCAATTCAAAGCACCGCATCTCCAGTCGCCACCGCTGCCGGCAACAGGGAGCATGTCACTTCCGGCAGCATGGGGAGCGTGTAAACACTCCCTGTGCGGCTTTTCTCTCAACGCGGGGCTCATGGGCGCTTTTCAGTGCCTCGTTTAAAAGCAGTGTGAGACTAGGGTTTTGCACACAGAGCTTAAGTTCTGGTATCTCCTCCAGACTCTGTCACTGCTACTGCTCTGCAAGACTCTACCACTATCTGGATGCATAAGCACCAGCACCGGTCGCTCTGAGAGTATTAGGGGTGATCATTAGCACCAAATGCTGATTAGAAGTGATACCCCGCAGCCCTGACCCCCATCAAACTTAATCTGTCCCTGAATAAAGATTGGCAAAGTAGGGGCTAGAAAAGGGGCTGGTGGAGTCATGGAGTTCGTGGGATGGCTCCCCTGCAACTGTGAATACTCCCCCATGGTTCTTGGTTCACAAGGTGGGACTTCTGGGACAGACTTGAGCTCTGGCACTTCTTCTTTTACAAATTAAGCACCATTTCCACATCGATAGGCAGAAAAGTCCCACCATGTGAGCCAAGAACCATTACTACAAACCAGAAGGAATGAATTCAGTGGATAACGAATGCTGTTTCCTTGTAAATATGGTCAAGGCCAGTAGTTTAGCTAGGTTTAAAAAAGGATTGGATAAGTTTCTGGAGGATAGGCCCATTCATGTCTAGTATCAACTAGGCTCGGAGTCATAACCTGTGTGTGTGTGTGTGTGAGAGAGAGAGAGAGAGAGAGAGAGAGAGAGAGAGCAATAGCAGCCCAGCTCCATGCCCCCTCAACATTTCAAATTACAAAAAGGGACAAGCCCCACCCTTTTGGCCAGTAAGTTCTGCCCTTCAGTGAAAAAGCTCCACCTCCCTCACACATCCCTCCTAACATTCCTGGTGCATCAAGACGGACAGAAACTCTCATGCTTATAACTCCACTTAGTGTATTGTCATTCCATCATGGGAGGCAACCAGGAAAGAAATGCCTGAAGCTTGAATTCTGGCCAAAGGGCACTCCCAACAGACCTCAGAAGCTGCAAGGGGACACGAGGGAGGAGATGTTTTTTTTTTAGATATATGGAGCCTAGACTGTTTAAGGGTTTGTGGGTCAAACCCTTGCTACAGTCATAGAATATCTTATGTGTTATAGTACGTATTTCACTGTGTTGTTGGCAGCATGTATAAGCAATGAGAATACATTCACTCTAATATTTTTGAGGATCATGATTTTCAAGTGCATGGAATAGAATTTTCTTTTATTTTGGTTTGGGGGGGGGTTGTATTCAGGTGTAGATATTGTCAACCCCAGTTTACATTCTGAAGTCAATATATCTGCTAGGACAAGGCGTCATATAAGGAAGTTGAAGTTAAATTAAAAGCAGGTATCAGCATGTAGTTTATTACAGAAACTCTATCCAGTAAGATAGTAAAATTTGACTTCTTGTCATATTGAATTTTTCTCTCTGGGAAACAGTATTGTTATAATGTAAATTATATAGAATCTTCTCCTGAGTAATGACCATAGATTCTGCTACATCCTTTGAGAATTAGCTATTCTATCCCTTTTATCCTAGCCCTGACACTCATGTTATATTTTAACGCAAAAATAAATCAGATACCAGTGATTTAAGTTTATTCACTTGCAGGCTTTTGTTATACTTTGTGTCCTATCTTTTATTTATTTTGGTAGCTTAGTAAAACTGACCTACTACATTGGTTGCATTTAATTATCACTTATTATCTTTAATGATATTTATAAAAGTAACATGCAGTGATATCAGCATAGATGTTGTCATACAATGTGACAGCTGTGATTGAATCAGAGCCTAAAAGCTATACAGAATCAGGCAAGGACACTACTAGAATGACAGACCACTAAGAAAAACGCAGGTTGCTGCAGGAACTAGTATTAGTAAGGCAATAATTTGGGTCTGATCCAAAATGCACTGGTATCAAATGCAGTCTTTCAGTCAATTCAATAAGGTTTTGATCAGGCCAGGGCCAGCCTTACCATGGAGCAGTTCAGGGTGGCTGCCCTGGGCCCCGCTTCTGGGGGGGGGGCACACTCAGGGCCCCCAGCTCCCGGCCACTGCTCCTGGCCACTGTCTGTCTCAGCCAGGGAGTGAGGGAGAGGCAGAGATCCCACCTTTTCCTCACTCTCTGGCTCCCTCCACTGTCTATCTTGGCCATGGAGTGAGGGAGAGGCAGAGGCCCCGCCTCTCCCTCACCCATAGCAACTTCCAGTAGCGGCAGGCATGGCGCCAAATTAAATATGCTTCTGCCACACCCAGTGCAACCCAGGAACCAGCAAGTGGGCCCAGAATGGCAGCAGAGTCACGGTTGACGTGGCAGCGGCGATAAGTGCCCTGAAAAATAGCTGGGCTTGGGGATGTGTGGAGGGGAGTGCCCCCTCTACCCATCCCGATCCCAGGCCCAGGTAGCATCCCCAGACCGAGCCAGGGAGCACCCTGAGCTGGGGAGTACTCCTAAGCCTGCTGCCCGCCACAGACATTATGGCCTCAGCACAACTCAGGCTAGAGACAGTGATCAAAATGGTCTTAAAAATCTATGATAGTCGAGTTCAGTTCCCTTCTCTGCTTCAGACTTCTTACATGACTTTGGGCTGGTCATAACTTCTTTTAATCCCAAATTCCCCATCTGTAAAACAGGTATCATTCTTTCCTACTCCATAGGGGTGCAAGTGAGGATAAATTCATGTATGTATTTGAGGTGTTTGAATACTGAAATGAGAGAGGTCAGTGTAAGTAGGCATGTGTTCCAAAATAGGATACAGAAAGCAAAATCAATATGCCAAGTAGTCAAATTTTGCTATCAGACTGAACAAATGCTTTACAACCATGGAGGGAAGTAACGAGCTGCTGAGGATGTCCTTCATTAGATAAGATGTAAAATGTCCTCATAGTCAGTACGTATGATGAAAGGGGAAATTTGGTTTCTTACCATGAATTTCCTTTCTTGTCTTTCTCTTGGGGGCCATTCTAGACTGAAGAAGGCAGGGTCCTCAAGACAGGAGGCAGGATCCAGAAATATGATTGTCAGCCCCTGCTTGTTGGAGGGGCTGAAGAAAGAACAATGCACCAGAAACAGGGAGAAAATAAAAAGCAGCTCCTGTTGCAATCCTCCACAGAGAGTCTTTAGGATTACACTCCCTATGCAGAAGCTTTGAGCTAGTCAGTGTTAGGGTGGGGGGGAGGGGATAAGGGGGCTTCAAGGCACGGGTAATTGATTCCTGCTCTTACTCTGGTCTCAACGGGGTGCCCTTGGGAAATAAGTGCCCTCAGGATCTTGTGGGGGCTTTATCTCGGGAACTGAGAGCAACCCAAATCGTCATGGGGCAGAGAGAGCAGGTTCCTGGCAGGGAGTGGGGATGCAGGGTAGGGGTTACTCACGCTTTTGGGTTCAGTCAACAAGGGAAGACCACCAGGAAGGAATGCATGTGTGCGGGGTCCCTGGTCCAGGGGGACGGTTTGGGCGGTGAAAGGGAACAATGGGGGAGGGACGGATGGGGACAAACACACTCTACTGCCTTTTACACTGGGGTGTGTGCATGTGTGTGTGCAGAGTTTTAGGGAGGGGAAGGACTCCTTCTCTCACAGTCACTCTCAGACACTCTGTTATCTGCACTTGTACACACGCTCACAGTCACACAGGTCTCCATGTCTAGACACTACTATAATCCAAGCCAAAACACAGGGCCAGCTTCTCAAATGATTACTGGCAAGGAGGGACCCTTCTATCCAGCCTTCGTATGCCTCAGGTGTCCTGCGTTATTGCCTCTCCAGGCCCCGCCTCCTGGTGACTCATCAGCCGCGCGCTGCACCGTAGCTGGAACCCTGGTCGCCCAGCAACCTGGGAAGTTTGAGGTGTGGCGTCCCTAGCATCACGTGGGCCCCAGCGCTGCCCTATTGGTGGCATGTTGGGACGTGGTTGCTTAGCAACCAAAAGTGAACGTCGGCAAGCCGGGTGCTGCGGCCCTGCCATGACTGCTCTTCGCCAGGTGGGGAGCCTGACAGTACACACACACACACATCCAAGCCCCCCTCCCCTATGGGGGGTAGCAGGCCCCGGCTTCATTGGATGCTGTCGGTAAAAATGAGAGAGGAGCACTGGTGTGTGGATATGGGCACACAGTTCCCAAGACTCCTCGGCGGGCCCGAATCCCTTCCAATCCATGAAATACAGGAGACGGCCTCTACAGATCTTGGAATTCAGGATGGCTGCTACTTCATACTCTGGGGGTCATTGGAGAAGGGCAGGTGGCAGGGGATGCCTCTGCTGGGAGGGACCTGGTGGATGCAGGGCTTTCAGAAAGGA
This sequence comes from Sphenodon punctatus, assembly GCA_003113815.1. Taxonomy (NCBI): domain Eukaryota; kingdom Metazoa; phylum Chordata; class Lepidosauria; order Sphenodontia; family Sphenodontidae; genus Sphenodon; species Sphenodon punctatus. The sequence goes on along the minus strand of QEPC01003743.1, from coordinate 4,359,325 downwards.
GACATGGAATGTGGGGTGGATGTGTAGATGTTGGGGCAAGTCCAGGGTATAGGTAACCTCATTTAACTTGGTTTTAATTGGAAAGGGGCCTATGTAGGCCGCATCATTGAGTTTTGTGGAGGGACGCTGAGAGAAGTAATGGTGTCTCCTTACCCATACCATGTCGCCTATCTGATAAGCGGGCGAGGCACGTCGAAGCTTGTCTGCGTGTTGCTTATATTGCTGTCTTGCCTTGCTTAAATGCTCCATGGCTTCCCTCTGTGCTTTCTGGATCCTTTGGACCATGGCCCCTGCTGCAGGGACGTTCGTTGAGGGGAAGTCCATTAGACAAAGCGGGGGGTGAAAACATAAGTTACGTAGAACGGAGATGTTCCTAGATAGGCATGGGGTGCATTATTGTACGTGAATTCTGCAAGAGGGAGATAGGATGCCCAGTCGTCCTTGAAGGTAATTAAGGAAACAGAGCAGATAGTGTTCCATTGTTTGATTGACCCGTTCCACCTGGCTATTAGCTTGATGGTACGTGGTAGTACGGGTTAGTTTGGTCCCCAAGGCATGGAACAGGGCCTTCCAGAACTTGGATATGAACTGGGGACCCCTGTCGGACACTATCTCCTGGGGGAGACCATGTAGCCATACGACATGACACAATACCAGGAGAGCGGTTTGTTGTGATGTAGGTTGACCCGTACAGGGGATAAAGTGGGCTAACTTGATGAAGTAGTCGATAACAACCAAAATGGTGTCTCATCCCTCTGACCAGGGTAAATCGACAACGAAGTCCATTGCTATCCATTGCCAGGGACCTGAAGGTAGCGGGGTTACTTGAAGCAATCTGATGGGAGGGTGATGGGGGATTTGGGTTTGGGCACAAGTGACACATCCTTTGACATATTCGCATATGTCGATCTGGATACCTGACCACCAAAATCACCGAAGAATAAGATGTAATGTTCGGCGTTCCCCGGGATGGCCTGCTAGGGAGGAGTCGTGGTGAGTCCACAGAATGTGGGGTCGATACTTTGGGGGAATTACTGCCTTCTGCCGATGATAGTACAAGCCCTTTTGTTGCTGATAGGGTTCCGGTGGCAGCTCATGGAGGCTTCTCTGGCTTAACTGCTGTCTCGACGGGATGGTTGCTGCAAATACTGATAAGATAGATCCTTCAAGCTTTGCAGAGGTGTTGTTGTTAAGTTGGCACTTGGATAGGGCATCCGCTAGGGTGTTGTTCACTCCTGGTCTATATTTGATTGTGAAGGAGAATTGGGAGGAAAAAAGCGCCCAGCGAGCATGACGAGCATTTTAATCTGAGCAGATTGCATATAGACTAGATTCTTGTGATCTGTAAATACCAGAACCGGATGGGGAGCCCCTTCAAGGTAATGTCTCCAGACCTCAAAGGCCGCTTTGATCGCTAACAACTCTTTATTCAGGATTGTATAGTTTCACTCAGCAGGGGTGAGTTGTCGCTAGTAGAAGGTGCAGGGAAATCGCTTGGCAATGGAGTCCTCTTGTTGCATCAATACTACCCCGATTGCACAATCAGAGGCATTGGCTTCAATAATAAAGGGTTTAGCGATATCCGGATGGTGAACGATCAGGGTTGTCGTGATAGCCCTTTTTAATGTATCAAAGGCCTGCTGTTGTTTTGAGCCCCAGGTAAAGAGAGCTCCCTTTTTAAGTAACTGAGAAAGAGGGACCGTTATTTTAGCATAGGAAGGGATGTATTGTCTATAGTAGTTTGTGCTCCCGAGGAACCGCTGCAGTGGTTTGATCACAGAAGGAGCTGGCCATTTGTGAATGGCCTCGGCTTTCTGTGATTCCACCTTGATTCCTCGAGGTGATATGACAAATCCTAGGAAAGGGGTGGTCGTTACATGGAAGATGCATTTTTCTAGCTTGCAGTATAACTTGTTTTCGTGCAGGCACTGGAGTACAGTACACACATGACAGACATGCGTTTCCCTGGTAGGGGAGTAAATTAAGATGTTGTCGAGGTAAACAATCACAAAAACATCAAGGATATCGTTCACGAAGTGCTGGAAGGTAGCGGGTGCATTTGCCAAGCCAAACGGCACAACTAAGAACTAGAAGTGCCCATATCTCGTACAAAATGACGTTTTCCATTCATCCTCCCTTCTCATTCGAACAAGGTTATATGCTCCCTGCAGATCGAGTTTCGTGAAGATAGTCGTGCCTTGCAGTTGATCCAAAAATTCAGGGATAAGTGGCAAAGGGTATTGGTTCTTAACGGTAATCGCATTCAGCCCCCTGTAATCGATACAGTGTCGAAGATCTCCTTCCTTCTTAGGGATAAAAAAATATAGGGGTCTCTGCCGGGGAGGTGGAATGGCGGATGAACCCCTTCTTCAGGTTCTCATTGAGATAGTTCCATAGCGTGGTCAGCTCCAGGAGCGATAGAGAATAAATCCTACTGTAGGAGGTTTTGGCAGCTGGGATCAGATCAGTCGGGCAGTCATAGGACCGATGGGGTGGTAATATCGCCGCTTCTTGTTTAATGAACACACCTGCCAAATCAGCATAAGCACGGGGGATCATATCCACAGACGGGCCTTCCTGGGAGGTTCCGAGGACGTGTCCCTGGGGCTGGAAGATACACACAGTTCCGGTGGCAATAGGGTGATGTAAACCTTACCGATGCTTGGATCCAATCAATAGTGGGGTTGTGTGCGAGGAGTCACGGATGCCCCAATACTACTGGGAACAAGGGAGAAGATATGACATCAAATTGCAGGTGTTCTGAGTGATCTCATATAGTACAGGTTAACGTGGAGGTGCAAGTTGTAACTCGACCTGATGCCAAAGGGAACCAGTCGATGGTGCGAACTAATGCTGTACACTCCTTCTTCTCACAAGGGACCTGGTGACGAGCCGCATAGCGGATAACCATAAAATTACCAGAGGCCCCTGAATCTACCAAGGCCTTGACCATCACAAACCTGGTATCTGCAATGCTCAAAGTGACAGGAATATACAGATGTAGGGAACTGTTGTGGGAGATAGGGTCAAACGACTGGGGGAGGGTTGAGATTCCAGGTAACATCACACTCCCCAGGGCATCCCTGGTTCTCCCCGGTGCCTCTCGTTTCCTGGCCCCCCAAGCCTGGAAGGTTTTACTGTGCAGTCCCGGGAAAAGGGTTTTCCCTGCCCGCAATAGAAACACAATCACCCCTGGTGTCTCCTCTCTCTTTCCTCTGCACTTAATGGGCTTCTGATGGCACCGATTTGCATGGGTTCCACCCCTGGGGCTTCCATGCAGGAGGTATTGACAGGGAGTAAGGGCCGTATGACCCGGGGTGCCAACCCTCCGAAGGGCTCTCTTTGTCTTTCTCGTTTGCATTCGGTCAGTCTTTCATCAATGTGAATGGTCAAGGTAACCAATTCACTCAAGGTAACTGGGGCGGTTACATCATCAATTATCATCATCATCATCATCATAGTTTATTGATGGCACTGGCTCTCACCATGGCCCAGACAAACAACATACATAAACATACATAACAAAAAGTAATATAAAATACAAATTAGAAAATGTTACTAAATAGTGCAGCCTACTTACAAAAAAGGAAAGTAAAACCAGCCTGTGGTTGTTCTCATCTATCAATCATAAGTTTGCCATTTTTATTATTGTCTTAGTACGGCTACTGGCTCCCACCATAACCCTACATCTAACAAACCATAGACAGTGTAAGCTTCCACATTTCCTCGTTTAAATAAAATAGTAAAATACAAATTGATATTTATCGTCAATCATCAGAGAATCATTCGTCTCTTCAATACTTTTAAATTCTTACCAGGAGAGAGACCCTCCAAGTTCTTAATACGTGTGTGTGTGTGTGTGTGTGTGCGTGTCTGCAAAGTACAACAAAAACATGTCACAGTGATAACATGTTATCTGATCAAACGCCCCCTGGAAAAGTTCCCACTCCCCTGGATCTAGATGTTGATGGCTCAGCCAGTCTGCCTGGACATTCTGCACACTGGCCACATGTAGTGCCCAAATTGAGGCTATGTGCTTCTCTGCCCATGTAAAAAGCAGCAGAGATTTTTCCTAAAGATGACTTGATCTCAAGCCCCCCTGGTGATTGACATATGCAAGTGCAGTTAAACTGTCAGTATGAATCTATCAGAACGTCCATTCCTCTTATCAGAGGCAGAAATTCAATCAAGGCTAGGCAGATTACTCTGAGTTCTTGCCAGTTGATGTGTTGCCTCTTCTTCTGACACTGACCACTGACTTTGGGCTACCTTGGAGAGGTAACGGTTCCCCCCAGCCGCAACATCTGGCATCTGTGGTGATCTCCACTCTATTGGGTTCTCTTATGAGCATCCCTTGAGACAATCTGCCCTGGTGTAACCACCAATCCACTGATGCAGTCACCTCTCAACGCTGTCAGGAACCCAGCCCAGGGAGTCCTGGTGAGAATGGGCCAGTGCCGGGGTCCTGGGTGGAAGACCAGGCTTCCATTCTGAGGTATGTCTATGTCACGGGATAGCCTCGTGGTGGGCTGTGCGCCCTCTCCCAAAGAGGCCAGAATACACTGAGTTCAAGATCTATTGGTAAATGAACTGTTTAATAGGGTTTGATAGGGATGGGCGAACAGATCGTGGTTTGGGTTCGGCCGGGTTCGGCTGTTCGGTTCGGCCGTTCGGTTTGTTCGCCATGTTCGGGTTTGGCCGTTCGGTTCTGTCCTGTTTGGTTCAGGCATTCAGAAAAAGACTCTCTGTGCGAGGAATGATGGCCCCAGACCCATGATGGTGGGTCCTGGGGCTAGAGTGGCAGCTTCTAGGTATTGGCCACAGCCCTCCCTGCCTGTAACTTGGCCCCAGAACCCTGGCGGCGGGTAGTGGGGCTGAAGTGGCTGTTTCTTGATGCCTTGGAAAATTGGCTCTCTGTGCAAGGAAGGATGGGCCCGGACCCATGACGCTGGGTCCTGGGGCTAAAATGGCAGCTTCTAACTATTGACCACAGCCCTCCCTGCCTGTAACTTGGCCCCAGAACCCTGGTGGCGGGTCCTGGGGCTGGAGTGGTTGTTTCTAGATGCTTTGGAAAATTGGCTTTCTGTGCGAGGAATGATGAACCCAGACCCATGAGGGTGGGTGGGGCTAAGGTGGCAACTTCTGGATATTGGCCACAGCCCTCCCTGCCTGTAACTTGGCCCCAGAAATCTGGCGGTGGGTCCTGGGGCTGTAGTGGCTGTTTCTTGGTGTGTTGGAAAATTGGCTCTCTGTACGAGGAATGATGGCCCCAGACCCATGATGGTGGGTCCTGGGGTTAAGGTGGCAGCTTCTAGGTATTGGCCACAGCCCTCCCTGCCTGTAACTTGGCCCCAGAACCCCGACGGCAGGTCCTGGGGCTGGAGTGGCTGTTTCTTGGTGCATTGGAATGACATCACCTCTGTGTGAGGAATGATGGCCCCAGACCCATGACGGTGGGTCCTGGGGCTAGAGTGGCAGCTTCTAGATACATATTGGCCACAGCCCTCCCTGCCTGTAACTTGGCCCCAGAACCCCGACGGCGGGTCCTGCAGCTGGAGTGGCTGTTTCTTTTTTTATATCTATCTATCTATCTATCTATCTATCTATCTATCTATCTATCTATACACTAAATCTAACTGCTATTAACTATTCTAATACCTATTGAATTAAATGGAATAGCCTAATAGTTCACTACAAAGGCCTTGTCCTACAAACACACTGTATCTCTATCTATCTCTATAACTAATCTAACTACTTTGTATATCTATCTAGTAACTGTCTATCTAATAACTATCTATCTATATATACACAATATTACACAGGGGGAAACACGAAGAGCACAGGGAGGGGTACAAAACTGAAAAGAAAATCAATCTAATAATATTCCTACTCTAAATAAATCCAAAACTTAAACCAGGGGAAGGGAATCAGGGATGGAATAAGAGGAAGTGGGAAATGATTAAATGGAGGGGGAAGGGAGGAAGGAAGATTGAACACAGGGAGGGGTAAAAACAAATATAACACCTAAAACTATCTCATATAATCTAAATAAATGATAATATGGAGGTAAATGGGTTGGATGGGTGAAATAGGAGGAGGATGGCAATGGATTAGGAATAGGAAGGAACAGTGACTAGCTCAGAAGGTGTTGGGAAGGGGGGAGGCAATCAGTTTTGTTTCTTGCTGCGCCCACTTCACCGCAAGCCCCATTGGCTCAGTACAGCCTAGCCCGTGGCCAATCGCAGACTGCGAAGTCAGTGGACTGAGGCGAAAAGGGATGGTGATTGGGCAGGCTGACTGCTACTCCAAGCCTCTCCACCCCTGGTGCCTGGAAGTCTGCTCCTCAGCTTACTCCCCCTCCCTGTCACGTTTTGCCTTCCAGGGACACGTTTTTGCCACCCGAACGCGATCTGAACTGACTGAACTGTTTGGTCATTTCGACGTTCAGAATTGAGTTCGGTTCGGTCAGTTCATGTTCGGATTCGGATTCGGGTTCAGTCATCCGAACAGGCCGAGTTTGGGCCGAACTCCCGAATCGCGTTCGCCCATTCCTAGGGTTTGATGAACTATGTACACACAATGTAGCGCAGGTTACAGTCTTTCAGGTTTTCTCGCTCCTTCCCTCTGGGTAACAATTCCATTTAAGGTAAGTAGGATTCACCATCTCAGGTTACAGATCACACTTACATGTTCAGGTTTCCAACCACCCAGTCCCTGCTTTCTTTTCTTGGATCAGGTTTCAGATTAGTTCTCACAACCTCTTCCTCCAGGTTTTCTCTTGGAACTGACCAGCCTCTAAACTGCTCAGCCCTGAAGTCTCCCCAGTCACAGCCCTCGATGACAGCACCCTTTAGTTACTCCCCTCCAAGCTGAGTAAACGTCCTCTGTCACCTTGTAGAGTTTGACTCCAACTGACCCCTACCTTTCAAACTCCCCCAACATTCCATGCTCAGATATGCATGAGCCAATCTATCCCCTCAGTCTTCCATCACAGTCGAGTTCAAGGGGCAAGTCCAAGAGCATGGTCAGGTCTGGAGTCAGTTCAGTACCGAGATGAGCTGTTCGAAGGAGAGGCAAGGGTGAGTCAGGAACGAGGTGAGGCATGGAGGGACAAGAGCAAGGCAAGGCATGAAGAAGCAAGACCTGGTCAGCTGTGAGATTATCTGAGTCTGAAGCTCAGAAATGGGACTGGCCTCTGACCTGGAAGTCTTTATAGGATCCCTAAGCCAATCCCATGCCAGCATTCTGGGACCAATCACGGAAGCTTCCCGGATCCCGAAAAAGAAGGTGTTGACTGTTTCACCTGCTCCAGAGGTACTCTTACTCTTCAGGGAGATTTTGTCATGATGTCCTCCTGGGATAGTCTGAGAAAGTGTTGAAAAGTTTGCAGATGACGACATTTCCAGTGGACTGTATCTATTAGAGGTGGGACGCTGGGGCAATTACCGGATACTGGATTTACCGGTTTTCCGGTTCTCAAAGAACCGGATTCTTGGATTAAATCCGGTATCCGGTACCGGTTTTATTTCATTGATTTCAATGGGGCACTGTGTCCCCATTGAAATCAATGGAATACAATTCCTCCCCCCTCCCCCTCCCAGGCTGTGCGGGTGGAAGGGGGGACACCCCCCACCCACCCTGCCCAGCCTGGATTTTTGTTAAAAAAAGAGCCCCCCCCAGCACCAGCGGCCGCGGCGTCCCCGCAGCCGCCGGT
>QEPC01003743.1:4301416-4343201 GCA_003113815.1 Sphenodon punctatus | reverse complement strand
GTTTCGCTTCTGTTCGCCAGTTCCGATGCCGCGATACCATGAACGACAAACCGCAGCCGCAGCCCTCGGAAAGCTGCCTCTGCCGTACCGTGCCACGATGTGCAGAATAGGGGTTTCCGTCGGTAAAAGCTGCCATGGCGGTATGCCGCTACAGCCCTACCTTCAACCTGCAGTACCACCCCGGGAAGCTCAATGTTCTATCCAACACCTTATCCCAGTACCATGAGGACCAAGACCAACAGGTGCACACACAAGAACCCATTCTGGACAGATGGGTCTTTGCGGGTACAATACTTACCTTTGAGCACCTTCAAAGGGCCTCCACTGTGGAACTGAACCCCCACCCCCACCCAGGAGGCACCCTCCGCCACTCACCAGGGCCTGTGTTACAAGAACGGATGTATTATCATCCCTCTGTCATGCAGAACAGATATCTTGTGATCTCACCATGACTCCCCTTTAGCTGGACACCCGGGTAAGGAGCGTACCTACAAATTAATCTCATGCACCTTCTGGTGGTCTACCCTGTGAGAAGACATCAACCAGTATGTCCAGAATTGCCAGACCTGTGCGCAGAACAAGTTTCCATGCAAGGCACCCGTGGGACTTCTCCAGCTACAGCCTCTCCCTCAGGGGTCCTGGCAGCGGGTAGGCCTGGACTTTATTGTTGAACTCCCCGCCTTGAGAGGTTACACCACTATCCTCATGTTAGTAGACCATTTCACAAAAATGGGACATTTTATCGCCTGTAAACAGTTACCTACCGCACAGCGCATGACTCGCCTCTTCATTCGGCATGTTGTTAAACTACATGGATGGCCAAAGGAGCTACGGAGCGACAGACGGACTCAATTCATCTCCCACTTCTGGAAAGCCTTATTCAAGATGCTGCGAGTCACCTTGAGTCCTACTATGGCCTACAATCCCCAGGCCAATGGGCAAGTTGAACGCATAAATCAAAATCTGGAACAATATTTATGGTACTGTGTTATTATCTTCAAGACGATTGGTATGACTGGTTACCGTTAGCAGAGTTCACATACAACAATGCCCCTAATGTGTCCATTGGAAAATCCCCCTTTTTTGTGAACTATGGATTCCATCCCCCCTTAGGAACCATCGACGTCTCGACCACCTCCATCCCCGCTGCTGGAGCCCTTGCATGACGGATCCAGGAAACCCAAGCCCATGCCACACGAACCCTCGTCCTAGCCCACCAACAGTATAAAAAGAATGCGGACTGCCACTGCCGACCCGCATCCGTATTTCAACCTGGCGACCTCATCTGGCTAGACCAGATACATTATCTGTCCCATCGGCCATCAAGAAAATTAGACCATCGGTATCTCGGCCCATTTCCCATTTTTCGAAAAGTCAATGATGTTACATATACCATTTGACTTCCCTCCACGATGAAGATTCACCTCACCTTTCATGTTTCTCTTCTTAAGGAAGCCACAGGGGCTCCTCACCCCCCACCCCCCCAATCCGGAGTCCCTGTGCCCTTCTGTGTCAAACCCCGAATATGAAGTTCGGACAATCCTTGACTCTCATTACCGCAGAGGCAGGCTATTTTATTTAATTGACTGGGTGGGGTATGGGCCTGACAAATGGTCCTGGGAGCCTGCGTTGCAGGTCTCTGCCCCGCGACTAGTACACTTGTTCCACCTTCACCATCTGAACTGCGCGCGACCATCCTGGAGCCTTGGCTGGGGGGGGGGGTACTGTTAGGAAGTGGTGCCTGCTGCATCACAGGGCCCCTCGATCCTTGGCCACTCCTAGCGCCCGGACAAAGCCACCCGCCACAGCATCCCCGCTAGCGTCAACGGTTGCTAAGGCAACCAGCCCCCCAGACAGTGATGCACCCGCACTTCCAGGTGCAGTGCAGAGCATGGAGGTGAGGCCTGGACCACTGCAGCATTCTGCGCGGCTCCGGGCACGGCATGGGGCAGGACCTCAGAGTAAAAAAGCCAGCACTGGGACTCGCCCAGCGCCAGTAATCAGAGCGAGAAGCTGACCCCCTTCCTTGAGATAAGTGACTTGTTGCTTTGTGAGTGTTGCTGTACCTTGCTTGTTGATTGTGCCTACAGAGATTGTGTGACTGCGAGTGGATCCTGACCTTTGTTCCTTCATCCAGAGTACAAGTAAAGTGTGGTAATTGGGTGGTGGGTGACTGTGTGGGTGTCCCTATCCCCCCTTCCTGTGGGAACCTTCCCCCCATCTGCGTGAGTGTCCTGGCCTTCTCCCTCCCTGTCCTCCGTGGACCTTGCCCTGTTTCCCACACTATTCACACGATCCTTCCTTCCCCTTCCTCCCAGTGTGAGTGTGGGTGTGTTGGATTGCTAGGGCTTTTCGTGGGCTTCAGCCTTTCTCCTTGCTCTGAGCCCTATGATGATAGGGGTCTAGTCTCTGAGAAACTATACAGGCCCACACACTATCCTGATAGGCATTTATTCCAGTGTTGCACTGGTCAGAGCGGGGAGAGTTTGGGTCTGAGTGTGAGTGTGTGGTTGAGTGAGAGAACCCTTTTCCCTCCCCCCACTAACAAACATTAACCCTCCACGCGCCCATCAAAGAAACTCAATGACAAATTCTTCAGCCCATACCCCATGGAGCGTCAGATCAACGATGTTACATTCAAGGTAACCCTACCACCTCATCTCCAAATCCACCCGACATTCCATGTTTCCCTCCTAAAGAAAGCGAGTCCCCCTGCCGACCCATCAGAGCCACCTCCCGTACCCACCCTTGGACCCTCTATCCTGACGGCCTATGAGGTAAAAGTCATCCTTGATTCCAAACTCCATAATGGAAAGCTGCATTATCTGATTGACTGGGTCGGTTACAGCCCTGATGACTGTTCCTGGGAACCCGCCACCCACATGACGACTGCTCGCCTCGTCCGCCTTTTTCATCGACGACACCCAGAAAAACCTGGGCCCCAGTGGCGCATTGACTGAGGGGCTCGCAGGGGGGGTACTGTCAGGATCACCCCCACGCCCCACCACCAGGGGTATCTATGGTGAGGGACACCGGCCCGCCGGAGGCCCCTGTCCCCAGGGGTTCCCATGGCCCTGCTCACCCCAGCAGACGCCCCAGGCCGGTCAGGGATTCATGGGGATTCTCAGCTGACACTACAGCAAGTCCGACGCTGGGATCTCCCTCCGTGGTGCTGCAGGACGCAAGGGCAGGACCAACACCGTTTTGCCGTCGCCTGCAGGTGCATTGGGTTGTGGGGTGTGACTGACCATATAAATGCCGGCGCTATGAAGCACACAGCGCCAGTGATCAGAGAAGCTGACCCCTTCTTGTGAGAGCGTTGTTGTCGATTCCTGGAGTTTTTGAGTCCTTCCTGAGTCCCTTTCCCTTCCTCCCTTCTCTGGCAAAGCAACGATTGACTGCAGCAATGACGTCTTGGTGTGTGGTGAATGTTGTGACCCCTAGTGTCTTTCCCCATTGTGTTAGTCAGTGAGCGAGTCAGAGAGGGACTGAGCAAGTGCCTGTTCCCCATCCCCCTTCCGGGGTTTCGCCCCTTCCCGGTCTGCGTGATTGACCTTCTCCCCCGATCCCTGCAGCTCCTGGTTCCTTACCCGTTCCATCCTCACACCCAGCACAGGACTTCTCCCTTCCCTGTGGTGTATCTAGAGTGTGTTTGGTGGCTGCAAGGCAAGACAGGGCAGTCCAGTACCATCTGCTCGGCGCCCTATGATGATAGAGGCCTAATCTCTTGTAGATTCCAGGGCCACCACTCTATTCTTATGGGCATGTTACCCCCACAAGTTATCCTAGAGCACTGGTTAGAATTGCCCTTACCTTCAGCAGTCTGCGAGAGGGTGCTACCCTTCCCCCAATGATCTCTTCCTGTCTTCCCCTGCATAAGTTCCCCCCTTCCCTGTAACAGATGGGCTCCCACACTGGTAACTATTGCACAAGCATTTAGTTGGACCACATCAAAGGTCACATCTACCAAAAAACTGAAGCCAAGGACATTTTTTTTATGGTGTCCTTGACTTCTTTAGATGGAACCCTCTCAGCCAATTCTCTGGTCCAGAGATAGGAGACCCTGGCAAATTCTGACGCTGTAGCTGCAGCACATAGGGCAAGAGAAGAGGCCTCAGAGTTTTTTCTGAGAGTAACATCTGTTCTTCTATCTAAGTAACTGATCTCTAGGGAACCCATCACTATCTGAGGGGAGGGCAGAGGACTTAGCCAAGTCAGATGCCCCAGCATCTACCCTAGGTAGGGCAAACATATCAGCCTGCCCCTGAGGAATAGCATAGAAGTACCTTGCTAGCTTGTGTGGCCCTTTTAAATTTGGCTTGCTGCTTCTATTCCTCCTTAATAGTCTGAACACAAAAATCTGGTAGGGGGAGCTCCAATAGACTAGCCTCCTCGTGAGGATATATGATCTTATCCACTCGAGATTGACCAGGTGTAACTGGCACGGGTTCAAGTTCTATGGTCTTAGCCACTTTCCACATCATTCTTCCAAATTTATCATTGGGGAACAGGCAGACCCCAGCAGGCTCATCCACCTTTTCAGACACTGCTAATTCTCCATATTCCTTTTCTCCTTGGGGATTGGAAGGAGGGGGAGAAGGAGAGTTGGAAGTGGAACTCTCCTGACAGAGGAAAGAAGACTCCTCCTCCCCTCTCCTGTATTTGGATAGTCCCCTGCTTAACTTTCATCTGTGTTTCCTCCCCAGAGAGGAGGAAGGATGTCTCATTTTGAGCCCCTCTTAGATCTCCCCCTCCTCTTTGAAGGGAGGGAGGAAGAGGAGGAGGTAGATGAGAAAGTCGCGGAGAAGGAGGAGAAGTCCCTGGCTCCCCTCTTAGAATGAACCCTGCACCTTCTACAGAGGAATCTGCAGCACCTGCTGGAAGCCCTTGAGGCACTAGGGGAGAGGCTCAAATGGGAGTGTCCCCATGGCACATCTAAACCACCACTCTGAAGTGGGAGACACCCACCAGCATTAGGCAGAGGGGGTGGGGATCCTGCAGGGCCAAGAGCAGGTTGAGGCAAGCCGCTACCCTCTGCTCCTGCCACCAAATCACAAGTTCCTCTAGGGATGGGCGAACAGAACGCGGTTCGGATGTTTGGACGTTCGGTTGTTCAGTTTGAAACCCAAGTTTGGGTTCGATGGTTCAGTTCAGCCGAGTTCGGCTTGGCCAAACTTGGCCGAACATTCAAAAATAGCGTTATCGAAAACAAAAACAAAACAAAACAAAACCAAAACCTACTGTTTGGCCCTGAAAAGATGTTTTTCCTGCTCCCGAACTCATCTAAACACGACCGAACTGTTCGGTCGTTTGAGAGTTCGGTTCGGACGTTCGGTTCAGACGTCCGAACAGACTGAACTCCGAACATCCGAACCGCGTTCGCCCATCCCTAAGTTCCTCTAGGATCTGATCCTGAGGGGTGGGAGACTCTAGTGGAGATGGAATGAAAGGGAGATCGATGAGTTGGAGCTCACAGTTTTGGCAGGGTGGAGAGCTTTTGATGCCACCATCTTTACTGTTTCCAACTCCCAGACTGGAGGCAATTCATTGGCTGGGCATTCAGCCGGTCCAGAGTCACAGGGAGCGCCTGAGGCAGAGGAGTCAGTCCAGTGTTGGCACTAACCTGGTCTGGTGCCTTCTCCATGCGGTAACTGAGGGGCAGGAGGATCCCTCGCTGCACTGCAGTTTGCTCCACCTAACCCCAATGGGAAGTGGGAGCAACTCCCTGCTGCCCAAATTCCTCCCCTTTGACCAGGAGATATTGAAGGAAGAAAATGAAGGGAAGGCCCCCCTCAGATCCTCTGGCAGCCTAACTCAAACCCCACGCAGGGGAGAGGAGGACAGGAGCAGACCCCCAACCTCACAAGAGTGGGGAGAGGGGAAGCAGAAAGAAAACAAAATAAAAACCTAAGTCTTCAAACAACTCCCTAATGGGAGCTCTGGATCTTGCATCCTGAAACCCTGAGAGGCAGGACTGGCCTGGGGATTGTGGAAGGTTCACCCACCGATAAGCAGGGGATGCCAATCAGGGGATGCCAATCCTGTCTCCTGTTCCAAGGGAGAAGTAAAACCCTTCAATCTAGAACAGACACCTGGAGAAATCACAGAATGGAGTGTTAACTTTGGTGTCCTTGGGTGCTAATGAATGAGATGGTAGCCTATGGCAGGTGGCTGTCCACTTGCCCATTTACTAGGTGTTCAACCCACACACACACACTGGCCATGTCTCCCCCCACACACACCAGTGCTTGGCCACCTCCCACTGGACACACAGTCCCCACTCACGATGAGGTCCCAGAGCATCTAGAGCCCGTGGGTGAATGAGGTCTAATGTGCGCCCATGTGTCTGCATCCCATCCATTAGGTTGCATGCAGCATCATGCATGTACAAGTCCACCATCACCATAGAGTCGCGGGCGAAGAGCCTAGAGTGTTCCAAGGAGCTATCATGTTCAGCTCCGCTCTCACGCTCACTGGCATGCACGTAATGTCCACCCTAAAAGCCCACTGTGCCATTTTCAAACATGCGTTCTCCCAGCTCATCCTGGGTTTTTAATTTATTTATTTATTTTTATTTATTTAAAACTTGTATCCCGCCCCTCCTGCCCAAAGGCAGCTTGGGGCAGTGAACAACACAAAAGATTTAACAATAAAACATTAAAAACAAATGAACACATTTTAAAACAAATCATAAAACTCATCCTCCCTCCCAAACCCTACCCCCACCCCACCCTACCCCTACCCCTCACCCTACCCCTCACCAAAAGCCTGGCGGAACAGTCAGGTCTTAAACAAACATCAAAATGACAGGAGGGTGGGGGCCAACCGAGCCTCTTCCGGGAGTGAATTCCACCGAAAAAGATATCACATCAGTGGCCACCCGTCTCGCCCGGGAAACCTCCAAAAAGGCCCCCACGGACTATCTCAGGGGTCGCACGGGCACATGGGGAATGAGGTGATCCTGCAGATAGGCAGGGCCCAGGCCATGAAGGGCTTTAAAGGTCAAAACCAGCACCTTAAACCTAGCCTGGTGCTGTATAGACAGCCAGTGCAGAGCCCAGAGCACAGGTGTCATGTGCTCCCTGTGGCCCGCCCCAGTAAGGAGACGGGCCACGGCACTCTGCACCAGCTGCAGCCTCCAGACCAGCTTCTCGGGCAGCCCCATGTAGAACGTGTTGCAGTAATCTAGCCTTGAGGTGAAGGCATGGATGACGGTGGCGAGGTCAGAGTCTGAGAGATATGGCCGAAGCCACCGGACAAGATGTACCTGCCGAAACACACTCCCCACCAAGACCACAACCTGAGATTCCAGGCTGAGCCGTGAATCGAGGAGCACACCCAGACTCCGTACCTGTGAGACCATGAGAGGATGAACACCCCCCCCCCCAAGAGGAGATTCAACCACTCCCAGGCCCCCCAGGTCCTCACCCACCAACATCACATCCATCTTGTCATGATTCAGCTGCAGATGGCTCAACCTCATCCAAGCCCCCACAGCCAACAGGCACTGGGAAAATAAAGAGACTTCATGGCCTGGGTTGATGGAAAAAGACTCAAGGTAGAGCTGAGTGTCACTGCATTCCTTGAGTGATGACACTGCATGCCCTGAAACCCTCTCACGATCTCCCCTAACGGCTGCATATAGATGTTAAACAAGAGGGGGGACAGAATGGCACATGCCTAATGCTTGCTCTTTCCAAGTGGTTTCATTCTCTGAAATGACTTACAAAGGCCATGTCCCCCACCCACAGTGCTTATGAACGGCGGACTCATCTGCTAGCATGGGTGTCCATTCCAGTTCAGACGGGCAGGGGATGTGTGGGCGCCTGTTACCACACACTTTTTTGGCTTGCCCCACATGGTGCACTCTGGATTTCTCAGCCGTGTGCTGTGAGTGGCCATGAGTGGGCACTGTGTGGCTCATGGATGCGTATATTCTTCTGCACCACCTTCAGACAGGCAGTTGGATGAGTGGCTCCTGGGTGGCCATGCATGGTTGCATCTTGTTTAAAAACACCCACTGTTCCTCATTTCAGAGTTTAGGGCAGGGGTGCCTGGTGGGTTTTGAGTTTGGAGGGGCAGTAAGGCTGTCTGGCCCACCAGTGGCTTTGCCGCCGGCGGCCCGGCGAGTTGGTGGGCGGAGCCAGGGGGACAGTAGGTGGAGCCAGGGGGACGGTAGGCCAGTGGCATGGCATAACCCAGCAGCAAGGAGTTCCCAGGGTTAACATCGGATGGAAGAAAACACAGTCTACATGCACATCAAGCTTAAAATAAATAATGTATAAACCCAGAACACAGGGAAACACAGAAAACACTGGCAAAACACTGGCACAACACCGGAGCAAGGAGTTCCCAGGGTTAACATCGGAAAACACAGTCTACATGCACATCAAGCTTAAAATAAATAAAGTATAAACCCAAAAGCACAAAATTTTCAGCATTGTGAAGACACCTAACTTCCTAAGATCAACAGCCTAGGGGGAGGAGGATGCAGGGTGGGGGGAAAACAGTCTGGGGGGAGGATGCAGGGGGGGAAGGCTGGGAGCGTAGGGGAGGAGGATGCCGGGTGCGGGGTGGGAAAACAGCCTGGTGTGTGTGCGTGCGGGGTGGGAAACAGCCTGGGGGTGCGGGGGGGAAACAGCCTGGGGGGAAGATAGGATTCTTACCTGCTCGGTGCTGGCTCTGGCAGTCTTTGTCTGGGGACTCCGGGCTGCGCTGCAGGTGGGGGGGACTTAGGTTTTTTTAATTTTAAATTGCCCCCATGTTCTGCTCTCCTCCACAGAGGCAGGACTCACACAGGCAATTTAAAATAAATAAATTTTTAAAAACCACACGTTCCCTGACTCCCTGCCTTGCCGCTCCCTCCGCCGCTCTGAGCGGCAGTTTGGGGGGGAGCGGCAACAAGGAAGCGGCTGGCCTTGCGGCGGGCAGTTAGAGAGCTGTGCTCTCCAACAGCGCGCCGCCGGCAGCAATGTTCTTTCTTCGTGCTGCTCCCTGCCTCAGGTGCCCGACCCAAGGCATCTCGTCAGGATGCTTTCAACAAGCGCTCTGGTGAGAGCTTTCCTTGTGCCCATTGAGCACAATGGGAGCCCTAGCTCCTCCCTCCACAGCACGTCCTATACATGCTGTGTGGACGGAGGAGCTTAGCCGGGCTGAGCGCTCAGCCGCCCAAATCGCATTTTCCATTGGAAAACGCGGTTGGGCTTAGCTTTTTTGAGCCTTCTGGGATCCACTCCTCAGGAGTGGATCCCAGAAGTCAATTGAAACAGCGCCGCAGCAGCCTCTGCCTTTGCTTCAGAGCGGAGGCTGCTGCGGTGCTGTGGGAAGCGGCGGCGCTGCGTTTTTGTTTTTGTTTAAACAAATGGCGGCGCTGTCGGGCCCTCGGCGCTTGGTGGGTCAGCGTCCCAAATGTCCTGGGAGGCCAGCCACCACTGGTTTAGGGGTTGAGAGGTATGCCTGGAAGAAAGAAACAGCTGGTGTGGCTTCTTGTTCCCATGGTTCACCACAGCTGTGAGTCATGTCAGGGATCAGGATACTGGGAAGGGAGGGGCATTGGCGGGTGGAGCATGGTAGGGAAGAATGCCTGCCCACATATTAGGTTTGTCATGTTAAACCTGTGAGTGGGGGCTGAGCGGTGGGGAGGGCTGCCTGGTTGCACAAGAAATACATGTAGGGAACTGCCCATTTTAGGCTCTACATACATGAGAGTGGAAGCTGCGCGGACCAAACCTGGACTCCAGGGGGGTATCTTCGCGTTTATTAATGCCCCTTGTTTAATTTCAGCCTGGATAGTGACATTTTGTCTACCTAAATTCCACCTTTACTATCAATTAGCGATGGCATTATACATTCCACCCCACAGGCAGCTGTCTTTCACAGGAAGGTGAAGCTGTATTATATAGGAACACTATGGAATGAAAAAGACAATCTAAATGCAAGTTATATATCAAAACAAATAATTATTATAATGCTATTATGTCAAATTAATTGATGATTTCTATGCTGCAGTATGAGAACAATGCATTGCCAGCAATACTACCCTGGTTCCAAATATAAGAAGCAGAAACGTTCAAAGGCAGCTTAAAACCAAAGAGCTTCAATGACATTTATTAGCACCATGATTTCTATATGATATGCTTTCATGAACTTGCATGAGGTTTGAGGGCAGCATTTGATCCAGAGTCTAAATTATTTACCTTAACATAGGATTCATGGCACGCATGAAACACGTAAGAGTGTATACTGGCCTCAGAAAAAGATGGCATCATCAGTTTGAAAATTATGCCTACTCCTTAAAAAGGAAGCTTGGAAAAGTCAGATGTATAACTGACTGGGTCCAGCGTATTGTACAGGAGGTGACCAATGGCTATGACACCTTTTCTAGTATCGTAGGCCACTTTTAGATGAGCGGCAGTCCGTTTCACGTCGGCGGCGCGCATATTTTGAAACTTCCGCCTGGTCTAATTAGATGAGACGGAAGTGGCTTAATATGCGCATATTACGTCGGAGGCGCATTTTTTAAGTGCACAAATTAAATACCTCATAATCGAGGTATTTAATTAGCGCACTTAAAAAATGCGCCTCCGACGTAATATACGCATATTAAGCCACTTCCATCTCGTCTAATTAGACCAGGCGGAAGTTTCAAAATATGCGCGCCGCCGACGCAAACTGGAGCGCCGCTCATCTAAAAGCGGCCCAAGCCAAGCTCACTGAGATAACAAGTTCAAAACAAAACAGTAATTGAAATAGCTAGACATGTGTATCATCACACATAGGTCATCGTTTTTCCTAACCACCAGCATGTTTTCTGCAAACAATGTAGAACAAACACTGCTTTGACTTGGATGAGTATTGCTGACAAATAAATGCAGCCAAACCAATCCTGCTGCCTAGATTTGCTTTTAAGTGTAGATAATGCATGTCAGTGTGAACTAAATACTGCTGAAGAGTCCTCCTAATCTTAGGTTTATTACCTTTGATCTTGATCAGGTATCACAGCTTATTTCCAAATCAGAAAGCTAAATAAACAGAATGAATCAGAACAATGAATGCCACTATCCAAACTTTTCTCTTCATAATACTTCAGAACGTATTCAGCATATATTAATATTTCCAACTAGTTTTGTGGAAGGGAAGTAGAATTTAAATAGTCATAGAACCAATACAAATAAAGAAGTAAAACAAAAGTGACAAATGAAGCAATCTTATGAAATACTGCAAGGTTTTCAATGGGGAAATATATTTTTACACTAGAGAGCCAGCATTACTAAAAGAACATTGCAATATAAAAAGGACTCGTATCTCCTGAGAGCTGTGAAATACTGTCAACAACAATAGCACAAATTTGTTTTTTTCTAAGTACACTGTAAGAAGTTGATTTGTTGTTAGAGGAAAGAAAGTGATCTAATAAGCAAGGCAAAAAGTATCTGAACAAGTCTTTAAGGTGGTGAAATGTATTTTTTACAATTTCTACTGACTATGGATCAAAATAGAAATTAAAGCCTTTTAAAATCAAAAGAAATATGACTATATATTGCAAACAGAAATGGAGAATATTCCCAAAAGAACAGAGGATAGACTATTGATGAGCAGCATATGAAAATGAATGGAAATTCATATGAGGGGAAAAACTTATAAGGAGAAACTTGGAATGTAGCTTTTGAAAAGTAATCACTTTTAAGATTTTTTTAAAAATCCAATAATAATTACTAATCCCCTACTTGAATAGGATTTCATTTAAGAGGAAAAGAGAGCAACTAAGAATAGCTTTTTTCAAGCGAGTATTGTCACACACACACAAAAGGAAGCTACAGGCACAGAAAGTTGGGTTAAACTGGCCACAACTCTTTATTAACCATAAATAGGCAGTCTGGATGAGAACAGGGTTGGGGGTACACAATCCAACCAGAACATAAACCAGAACCATACTTTTTTCCTCAGTGCCTCAGCTCAGTGATCCCGAATGGATTATCCCAAATCCACTCCAGCCCCCCTCCCCATGGGGTTCTGAGGAAGGGGTGACTGTTCATGCACCAACTAGGAACAGCATGTATCCTGCATAGTAGCACAATCCCCACCCTACCCCAGAGTTGAGCGAGGCCTGGGTTACTTTATCCCGTGACTGGCTCCCCTTCCCTCACCTTGCTAGGTGGTGCATCTCCATCCATGAGTTCCATTCCATTCCCAAGTTCTGATCAAAAATTCTGTAAGCGCTCTATTTCCATTGGGACTGGATTACCATCGTATGCTTGGACTACTCGCCCCCCAAATACACCAGATTCCCCGGACTGCTATTAAACTGGCCTGCACAAGGTCTCCTTTAAGGAACTTAAGTACAGATCCATGTCCAGCTGTGACAAGTGGACCTCATCCTCCATGGTACAGCTCGGGCTTCAGCCAGTGGTTAACCTTGTGCTCAAGTCGATCACCACCATTCAGGTAATGAATCACTTGACCTCCTAACCACTCAATCACTTGACCTTCCAATGTCCCTCAACCACTGCAAGTCCTGTCTAATCATTACAGACAGGTCCAAACCAGTGTCCCTACAGATACTTTTCTCCCCCAGGTGCAAGACTATTATAACTGGCTGAGCCCTCACCTGTAAACCTAGTACCATCGGTATTGGGGCGTTTATAGACGAGGCAAAAAAGGCGGCTGATCCTTTGATCAGCCGCCTTTCTTGCCGCTCGTCTACATGCTTGGCCTGCTTTTTAATCCGCGTCGGAGGGGGCAGGCGATCCTGCCCCCTCCGACGCAGATTCCCGAAGTGCCGGCTTTACGCCGCACTTCCTGGTTCCGCAGGCGAGTGTGCATGCGCAGAAGGGCGCGTGCGCATGCGCAGAAGAGCGCGCATGCGCCATCGCACTCTGCACCGTGTCTGAACAGCAGACACAGCACGCAGAGACGCCACGGGGAAAAAGCCGGCATTTGGGCAATCCCGCTTGTAAGCGGGATCGTCTATAAACGCCCTTAGTTGCGCCCACAGCGTGCCCTTCTTCCCCCGCCAGAATATTTCCACTCTGGAGCTTAAATGGAGCTGCAAGCCTCAGCTCGTGCCTCTTGCTGTATTCGCTGTCCAATGGACAAAACTGTGTCACAGGATTCACGCCAGCTTCCTTGCCTTGCTCTTGGAATATTCATACAAAACGTGTTAGATGATGCCAAATTTGCTAAAACAAATGAACAACCTATTGACAAACTCATTACCATCTCCCATGGGGGATTTTCTGTACTTTATTATTATTTATTATTATTTATTTAAATTTTTATCCTGCCCTTCCCTCAAAAAGTTTCATGGCGGCTTACAAAATAAAATATAAACATAACATATATAAAAACATATGCAAGACAGAAACATTCAAATACAAACATAACCCCCCCCTAAAAAAACAACCCACCCACAACCCCTGACAAAACCCACCCAATATCACGTGCCCATTCCCCACATCCAACCCCACTCACACTCACACCCCTATTCCAAACCTACCCACCAAACCCACCACCCCTTATCCCCACCGCCCAAATGCCTTTTCAAACAAAAAAGTCTGGAAGATGCTTAGGCTCGGGCTCAAATGAACTTCCAGGGGAAGGAGGTTCAACAGCATTGGGGCAGCAACCAAGAACTCCTCCCTGTGAGCCCTTGTCATACGAACAAGACTAATGGATGGTACCCACAGATGAGTATGTAAATAGGTACGTATATACACAATACTGTACACACACATCACACACACAGATTGGCTCCCGGCCAATTGCAGGGGCTCCAATGGGGCACGGAAGGATAGGTGTTCTTTCAGATATGCAAGGCCCAGACCATTTGTAACTACTCCCAATGGGCTTTAAAGGTCAAAACCAGCACCTTGAATTGTGCCCAGAAAGCTATAGGGAGCCAGTGCAGACTTCGGAGCACTAGTGCAATGTACTCCCGGTGCCCTGTCCCCAAAAGAAGGCGAGTTGCCACATTCTGCACCAGCTGCAGCTTCCCAAAAGTCATTAAGGGCAGCCTCACAACAGTGGCCAGATCTGAATCAGAAAGAAAAGGCCACAGATTTCTCACCAGATGGAGTTGGTGAAATACACTCCCAACCACCACCGCAACCTGACAATCCAGGCTCAGCAAGAGGTTCAGAAGCACTCAAAGGCTGCAAACCATCACCTCTTCTGTCTTGTGTGGATTCAGCTTCAGTTGACTCATTCTCATCCAGTTCCCAAAAGTAGCCAAGTATTGGGTAAGCACCAAGACTGCAGGGCCTGGGTTGGATGAAAAAGAGTAGTAGAGCTGGGTGTCATCAACATACAGATGGCACCTCACCCCAAACCTCCGAATGACCTTGCCCAGAAGCCTCATATACATCTTGAACAAGAGGGAAGACAGAATAGAACCTTGCAGGACCCTACAGGGCAGGTCTTGAGAGGACGATGAGCAGTCTCCCTTCACCACTCTCTGTGACCTCCTGGAGAGGAAGGAGCGGAAATATTCAAAAGCGACCCTGTGCACCCCTCACTAGATCCCGCAGTCATTTCAAGAACACCTCATGATCAACTGTATCAAGTCTACTGAAAGATCTAACAAAATCAACAAGGTGGAATCCCCTTGTCAGTCTCCAGGTACAGGTCATCGAACAAGGTCACAAGCGCAGTCTTCATTCAATACTGAGAACAAAAGCCTGACTGGTATGGAAGAGGGTGAATATAAGGGCTCCTGCAGGAACGTGTCCTTAGAAGGTCTTTGATCATGTCGTAATGCCCAGAGGCACATGATTGAAGCTTTTATGCATGTTTATAAGGGTGATTGACCGAGCTGTGAAATCCAGCTCTGTCAATCGCCCTTGTAAATGTGCATAAACTGGACCCTTGCCCATCCTGACTGGGGCCATTGCTGGCGGGGGTGGTCAATACCTCCCTTAGGGAGGGCAGGGTACCGAGTTGCCTTAAAGAGATGGTGGTACGGCCCCTGCTCAAGAAACCATTGCTTGACATTGACTCCCTTGCCAGTTATCGGCCAGTCTCTAACCTCCCCTTTTTAGGGAAGGTTATTGAGTGAGTGGTGGCCCGACAGTTGCAGGAGCATCTGGGTTGTGTCGGTTTTCTTGATCCCTCACAGTCAGGATTTCACCTGGGTTATGGCACCGAGACTGCGCTTGTGGTGTTGGTCGATGATCTACGGCGGTAATTAGATTAGGGCCGTTTGGCCCTGCTGATTCTATTAGATCTGTCAGCTGCTTTTGATACCATTGCTCATGAGATGTTGGTGACACACCCGTGGGACCGGGCAGGGGTAGGCATTACGGTTCTTGACTGGTTCTGCTCCTTCCTGGCCGGAAGAACTCAGTGAGTGGTGCTCGGGGATCATTTTTCATCATACCAAGACCTCTCGTGTGGAGTCCTGCAGTGTTCTGTTTTGTCCCCTCTCCTGTTCAACGTGTATATGCACCTAGCAAGGTGGTCAGGAGGTTTGGCATACGGTGTCATCAGTATGCTGATGACACCCAGCTTTACCTTTTTAATCAGACCCAGACCCGGCAGTCTCGGTGGTTACGGGTGTCTGGCAGCTGTGGGGGATTGGATGAGGGCGAATCGACTAAAGCTGAATCCCTATAAGATGAAGGTGATGCTGGTGGGTAAGGCAGCGGGGGTGATGACCCCCATCATTGATGGGGTCTGTCCTCCACTGGTTCCCCAGGTACAGAGTCTGGGGGTGCTCCTTGACTCGCAGCTCTGCTTGGATGCTCAGGTGGAGTCTGTGGCAAGGAGTGCCTTTCACCAATTACATCTGGTGCATCAGCTTCGACCATATGTCTCAGACTCTGACTTGGCCACTGTCATCCATACTTTCATCACCTCTAGGCTTGACTACTGTAACCTGCTCTACGTGGGGCTACTCATGGTGATGGTTCAGAGACTGCAGCTGGTGCAGAACGTGGTGACCTGTCTCCTGGTGGAACTGGGCTGCCGGGAACATATTACACCAGTTCTTCGGTCTCTGCACTGGCTGCCAATAGTCTTCCGGGCACGATTCAAGGTGTTGGTGCTTGCCTATAAAGTCCTAAATGGCCTTGGCCCGACCTATTTGCGGGACTGCCTCACCCCCTGGGTCCCTCAGCTCCTGCAGTCATCGGGGTGTGCTCTCCTTGAGGTCCCCCAAGTCTGCCGGGGGCCACGATGGGGAGGGCCTTCCAAGTGGCAGCTCTGCGGCTGTGGATTTCCCTGCCAGTGGAGGCCCGTTTGACCCTGGATCGACCCTCATTTTGACACCGTTGTAAGACATGACTGTTCTGCCTGGCTTTCAATGAGGAGGATGGGGAGGGTGGGGGAAGAATGGGTTAGGGTGGTCGGCGGTTAGGGATATTTTTTAATTCTTCCCTGTTGTGTTTGTTTTAAAGTTGTTTTTATTATTATTATTGCTGTTATTATTGTAAGCCTCCCAGAGCTGCCTGTGGCAGGATCGGTACAATAGAAATTTTAATAAATAAATAAATAAATAAAAGCTTCAATCATGCGCCTTTATGCATTCTGACGTAATCAAAGACATATCTGATTTGCATGCGCGTCCCCTCTCTTGAGCTTATAAGGATGTGTTCCCATATGTGTGAATGAGCCCTAAGAGTGGAAAGCCCCAGATCTCCATCTGTCCACTGCCTGGATATCCCTGTTATCAAAACTAGCAGCAGCGGCTGACAAGGCCACCCCTGTTTGGAAGGAGTGGAACCCAAATAGACCCATACTGTGTAAGCACTGCCTCATGATGGTTATGAATTGGTACTTAGTGAGTGGAAGCCCTGACTCATATACAAATAGGATCCTGCCCATTTGGGGGCATGCTTTCAGGTACCTTTTCATAGCCTCTATTGGTCAGGTGAGCAGGCCACCTGATTCATGTAGTGTAAGTGTAATGTGTGCCTCCTTTCTGCTCTGGTCAGTCTTGGACCAACAAATTTTATGTGTGATTGATTCCTCCCCCAAGGCCAAGTCACATACCCGAAGCACCCTGCCTGAATGGTTAAGCCTTGAACCCACCACCAGCTTGCTTATTCATAGTGCCCCCCAAATGGCCGATTTAACAATTGTATTTATTTATTTACTTATTTATTTAACATTTTTATCCCACCCCTCCTGCCCTTTCAGGGCAGCCCGGGGCGGTGAACAACAATATAAAAACAATTTAAAACAGTTAAAATTTCATAAAATGCAGGGGGGGAAAAACCCCCAAAAACCCTCCCCCCACTCTACCCCTCCCCCTCGCCAAAGGCCTGGTGGAACAGCCAGGTCTTACATAAACATCAAAATGACAGGAGAGTGGGGGCCAACCGAGCCTCCTCTGGGAGTGAATTCCACAGCACAGGGGCAGCCACTGAAAAAGATCTAACATCGATGGCCACCCACCTCGCCCGGGAAACCTCCAAAAAGGCTCCCACGGACAATCTCAAGGGTCACATGGGCACATGGGGAGTGAGGCGGTCCCGCAGATAAGCAGGGCCCAGCCCGTGAAGGGCTTTAAAGGTTTGAACCAGCACCTTGAACCTGGCCCGGTGCTTTATAGGCAGCCAGTGCAGAGCCCGGAGCACAGGTGCCATGTGCTCCCTGCAGCCCGCCCCCATAAGGAGATGCGCCGCGGCATTTTGCACCAGCTGCAACCTCCGGCCCAGCTTCTCAGGCAGCCCCACGTAAAGCGTGTTGCAGTAATCCAGCCTTGAGGCGATGAAGGCATGGATGACAGTGGCGAGGTCGGAGTCTGAGAGATATGGCCGAAGCCACCGGACAAGATGTAACTGCCGAAAAGCACTCCCCACCACGGCCACAACCTGAGATTCCAGGCTGAGCCGTGAATCAAGGCGCACACCCAGACTCCGCACTTGAGAGACCATGGGAGGGCGANCACCCCCAGCCCCCCAAGCCCTCACCCACTAACATCACCTCCATCTTGTCAGGATTCAATTGCAGATGGCTCAACCTCATCCAAACCCCCACAGCTGACAGGCACTGGGAAAACAGGGAGACTGCATGACCCGGGTTGATGGAAAAAGAGAGGTAGAACTGAGTGTCATCAGTATACTGATGATCAGCATACTGATGACACTGCATGCCCTGAAACCCTCTCACAATCTCCCCTAATGGCTGCATAAATATGTTAAACAAGAGGGGGGACAGAATAGCACCCTGTGGGACTCCACACTTGAGTTCCTGGGGAGAAGACGTACACTCTCCCAAGATCACCCGGTGAGTTCTGGCCAGGAACGAACGAAACCAGACCAAGACCATCCCACCAATCCCGGCATGGTCCCACAGGCAAGTCACCAACACCTCATGATCGACTGTGTCGAATGCAGCCAAAAGGTCTAGCAGGACCAGTAAAATCTCATGACCCTGCTCCAACGCCAGGCGGAGATAATCAACCAAGGCCACCAATGCAGTCTCCGTACCATACCCAGGCCGAAAACCAGACTGAAAGGGGTCAAGGAAACCGGTGCGGTCCAGATGTTCCTGGAGCTGCAGTGCCACAGCCCGTTGAATAACCTGCTGTGCCAAATAGGATCTCTTCTCCAGTGGATGTACATATTTGACCCAACGTGGACACCATGTTGACCAAAAGCTGGGGGGCGGGGGGGGACATAGGTAGTCTGGGGTCCACAGACCTGCCAATTTGACGATGTCACGATTCTAGCATTGCCTTCAGTATTGGTGAATGCACCAGTTCCGGGTAGCCTGCCAACCTTGACACGTATGACAGGGCAGCCCATCTAGTCAATATTATTGATGATGGATGGATGGATATATTTATTAACCATTGGGTTTAAAACAAGAGACATTAAATTGTCCAATATATTAAGTTAAAAATCACATAAAAACCTCCTCCGTTTAGCTACTAGCAACACAAAAGTAGCAGTTTTGACAGTAATCTGAAGATCTGTGTTGTTTAACAAATGCTCCAACTTATGACAGGCAGGCCAATTCTCACAGCCTAGCATAGAAAGCGCTAACCACTCTTGCCTAAGGGTAACATACTAGGGCAGTCAAAGAAAACATGACCCATGAATTCCACTACGTTGAGATGGCAGGGACATAAACACAACTCCATGTCCATTTTCTTGTACCGGCCTCTTATCACCACCGAGTCCGTTACTTGGAAACGAACTGAGACAAAAGCTCGACGTAGCTGAATTTTAAAAAAAAAGTCTACGTAGGGAGCTAAGGCAAATGTAGGATTAATGGCCTGATAAATCGGGGCAATTTTTAGGACAGCTATATTTGCATAATTCTCTTGGATAAAAATATCAGTAATTCATCTCTTAAGTATACCTGCACCAATGTTGTTTTGTAAGAGGTAATCAGGGGAAAAACCCAATGTCATCAGGAGCCTTGAGAAGGCATCCCACCATTTATAAGATTTAGGGGCGGAGTTGTTGATTTGCTCCTCAAGACAGCACCTCACTAACCTGGTCGGATCAGAGCTCCGCATCTTGACCCAAGATACCACCCTGCAGTAAGCCTGTGTAATAATGGAAATAACACCCAACTCATTCCTTACCAAAGAAGCTGGCAGTGATTGGACCAAGCCCAGAACCACTCTCAGAACTCTGTTTTGAATCACCTCGATTTTACTCTCAAGATCTATAAAGGCAATCTCAATCCCATATAAAAGTTGTGCGAGGGACTTGGCTTTAAACACTTGAAGAGCCAGGCTTACATCAAAATCGGGGTAAGCGAGAAAGAATCTTATAATTGCAACGGCCGATATTTTGGCCTTTGTTAGTATCCTGTCGAGGTACTGCCTCCAACTATACTTGTCCACTATTGTAACTCCTAGATACATATAGGAGCTTACTTGGGACAAAGAGATGGGGCCATATTGCCAAGCATGTCATGGTGTTCCTTTCCCAAACAACATGACCTGGGATTTTTGTGTGTTCAGGGTTAAATTGTTCTTAATACAATAAATCTCTAGATGAGACAGACAGGCTTGCAGCCCCTTAGTTGACTGAGACAGGATTACAACATCATCGGCATAAAGAAGAATCTAAATAAAACAAGACCCAATCTTAGGGGGTGTCGGATTAGTGGCGTTCACTGCAGCCAGCAAATCATTAATAAATAAATTGAATAGCAATGGGGCGACAACACATCCCTGCCGTACTCCAGAGTTAACCTCAAAAGTGTTAGAAAGAGTACCAGGTGGAGACTGCGCATACGCGAGGAGTGAGAGGACGCTCCCACCAACAGCTCCGACAAGACGCTGAATTCTTGCCCCGGGAACACCGGTAAAGCCCCAAACAGACTCCCAAAAGTAAAATGCCCAAACAGGGGAATCCCCCCCCAGCTAAAGCGGCCGAGAAAGGAACACTCCGAGGGTTTTGCAGAGCAAAAATCAGCCAGGAGGGTGACCACATGGGGCAGGAAGTGAAGGGCAAGATGGCGGCTGGAGCGGAGCCGCGGGGCCTAGAGGAGGCTGGGCATGAGGGAGGAAAAGGCCTACAATCAATTCAAACTTTAATAGAAGAAATGAAAACTGATTTGAAAGCAGAATTACAAAAGGCAAGCGCGCATAGGGACAAATTGTTTAATAAAATAAGTAAAGTGCAGCAAGTAACAGAAGAAACCAATATCAAACTTGAGAATTTGGCAAAAAATGTCCAATCCCTAGAAGAGAGAATGACCAGAGCAGAGGATCAGGCGGTTAGCCATGAGAACGACATTGCACACACGCAAAAAACAATCCAGACCTTAAAAGAAAGGGTGGAAGACATGGAAAATAGGTCCCGGCGCTCAAATCCGAGGATTGTGGGGGTCCCAGAGGGGGAAGAGACAGAAGGGATGGAATCCCTTATAGAGCAATTGATCAAAGAGAACTTCCCAGGGGAAAGGTTCGCATCACCCCCAGAAATTGAACGAGCTCATCGAGCACTGCACCCCAAGCCGAAAGAGAATGAGCAACCACGAACAATAATTACAAAATTTCTGCACTACAAGGATAAGGAACAAATCCTAAAATTAGCCAGAGGAAAACAACAACTACAATTCAAAGGAAACAACATCAGGATCTACCCAGACTATGCATTTGAAACCACACAAAAGAGGAAAAGATGCGCGAGATACTACATGAAATTACAGCAAATGGGTCTGAAGCCACAAGTGCGTTTTCCAGCCAAGATGACAATATGAATGGATAACAAGAGAAAATTCTTCGAGGAACCTGAAGAGCTGGAAAACTTCCTGCAGAGACTCAAAGGAAGACCCTGAGGGGATAGTTCTCACAAAAGGGGGGAAAAAAGAAAAAAAAAAAAAAGAAGAAACAAAGTTGGGGTTTGAAGTCTAACAGGACAATAAGAAAATAAGATAAGAGAAATGTTGAATGTTTTGTTTTCAAATTGTTATAAGAAGATTGGTTGTGGGTTAGACACAGAGGGGGTCAAATAACTCAGTTGTAAAAGGCAATCCTGGGGAGGATGGGAAACAACTGACAAAAGACTTATTTCCAATGGGAGCAAAGGGAAGAAGAGTCCAAGTAAAAGCAGAGGCAAAGAACGGTGTATTTCCGATTTTGGGTAGGGGTAGGAGAGATAGCGCTCCAAGCGTGCAGGGGAAGCAGGCCCAGATTAGGGCTAAGAGAAGGGAATAAAACAAGAGAGGGGGATAATTGGGGGTAAGGGGGGAAATCATCAACAATAGAAATACACAAGGCTTAAGCTAGGAGAGTCAGTATTACAGAGGCAGGCCCATGACATCACAGCTAAAAACTGTCACACTGAATGTAAGCGGACTAAACCATCCAGTTAAAAGGTAAAGGATAAAAAACATTTTAAGGGAACGAAAAGTGGATATATATTTCCTGCAGGAAACCCACTTATTAAAAAGAGACCTAAACAGGTTTGCAACAAGGAATGCTGGCATCATAGTAGCAGCATGTGGTTCAAAGAAAAAAGCAGGGGTTCTGATAGGAATGAGGGAGGAACTAGAACCAAAAATCAATAAGATAATAAGAGATCAGGATGGCAGATATCTAATAGTAAACGTAGAATTAAAAGGGAAAAAACTAGCTCTGGTGAATGTATATGCACCTAATGAAAAGAAAAAACAGTTTTGGAAGGGGGTATTGAAAAGAATTAGAGAAGAGGTGGAGGGGAACATAATAATCCAAGGAGATTTCAATACCTATTTCTCAGAGTTGGATACCTCAGGGAAAACAAAGATAGCAAGGTGGCAGAAAGAGATAGCAGAGGAACTGGCAAAAATGGGGTTGGTGGATGGCTGGAGAACCTTAAATAAACAGGTAAGGGACTACACTTATTTTTCAACAGTACACGGTACATTTTCCCGCATAGACCACTGCTGGGTGGCAAAATCGGAAATACAGTCAGTAAAAAAATGTACAATACTACCCCTAGTGGCATCAGATCACTACGCAATATGTACAATATGGAAATGGGGGGAAATAGAGGAAAACCAAAATCAAGCATGGAGACTAGACACAGTCTTGCTGACTAACACAGAGGCAGTAACCCAAATTCAAGAGGAGATAAAAAGCTATTTTGATTTGAATGAGGGATCAGTAAAATCTATTTTTACATTATGGGATTCAGCAAAGGCGGTGATTAGAGGGAAAATAATTGCTATCAAAGCAAATATAAACAAACAAAGGAAAGCGAGGCTCAGGGAGCTATATCAGAAACTAAGAGAATTAGAGACCAAAGCTAAGATAAGAGATTGCCCCAAATTAAGAGAAGGGATTACGCAAATTAGAGGGGAAATAGACGTCATAGAAAAACAAAACACAATTAGACAATTAAAGAGAGTGAAATGTTTTTATTTTGATCAGGGAAACAAAGCAGGTAGGACCCTTGCTAGACTGGTACAGATAATAAAAAATAAGGGAGTTATAACGAGTATAAAAAACCACCAGGGGGAGACATGTACAGAACCTGAACAGATACAGGAATCTTTTGTGCAGTTCTATGAAAAACTATACCAATCAGAGAACCCAGACCCAGACAAGATAAAAGCATTCCTTAATAAAATTAAAATGCCAAAATTTAATCAGGCGCAAGTGCAGTACCTTAACTCACCCTTCACAGAGAAGGAAATAATTAACACCATCAAAGGTTTAGCTAGAAATAAAACATCGGGACCGGATGGATTTCCGGCAGAGTTTTACCAGAAATTTAAAGAGGTGATAGTCCCACAACTGGTCAAGATATATAATGCAACATCAGTGGAAAAGGGTTTGCCAAATTCTTTTTACGACGCTCAGATAATTTTAATACCCAAGCCAGAAAAAGATCACTCCTTATGTGAAAGCTATCGCCCTATTTCGCTATTAAATTTAGATTTTAAAATTTTCACGAAGACGTTAGCAAACAGACTGGCAGGGATTATTGGAACAGTCATACATCAAAATCAGGTGGGCTTCATACCTAACAGGATGGGATCCGATAACATAAGAAAGACAGTAAATATAATGTATCACCTAAATAAAACTAAAACACCAGCAATATTAATTTCGGCCGACGCGGAGAAAGCCTTTGATCATCTAGAAATGCAGTGTACACACCTGATCTTGGATAAAATAGAGGTCGAAGGGAACTTTTGTAAGTGGTTATTGGCTATATATCAACAGCTCAGAGCCAGTTTGATAATAAATGGGCAAAACACCAGACAATTCAAATTGACCAGAGGCACACAACAGGGCTGCCCCTTGTCACCCTTACTGTTTGATCTCACCTTAGAGCCACTAGCAAGTGCTATTCGACAAAACGATAAAATTAAGGGGATCCAAATAGGGAAGCAAGAAGTCAAGGTAGCACTTTTTGCAGATGACATGCTGCTATACCTAGCAGAGCCAGAAAAGTCAATCCCAGATTTGCTAACTACAATAACAGAATATAGCCAGGTATCAGGGTATAAAATAAATGTACAAAAATCCTTAGCTATTATATTTGCTCCAAGCACAAGCCTATACCAAAAGATCAAAGAAATACAACCGTTCACAGAGACAAAAGACAATTTAAATACCTGGGAATCCAGTTAACAAGAGACCCTAAAGATCTCTACAAAGAAAATTATATAGAAGCTCTCACGCAAATTAAAAAAGAGACAGAAAAATGGACCAATATTACAGCCTCATGGCTAGGCAGAATTAATTTATATAAAATGAAACTGTTACCTAAGATACTATATAGGATTATAGCGCTACCCATTAGAATACCCAAAACATTTGGGCAAGCGCACGACAAAATTATGCTTGACTTCATTTGGAATAACAAGAAAGCGCGCATTAAAAAAGAGATTCTACAAAGACCAAGAGAAAAAGAGGTGTTAACATGCCAAATATAAATTTATACCACAAAGCAGCCATCCTTAGAGCGATTAAAGATTGGTATACTCCACAGAAAGACACACATTAGGTAAATCTGGAAAAGGAGATCCTAAAAGTTAATAAATTTGAGCATGTAGTGAGTGATAATGGTGAAAAGGAGGTGAGGGAATGGAAGCAACATCCCTTTGTAGGAGTGGTGCTGGCAGCATGGGCAGGAGTAAAAAAAAGGGCAGATATACACAGAACAGCCATGCCCGAAACATTGATAGACAACGAGAGGATGACCGAAAAAGGGATTGCAACAAAGTTGAGGAAACAATTGAGGGAAAAGGCAATCACCAAAATCTCTCAATTGTTTCAGGGAGATCAATTCATGAACATAGAGGATATACAAGGTTTAATCCAGCAGACAACTGATAGTTTTCAATATTACCAACTCAGAGGAGAAATCAAACAGGAGCATCTAATACCACATTACACCAGACCATAGAAACCTATAGAAATAGAACTTTTCTCCAAGGGAACAAACAAAGGGATAGTAGCGAGACTTTACAGAGCGTTACAGAAGGAATGGTACAAGCAGGAACCGAGGTATATAAATAGATGGGAAAAATTATTGGGGGAAAAATGGGAAGAGGGGCAAAAGGAGGAGATTAGGGCACACATGATAGGGTGTTCAAACTCACTAGAGGTACGAGAACCTGTCATCAAAACCATCATGTTCTACTACCTCGACCCTAGTAGATTATTTAAAATCAAGGGTAAAGGCTCAGACAAGTGCCTGAGAGGGTGCGGTCAAAAGGCGACATACCTACATGTGTGGTGGGAGTGCCCCAGGATTCAGGGGATTTGGTTAATGGTATGGGAAAACATGCGGTATGTAACTAAAGGGACAATACCATTTAAACCCGAGATAGCGATGCTTGGAATATATCCCTCAGTTCCTTTATTGAAGAATAAAAAGCCTATATGCACCACAATGATAGCTGCAGCACTCAAAGCAATACTACAACACTGGATTGAGGAGCGAGCACCAAGCACACAAGAGTGGATGAACAATATGTGGTACTTGTTTTCCATGGAAAAAGCTATGGCGACCATGAAGGACAGGACTGAGGATTTCAATGCTAAATGGTTCCAATGCTTGGAACGAATGCAGAAACCAAACACGGATGATGACCAGCGTACCTACCTATTTGACTTTTTGCTGTGACCANTAGATGGGGAAAACTATTGGAGGAAAAATGGGAAGAGGGGCAAAAGGAGGAGATTAGGGCACACATGATAGGGTGTTCAAGTTCACTAGAGGTACGAGAACCTGTCATCAAAACCATCAAGTTCTACTACCTCGACCCAAGTAGATTATTTAAAATCAGGGGTAAAGGCTCAGACAAGTGCCTGAGAGGGTGCGGTCAAAAGGCGACATAACTACATGTGTGGTGGGAGTGCCCCAGGATTCAGGAGTTTTGCTTAATGGTATGGGAAAACATGCAGTATGCAACTAAAGGGACAATACCATTTAAACCCGAGATAGCGTTGCTTGGAATATATCCAGTAGTTCCTTTATTGAAGAATAAAAAGCCTATATGCACCACAATGATAGCTGCAGCACTCAAAAGCAATACTACAACACTGCATTGAGGAGCGAGCACCAAACACCTGAGAGTGGATGAACAATATGTGGTACTTGTTTTCCATGGAAAAAGCTATGGCGACCATGAAGGACAGGACTGAGGACTTCAATGCTAAATGGTTCCAATGCTTGGAACGAATGCAGAAACCAAACACGGATGATGACCAGCGTACCTACCTATTTGACTTTTTGCTGTGACCAAACTGACACTAGCGAAAAGGGGAGAAGGAGGAGAGTTGGAGGAGTGCCCACCAACATTGAAGTTGATGGAGGGGGAGGGAGTAGGAGAGAGGGGGACACAATGGCACATGTTCAGCAACCAAAAAAATAAATGTAATTTTGTTAACATGTTAAAGGATAAAATAAAAAATAAATAAATTTTAAAAAATAATAATAAAAAAAAAAAGAGTACCAGCACTATTAATTCTAACAGCTGCCTTTGAATTCTCGTGCAGGGCAATCAAAAGCTTCAGAAGGTGAGAATCAATTCCTAAAACAAGCAATTTTCCCCAAAACTTGGCCCGATCTATGCTGTCAAAGGCCTTAGAAAAATCTAAAAAGGCCAGATGCAGCTTACCTCCTTTGATATGTACATACCTTTCTCTCCCCCTCCCCCCCCCGTCTCTCAGATTGTAACCCTTAGGGTAGGGACCGTGTCTATTAAATTACTTTGTAAAGCACCACGTACATTGCTTGCACTATATAAATGTTTGATAATAATAATAATAATAATAATAATATTATTATTATTATTATTAATCCATAGACGCCCTTCCTGGTCTAAAGTCAGACTGCTCCTCAGCTATCAAGTTCCTTTCCACAGTCCAGGCTTTAAGCTCTTCTCACAAAAAATTGGCATATAACTGCCCCTTAACCGGGAGAAGAGTAATAAGGTGATAATTAGAGGGGTCTAATTTAGAACCCTTTTTGAAAATTGGGACAACTATTGCAAAGTTCCAACACGAAGGGAAAATCAAAAGACTACCCAGAAAGGAAAATAATTTTGCTAAAAATGGGGCCCAGCTGTCGATATCTGCCAGAAAGACTTCTGCCGGCAGAAGATTGACTCCTGGGGCCTTGTTCTTTTTCAGATGAGACAGAAGTGCAACAGTGCGCTCAACAGAGACAAAGGTTGAAAAAGCAGGGTCCTGAATAACCTGCTCCTCTGATTTTATT
The DNA here is from genome assembly GCA_003113815.1 of Sphenodon punctatus. Lineage (NCBI taxonomy): Eukaryota > Metazoa > Chordata > Lepidosauria > Sphenodontia > Sphenodontidae > Sphenodon > Sphenodon punctatus. Next base: position 4,316,079 of record QEPC01003743.1, on the reverse strand, counting down.
TTTGCAAGCTCATCTGTCTGCGGGCCCTTAAAACGTTCAGGGAAAAAAAGGAACCATTGCAAGTCAGAGATTGCAGATAGCTGGGGGTTCATAACTTTACCCAGCATACCACGTGCTAACAATTTCCAAAACGTAGAAGAATCATTATTACAGGCAGCTTTCTTCAACTCCTCCCACTGCTGTCTCCTACAATCCAGTCGTTTCGTTTTTAACAATCTCCTGTACTCACATTGAAGAGATTTAAAAACAGACCAACTGTCAGGTGTTCTGACATGGTGCCAATCAACCTTGACACTTATAAACTGTTTCTTAAGGCTTCTACAGTCAGCATCATACCATGCTGCTCTACTTTTCTGGACAGAAGGGAGAGTTTGCTGTGACAGTGATATAGGCCTTACTACCAAATGTTCGAAGAGTGCTACTAAATTCGCATAAACTGCATCCAGACTACTTTCCTCCGTTGGCTGCAACTAGAGGTCTGTACCTCCATAGGGAGAACACTAGGAGTATGGACCCTGACATATAGTGGATAATGCTGACTTTCAGGCCACACAAGAACTTCAAAGGTAATTAAACTATTAAAAGTAAGTGCTGGGGTAATAACATAATCAATAAAGCTAGACCCCATCTGTGAGTTATAAGTAAACTCTCCAAGAGGATCATCAGGAAAACGCCCATTACAAACTATCAGGGAATGATTTATTAAGAGTTCTGCCAGCCTTTTACCAAAATTGTTAGATATATGATCTTTGGACACTCGCTCTGGGATCTCCAAACCTGCCAAAAACTATCATCCAGGGTATCAGAGTTCATATGTCCCAGCCTGGTAGTCAGGTCATCCACCAAAATCAGAAATGCCGTTGGATAAGTCTGAGTTAAGTACTCAATCAATTTATCCAATAGCTTCGACAGGTTACTATCAGAATATACTGAAGACTCAGGAGGGAAAGAGAGAGAGATTAGAAGATAAGTAACAGATGAACTACGAGACCAAAGCAACACCAACTAATATTTAGAATCCACATCTAGTCTCTGAATCTTGACATTGCATCGGGTTTAAAAATATCACTGGTAGGCTACATGAGGGTCTCCCTTTTGTTGCAGATTTTACCGCAGGGGCCTGAAAAACTTGAGCATCAAACATTTCAAATGTGGACACCTCAGAGTCTGTAATCCAAGTTTCCTGAAGACATACAATATTGAATCTCTGGTCAAAGTCAAACCAATTCTTGTCCAGAAGCTTACCTTTTAAGCCTTCAATGTTCCAGGAGAGCAGCGTGCAGTGAGAACTCTGCAAAGAGTTCACCTCCTCCAGAGGACACAGAATTTGAGCATCACCACTACCCTCCTGGACATCCAGGGGAGAATCAATGAAGGGCACAATATAGTCAATCCATAGTCAATTGGCAGCAAGAGATTCCCGGACCCCGCACATGCCTACTAGCTGACTTTGGGTGTGCAAGCTGTAACACATCCTGAGTTAAACATTGGCAATGAAGCTGATCCTGGAAAGGAATTCCACCCGACTCCATCTGTTCGTTAAACTCCAAAGGAGGATTCAATAGCCCAGATAAGTGACCTACATCCTTAAGGAATACTTCTTCAAGGGCTCCCTGAATGGTTAGACTATAATCCTCCTTTACCATTACTATCTCGCACTCCACATGAGGGACTTCGACCTAGATGCATTTGAGAAGTGTGAACATGAGCCCTTGCCTGGGATAACCCAGGAACAGATTCCTCAGAATAGATTTGAGAAAACATTGACTCGGCCGTCTCACACACAGCATTCAATGGAGAGGTTACTGCTTTTGCTAAATCCAAGTTTTCAGACAGACCATGGCAGTAACCGGGTCCATCACTTCTTACAAAATTTAAATCACAAAGCATGGGACTGTCACAGGATAAGAGAGCTCTGTGTGTTCTCCACTCTTGAAATAAAAGCCCCTGTGCCCCTGAGCAGTCTCCAGGCCTGCCACAAACGCTCAGCAGTCCTATTGGACTAAAACAAAATCTCCCAGCGGGCGAAATTACGAATGTTATACAGAGGGGAAATTGACAATATGTCCTTCAATTTAATATCCAATTCTGTATAATATCGCAGAAAGCTAAGGAGATCAGGAACTAACAGCATATTATCATCTTCTATAAATCTATGCCTTTTCCCTTTTTTCAAGTGCAGGACCAAAGCAGGTGCCCACCTACTGGAGGTCTCGTGTGGCCAAACTTTCCCTATGCACCCCTGAGAGATTGGTGGATTAGGGGAGTTATTACCATAATCTAAGTTTTGGGGGAAAGATGTACTTAAATCTTCCAGAGAGGCACCACTAATAGTACAAACATCCAGGGTAACCCTTGAACCCTGAGATGACTCACACAAAATAGCCAAATTGGCTTCATCCTCATTTACTCCAGTACAATTCACAAGGGCCCTTGGAATAGCAAAAAATATTTCCTCTGTTTGTGATAGACTATCAGTAACAGAAACAGATGCTTGAGAACTAACCTCTCGTTTATGTCTTTCCTCTTGGAACATACATAGGGAATTTTTTGAGGTTTCCATTCAAAGACCCCCCACTAAAACTTTTAGATCAAAAACAAAATCTGTTAATTCCAATAGTTTATTTTCGAATTTGACCAACCTTGAATCTGTTTGGAGGTTGAGTTCCTTTAAAAGAGCTGATAATTTAGTTTCAAATTGAGAGAAGCACGAAGGTGACTCAAAACATGTAGTCTGTGAACCCTTGATATTTGGACTATGGTTAAACTGCGAAGTATCCCAAGAACCCTCTTCATATCCTATCTTACCAGCTTTCCTTGTTACGAGGTACTGGGTCATTTTCTTTTGGGTTGAGGCTGGCAAATGACTGCAGGGCAATACTGAGGAAGCTTCAGTTAGGGCAATTTCAGTTGTTAAACTCAATGGTTTAAGAGGTCTAGAACGCAACTCCATAGCAAAATTATGGTAATATATAGTCTATTATTGCAATTTACGTTACAATGCAAAAAGCCCAACTGAGTTGGCAGGCACCACAAGAGGACACAACGCTAATTAATTTAGGCAGGTTCAGCACTGTATGCTAGTTGGCCAAAATGCCTTCTCACAGTCCTGCTTGTTCCCCAAGTGTCACGAATTCACTGTCAGCAGCTCCCCACTCAACGGTAAGGCTGAAGGGAGCCCTCCAACGGAGGACAAAAGGAATCGCTACGTCCACCACGACCTGTCAACGGTCCCAGTAACGGCCGACACCCTTTGGTGGCGCCCAAGGGCTCCAGGCCTTGCGTAAATACCTGTGGGGGTAAGAGGAGGGCCAATGAGCTCTTGGCAGGACAAGGGCAGCTCTCCCTTCACCAAACACGTCCCCCAGTTGTACCCACTCAACCCCCAAAGGGCTCCAGACCTTGCATAAATACCTGTGGGGGGAGGAGGAGGGCCAATGAGCTCTTGGCAGGACAAGGGCAGCTCTCTCTTCACCAAACACGTCCCCCAGCTGTACCCACTCAACCATCTAGCCGATATTGTGCCCACTGTGAGTCCTCTTTAATGGAGATGTAGCCTGTATTATTTGAGACAAGGGAATAGGAAACGTGTTCACCCAACCCTTGCCCAACCTGAACCTCTGGTACTCTCTATACACCCGCTCATACGTCACCCTGCTGGAAGGTGCCACAGAGCCACAGACCATGTGGAATAAATCTATGACCCAAGGCTCTACAGCTCTGGTGGGACAAAGTCCGGTGTTCACCTCACTCCAGGGACAAGATTCCAGAAACACTGTATCTGAAACCAAGAAATGGCATCTACTATTTCGTTGCTGGTGCCTGGAATATGCCTTCCTGAAAAAAGGATGTTATGCCTCAGACAGGCCAAAATGAATACACGCAGCAATCTCATAACCCTTTCTGACTTGGAGGACAGAGAGTTGATAACATGGACGACTACCATATTATTATCAAAGTCTATTCTCTTATTCTTAAATTCCTCAATCCATACGTGGACCACAGCAACAATGGGGAACAGTTCCAGAAATGTCAAATCCCGCACGACACCAGTTGCCAGCCACTTTTCGGCACACCAGCTATCTCCGAAATATATACCCAAGTCAAAACTACCCACTGTGTATGAGTGGACCTGCAATTCAGCTTCCAGAAACAGACTGACCCTGCAGATGCCAACCCCTCTGTGGTGCCGAAGGAAGGTAAGAACAGACTGCCATATCCTTCTTCATATCCTTGGTGACTTATGTGATGAAGCAAGGCTGTGACTCCTGCTGTCTTGGCATACAGTTGGGAGAGGAACGCTCTTCCCAGGACTACCACCCTGCAAGCGAAACTAAGACTACCCAGCAGGGACTGAAGTTCCCACAGTATAATTAATGCAACCTTGCACTTACTGTTCTCCCTCTGTAGGGCCTCCAACTTCTCAATGGGTAACCGTGACATTTACATCTTGGAGTTTCATTTCACTTTTTTCATTTCACTTTTAATTTGTATCCCGCACTCTCTTGCCAAAGGCGACTCGAGGAGGCTCACAACAATCCCGAGCTCAATCCCGAGGTATGTGATTGCCAAGGCGAGACCCTCTGTCTTTTCCTCAGTGAGAGGGATGCCTATCTGATTGGCTATGTCACAGAAAGTCTCAACCGCACATTCCTTAGTCCCTGCCCTCCCTGAGAACCAATACTGGTATGTGTCCAAACCACACACTTGAGGGCAGAGCCAAACTTTTCAAAGGCGATGCAAAAAATGGAACAGCCCATTGGCATTGCCTTGTTAAAGTAAAACTTGTCCTGAAAAACAAAGCCTAATAAGTCAAAGTCCTCACCATCTTGATTGCCCTATCAAAGGAAGCATAGTCAGCCGAGCATAATTCAGTGAGTATTGCATCATTCACAGATGCCCTGCATAGGTAGGACAGGTGGCATATCAACCGATACTCCCCTGGTGCCTTCTTTGGGACTATTCCCAACTGGGACACCCTCAGGCTCTCCATTGGGAAGGCATCAAAGGGGCCAGCCACCCTGCCATCAGCCACCTCTTCATGGATTTTTGCCTTGACAACAGTCTCCAAACCAAAAATTGATTTCACATTGTTCCCTAACACCTCTGGAAGGGATCCTAAAACCTCAACAAAAACCATCAATAACGTAGCTCCTTGCATTTTAGTCTGGGTAATTAAATAACATGTCCCCTAGGACCTCATATTTGACTGGGGTTGGCGCCCTTTCCCATACCCATTGGGGGAGCATTACTTCCTCCCCCTTTTTGCTAGTCTGGGTTGAACTGCCATCTACCCTTCTGTGAAAATCTCTTTCTTTTGGGGAAGTAGGAGATTGGATGGGGTCCCACACTGCAGACAGATATACCAAAATCTGCTATTCATGTGAAAACAACACACCCTGTCATTAAAATCCCAACACACCAATGCCTGGGGGCCCTTTTTCCCTAGGACAGGACATGATTCTTCCAAAACTAGCCCATAACCTTTTGCCAGAACATGACTACAGTCCAACCTGGGCATTTGCTTATTCTGCATGCATTCCAACCAAAGGTTGTGTGCATGCACCTCCCACTGGATACCAGGCATGATTGCAGCACACTGGCGAGAAGCTTTGTCATAACAAAGCCACCCAAACCCTCCCCCAGATAGACAGACCATGTGCACTATGTTGAAGTATTTCCATAGTGCCATTACCCTTTTAACTTGGATTTGGGAATTAATAGCATGGTTTATTCCAAATTATTCTCTTAACTCTTTCCAAAATGTATGTCATGGAGATCAAGACCAGCTGGAGTACAAAAGCAAAACAATGGTATGAATTTATATTGCATTATCTGAGTAACAGAGTATATTTTAAGATGCAGCCTGTTCAAAGGGGGCAGAATGTGTGTCACTTTCTCATTTCTGATTGATTACATGTGCAGTTTCAGCATTGTCTTAATAAAGATATTTATGCAACATTATTAGGGCTGAAATGAGATTTCATCAAAACAGGAAAGCTCATCAAAATCTGTTCCCAATACCATCTTTGTCAAATCAAGAACCGATAGGTACTTGGTAATTTCTTGACTGATGTTTTTGTCTTGATTTACTGACTTTCTGCTTACTGGGATCCTGTTTAATGTTTTGTCATTTAACGCTTTGCTGTCCATTTCAAATCCCAAGAGGTAATACCGATGTAATACCACATTTCTTGCACTCAATTTTCCTTTGTACTTCTATGGATGCAGCTGCACAGATGCCTACTGTGTCTTGGGCAGCCTTACCCCACTCTGGGCAGCCTTACCCCACAATGCAGTGCATCATGTGGCCTGCAGCTGCCAGATGTTTCCCCTGCCGTGGGGCAGGCAGCTGCCTGCTACATGTTGCATCCTCGGAAAAAGGCTGAGAATGCAGCACGTAGGAGCCTTATCCAAAATGGAGTAAGACTGCCCAATGCACGCTAGCCCATGTGCCTGATCGCCATCTGCTCTGCCACACGGTGAGGTACGCTGCAGGGCTTTGAGTAGTGGCCACTTGCGCCAGTCCCACATGGCCATGTCATGGGGGCAGGATAGCAGTTGGGCTGGAGGAGGAAGGTGGGGCAGAGCCATACACCTGCTTGTGTGGCTGGCGCCTCAGCCTGCCCCACGCTGTGGCGGGTGATCCAACAGCAGCCTGATTAACTTCCCCGCAGGGCAACCATCTGCCCTGCTCCCTGCAGTAGCCCGCAGTGTGGCAGCTGCACTTGCCTATCATGGGATCAGGCCCTCTGCAGCTCGTGCACCTCTTGTTACATGTTGGCTGGTATAGAGATTCCTTTACTAATCTGCAATCCAGTGGCAGATTGGTGAAAGCAAAGGAAACAACATAGAACAACAATTTTGATTTGTTACTGGGGGGGCAGGAGGTTAGGTCGCAGTAAATGGCAAAGCATTAAATTGCTCAGAAATGCAGTACAACGAACAGAAACCCAGAATTAAAATGGTACTCTCAGCAATGCAGTAAGTGGTAAATGAACGGTATGCAGGACGTGGTAAATGGTAAACAGTCAGTAAATCAAGACAGTATCTTGTGGTATTGTGAGAATCAAGAAATCACATTATTAGGGGCTACCCCCGGAGTCGACCTTGGCAGGGGCCTCAGACACCGGCACCGCCTCAGAAGCCCCGGCCACCCCTTGTGCCAAACTTACCCACCTTGCCCCCCGGGGCACACAATGACGTGGTGGTTGCCAAGCAGTCAGCGCAACCGAGTTCCCCGGAAGCTCCTTCCCCTGCTGCCGCACAGAACGCGGGGGCGGGGCCAGCACAGCTGCACTGTTCACTGCAGCTCCAGGCCTGGCATGGGGGCGTGGCCTCCACCTTATACACCGGCACTGAAGGAGGCACAGCGCCGGTGATCTGTTCAAGACTGGTCCCCTGGTGTGGTGTGGTGGAGAGAGAGAGAAAGAGAGAGCGAACAAGCTAAATGTTCCTTTGTCTGTTTTTCCCTGTGTTCCCCTGTCAGCGTCGGAGTGTGCAACCAGTTGTAAGTGATTACCCTTCTGGATTTCCCTACAACCAGAGTGAGTGAGTGAGTGAATGAGTATGTGTGTGGGGACCTGCTGTGCTCCGGGGCATCAGCCCCTCCCCAGGAACCGTTCCTCCCCCTGCTATCCCTGTCGTGCGAGACCCCATCCGCCCCTTGCTCCCTGGGATCCTTGCCCGTGTGTTCTCCCACATTCCAGCACTATCTCTCCGTTCCCCCTTGGTGAGCGTGGTGAATGCAAGGTGGGTGGTGGAAAGGAGGCGCCCTCCTGCATAGATTGCTCAGCGCCCAATGATGATATAGGCCTAATCTCTGGGAGATTTCAAGGGCCACCACAATATCCTGACGGGCTTATTCATTCCAAGAGAACCTTACAAGCTAAGCCAGAGGGCGGGGCCTCCTGGGAGTACAACTGGGGTTGGCGGGTGTGGTACCCCTGCCATTGGCGGTACCTTCCTCCCTTTCCCCCCCTTTCTCATGACAGAATCACAGGCACCCTAATCCTTCCTAGGCTAGGAGGGAGACCCTTTCATTATGGGGGATCTGGTGCAAGCAGTTCAATCTTTGGCCATGGAAATGCGGGAGGTGAAAGAAAAGGAGGCTGAACTAGAAGCAGACATTAGAGCTCCCCCCGTGGGGATCGACCAGGCCATGGCGGCCCCCCTAGGGGTGCAAGCAGCTGCTGCTACCCCACCTGCCAGGGTTCCCCCTGCTCAAGAACCAAAAGGTCCCCAAATAAAAAAATTTCACAGAGAATGCCGAGCATTTATGGGGTTTATGGCCCTGTGTAACCTCACCTTCACTGTGAAGCCTGAAACGCATTCTACCGATAGCCTCAAGGTCGCTTTTGTTATTGGAAATCTAGGGGGATTGCCCTAAATTGGGCTACTTCCTTACTAAAGGGTAAGAGCCCTCTGTTAAACAATTATGCAGACTTTGTTAAAGAATGCACTGCTCTCTTTGACCACCCCCATCACAGGCAGGATGCCCAGGCACAGGTCATGACCCTTAAACAAGGGAAGGGTACCGCTCTCGAGTACGTTACCCGCTTTCAGCAGCTTGCCCTTGAGCTGCACTGGGCCGAAGACGTGTTGACGAATGGTCCTGTTTCGGTGGGGTCTAAACAACGAACTAAAGGACCAGCTGGCCTTTACGGACTAGCCAGACACTTGGGGAAAACTAGTGATGCTTACACTCCAAATTGATGAGAAATTAGCGAAGCGGCATCGAGAACGATGGCAGGATGTTCGTGTGCATGTACCCCAAGCCCCTCCATTTTCCCCGTCTGGAGGCAAAAAACCCAAACCCGGGGACCCGGAACCTATGCAAATAGGAGCCGCTTGAGGCCCCCTTAGTTGAGAGGAATGAGAACGAAGGTGGAAGTCCCGCGCTTGCTATTACTGTGGGGACACCTTACATTTCATCCAGGCCTGTCCCGCATTTGCCTCTCCGCGACGAGAAGGGGGAAACTTCAATGGCCGGAGCGGGCAGGGGCCGCCCTGGCCATAAGAGCAAGCCCCTCTTTTTCCTTAGCTTGCCGGACTCACCTTCAAATCCCCTTGACAATAGTGCTCTCCCTGACCCACTCCTTTGTGGTGTGGGCTCTTGTGGATTCGGGAGCATCCAGTAACTTTTTAGACCTGGGCCTAGCCGTGTCCCGACGAGTTCCCACGGACGTCAAGGCTGCCCCGGAACCAGTGCACCCCATAGATGGCTCTCCTTTGATATTCAGACCTATTATCAGGCAAACCAAACCCTTACATTGCACCATCGGGAACCATCAAGAGCATCTTGTTTTTGACGTTGGCTGCACTCCCGTGTTAGTGGTCGTGCTGGGATTACCATGGTTATGACTACACAATCCCCGGATCTCCTGGAAACATAACAATCTCCAATTAATTTCTGAATACTGTATGCAGACTTGCTTGTGCCCAGCCCCGAGAACTGAAACAGTAGCCCTGACCATGGAAACCACACAGGCAGTGGCCCCACAACTCCCTAGCAAATACCACCAATACAGAGATGTCTTCAGCAAGCAATCTGCGGCTATCTTGCCCCCTCACAGGCCATATGATTGTCCGATCGACCTCTGCCCTGGTACGGAACCCCCATTTGGGTGAATATATGCCCTTTCCACTCCAGAACTTGAAATCCTCCGCCCCTACCTCGAAGAGGCATTACGGAATGGATTTATTCGACACTCCTGCGCCCCTGCAGGGGCGCCCATCTTCTTTGTACCTAAGAAGGATGGAGGTCTTCGTCCCTGCATCGACTACCGAGGTTTAAACAGCGTAACCATAAAGAACTAGTACCCCCTACCACGGCGCTTATTCCAGAACTGTTGAACTGTCTCCAGGGTGCCACAATATTTACCAAGTTAGATTTCTGAGGGGTCTAGAGTCTGGTGCGAGTGAGAGAAGGGGATGAATGGAGGACGGTCTTCCAAACCTGATATGGACACTTCAAATATTTAGTAATGTCCTTCGGCCTCGCCAGTGCTCCCACCACCTTCCAACATTTTATCAATGATATTCTGCGTGACTTGTTGGATGTATTCGTAATCGCATACCTTGATGACATTTTAATCTATTCCACTAATCGAGTGCAACATGTAGACCATGTTTGGTGAGTTCTCCAGCATCTCCTCACACACAAACTTTACTGTAAGTTAGAAAAGTGCGCATTCCATTTGACATCGGTAGACTTTCTTGGCTTTGTGATTACGCTTCGGGAATTCATATGGACCCACGAAAAGTAGAAGCCATCCAGAACTGGCCCCCACCTAAGACCACAAAGGTGCTACAATGCTTTCTTGGCAGCGTCAACGATTACCGCCAGTACATCCCACAATTCGCCCGACTAACTACCCCATTGACACAACTGCTGAAGGAACATCAGGAGTTCCTGTGGGGGCACGAGCAACAACTTAGTTTTCATTTGTTGAAGGAAGCCTTCCTTTCTGCCCCACTCCTGCGCCATCCAGACATCCACCAACCCTTTCAGGTAGAAGCAGACGCATCCAACAAGGCCCTGGGAGCTGTTTTACTACCACCCTCACCCACTCAAGAACAGATGCTCCCCTGTGCTTACTACTCCCGCCAACTCTCCCCGGCGGAACAAAATTATTCAATCCTGGACCGAGAGCTGTTGGCCATCAATGCAGCCTTCAAGACATGGCACCATTATCTCAAAGGCGCCCGGCACCCCGGCATCGTGGTGACCGACCACAAGAATCTTACCTACCTCCAAATAGCACAGATTGCCAACACCAGACATGTGCGTTGGGCGCTTTTCTTTGCGCGCTTCACTTTCATCATCCGGTACCGTCCGGGTAAACTAAATGTCCTAGTTGATGCCTTATCCCATTACCATGAAGGAGGAAATGAGGAAGAACCACAGAGGGGGCCTATATTGGACCCCCAAATCTTTGCCACTACCCATACGACGCAAAGATACCTTATTGAAGCAACAGCACAAGAACTGCAACCTACTACCGACCCGTCCTACTCCACGTAGGGACTCCTCAAGAGGCAAGGTTGCATTGTCATCCCTCCTTCTTGTCGACCCCAAATCTTATGGGCACATCATGATGCCCCCCTCGCTGGGCACCTGGGGCGAGACCGTACCTACCACCTAATTCAACGTTCCTTCTGGTGGCCATCGCTTTGACAAGACGTTCAACAACATGTTAACCAGTGCGCTACCTGTGCTCGTACTAGCCAGACAGGCCTCTAGAGGCCTAGTGCAGCTTACAGAACTTCCTCGAGACCCCTGGCAGCGAGTGGACATTGATTTTATAGTGGATCTACCCCCATCTCGGGGATACACCACCGTGTGTGTTGTAGTAGACCACTTTACAAAAATGGCACACTTCATTGCTTGCAAAGGCCTATCATCAGCCCAGCGAACGGCTCTTCTTTTCATTCGGCACATCGTCCACCTGCACAGTTGGCCCCTGGAATTGATCAGTGACAGAGGGACCCAGTTTGTATCCCGTTTCTGGAAAGCCTTATTCACAGCACTGCATGTCCAATTCAAACCTACCATCGCCTACCACCCCCAAGCCAACGGGCAAGTGGAACGAGTTAACCAAGGTTTCAAACATTACCTACGGTGTTATATTAATTACCTTCAAGATAACTGGTACACATGCCTCCCACTGGCGGAGTTCGCACATAATAGTGCTCTCAATGCCTCCCTAGGCAACTCGCCTTTCTTCATCTCCTATGAATATCATCCACAGATCGGACTTCCTGATATGGCTGCTATCCAAGTCCCAGCTGCCGGCAGTCTAATGCAAAATATTCACCAGAATCAGACCCTCGCCAAGACTACGCTGGCAGAGTCTCAACAACAGTATAAACAAAATGCTGATCGACACCGCCACCCAGCTATCTCCCTTCACCCTGGGGACTATGTGTGGGTGGATCGCCGACACTACGCATTGACCCGTCGCTCTTGGAAACTGAATGACAAATAAATGGGCCCGTACCCTATCCTTAAACAGATAAACGATGTCACTTTCAAAGTTCAACTTCTCCCACATCTCCGCATTCACCCCACCTTCCACGTGTCCCTTTTAAAAAAGGCCCATGGCACACTGCATAAGCTTGGATTGTCACCTGAGCCTGCTATAGAAGTCCCCAATGATGCCTCTTATGAGGTCCGGGCCATCTTGGACTCAAGAATGTGGTGAGGTCGCTTTCACTATCTGGTGGACTGGATGGGATACGGTCCAGACGATCATTCATGGGAACCCGCATCCCAGGTATTCACTCCCCGTCTTACCAGACTGTTCAGTCTTTGCCACCCGGAAAAACCCAGACCCCCATGGACCCTTGGCCAAGGGCGTTCGTGGGGGGGTACTATTAGGGGGTCCTCCCGGAGCCGACCTTGGCGGGGGTCCCAGATGCTGGTACCGCCACAGAAGCCCCAGCCGCCCCCACCCCCTGCTCTGAACTTACCCACCTTGCCCCCCCAGGACACACGACGCGGTGGTTGCCAAGCAGCCGGCACAACGGAGTTCCCCAGACGCTCCTTCCCCCACTGTCGCACAGAATGCGGGGGCAGAGCCAGCACAGCTACACTACTTGCTGCAGCTCCAGGCCCGGCATGGGGGCATGGCCTCCACCTTATACACCGGTGCTGAAGGGGGCACAGCGCTGGTGATCTGTTCAAGACTGGCCCCCTGGTGTGGTGAAGAGAGAGAGAGTGAGCGAACGAGCTAAGTTCCTTTGTCTGTTTTTCCCTGTGTTCCCCTGTCAGTGTCGGAGTGTGCAACCAGTTGTGAGTGATTACCCTTCAGGATTTCCCTACAACCAGAGTGAGTGAGTGAGCGAGTAAGCATGTGTGTGGGGACCTGCTGTGGTCCGGGGCATCAGCCCCTCCCCGGGAACCGTTCCTCCCCCCGCTATCCCTGTTGTGAGACCCCATCCTCCCCTTGCTCCCTGAGATCCCTGCCCGTGTGTTCCCCCACATTCCAGCACTTTCTCTCTGTTCCCCCTTGGTGAGTGTGGTGAGTGCAAGGTGGGTGGTGGAAAGGAGACGCCCTCCTGCATAGATTGCTTGGCGCCCAATGATGATGTAGGCCTAATCTCCTGAAGTTTTCAAGGGCCACCACAATATCCTGATGGGTTTATTCGTTCCAAGAGAACCTTATGAGCCAAGCCGGAGGGTGGGGCCTCCTGGGAGTATGTCTGGGGTAGGTGGGTGTGGTCCCCCCGCCACTGGTGGTACCTTCCTCCCTTTCCCCCCCTTTCCCATGACACACATCAGTTCCTGACATGGGGAAATTTCTCATAGGCAGCCATTTAGCTGCTCATTTCAGCCCTAAAAATTATACAATTCTTTAAGTACCCCATTTTTATACATTGATGTCTTAGAAGGCTGTTCAATCCAATAATTGGAGGTCCAATTCATGTATAAATTAATGCTCATTTTATGTTTATGTGGCAATCTGAATTAACACATTTTTATACTTTCCTTTGTGAACTTCATCCATTTTAGAAGAGATTTGGGTTGCAGATCTGGCATTACTCTGTGAAAATGCTATATTATTTAGGAGCTGTGGTGCTCAGCACCTGACAAAAACAAGTGGTTTCTAAGATAGTTTTGCATGGGAAATGCGATACAAAATGTTAATGTTCACATGGGAAATGTGATACAACATTTTAATGTTAGCATCCATATTGCCATTTCCGATTGTGGCACTTTCCAAAGGTAGGGGCGTAGCTACCGTGGTGTGGGGGGGCTCAGTTGCACCCATGCCCGTGGGGGCCCACGGCTGGCCGGAGCATCATGGCCCCACTGCGAGGGGGCCCACCCACCGCCACCAGCCACCCTTGCAGTTGCTGCATGCCGCTTCCTCCCCTCTGCAGCTTGGTGAGGTGAGTGGCTTGCCTTGCCACTCTAGGAGCTGCAGAGGTGGGGAAGCGAGCGGCAGGCGCTAAGGAAACTTTTTTTCCTCTTTTATATTGCCCTCTCCGGGTCCTGGCCCCCGGGGAGGGAAAGCAGTGCAGCGCTGCAGCTCGCCTCCTCTCCGTCTCCAGTGGGGCTAGGATGCAGCATTGCAGCTGGCCTCCTCTCCCTCCCCGGTGGGGCTAGGATGCAGTGCTGCAGCTCACCTCCTCTCCCTCCCCGGTGGGGCTAGGATGCAGCGCTGCAGCTCACCTCCTCTCCCTCCCTGGCGGGGCTAGGACACGGCGTGGGCAATTAAAAAAAACCCAACTGCCCACAGACCCTCCATGGCAGCGTTGCTCCAGGGACTCATGCTGCCTCCGTGTGTGCCTGCAAACCCAGTCCCAGTGCGGACTCTGCAGGGACTGGGTTTGCGGGTGCAGGGAGGCAGCGTGCGAGTTCCTGGAGGAGCAATACCACTGCCGCTGCTTTGCAATGGGACCCCCGGGCCCAGCCTCAGGTTAGTGGTGTGTGCCCCCCTGCCTGCCTCCATGCCCCCTTCCCTCCCGTCCCCCCAGTCTGCAGTGTGCCCCATTCCCCTTCCGTCCTGCCCCACAGCTTGCCCCCACCACCTCCCAGCCTGCCCTACCCCTTCCCTCCCATCCCCCAGCCTGCAGTGTGCCCCACCCCAGCCTGCCCCCATCCCCCCTGCCTCCCAGCCTGCCCCATCCCCCTTCCCTCCTGCCTCCCAGCCTGC
>QEPC01003743.1:4284508-4301316 GCA_003113815.1 Sphenodon punctatus | reverse complement strand
TGTCCTACTGGAGTCCCATCCACTTACTGGATGAGATGCTAGTAGGAGGGTTCTCTCAGTCTCCAAGTGGTAGGGTTTTACTCAGCAGCAAGGAGTTCCCAGTGTAAACTAATGTTCTGCCCATCACATCTTAATGCTGAAAACTCTTTGTTGCTGGATTTTTGGAGGCTCTGCCTACAATGTAAAAGCCCCTCCCTAGAGCTCTGCCAGCCATAAGGTTCCACGTGGCGCTGAGACGGATGCCAGGAATGGGCAGGCCCTCCCCCTCCCTTAAGCCCCACCCCTCCCTTAAACCCCGCCCCCTTTGGGTTTTCAGAGCACATGAGGGTCCCATAACTAAGGCTTGAGCCCAGGCCCTTCTCAACCTTGCTACGCCCCTGTCCAAAGGAAAATACAGACTACAGAATAAATAACTATTACTTTTTATTTGCAAGTTTCATTGTTTCACATCACCACTATAAGAAATTAGTTTTAACTGGAACACCTGATAAACATAACAACAACAAAAATCTAAGAAATTTGTTTGAGAAGAATCCATCAGTTCCTTGGAAATGTATTTTTAAAGGAAATTTGTTACAAATGCTTCTTTTCCAAAGTAAAATTATATATAATTTTATAATTTGTATAAGAACTTCTTTATCATACTCTAAAGAGAAAGTTATATAAATAATGAGATTTAAATAACTTTTAAAAATATACTCCATACATGAAGTTGTCAATAATCTATCTAGTGTTTTTTTTAATTTTTGTTATCAAAATCTGTGCAAAAGGTGGCTAAAAACAAAATTTCTTCAGGGTGTATTTGAAGTTTTCATTTTTGAGAATTTGTTTCACCACTTGTGGAAAAACTTGTTTATTGTGTTTCAGAAAATGCCATCAAATATTCCAAGAAAAGGCTTAACATCATCATCTGGAGGCTGATGTCTGTTGGAAATAAATAAAAACAAAAACGAAATTTTGTACAGTACATGAAAACCTATACAAATCAGGAAATGTTAGCTACAGTAGAGTTTGTAAAGATGTGAGGTGTAAGCAAAATAAATGTAAAGTTTTAATTCTTTGCAAAAATAATGATAACTAGCAATATAGGGACTTGTGACCTTTTAACTTTTGATATAAACAAGTGCTATGATTATAGATTAAGACTGAGGAAGTGAACCCTAGAACAGCACACACACAAAAGTATTACTTCATTACCTGAGTTCGATGGCTTTTGTCCTTTCTTTGGTACATATAAAAAAATCCTCCTTTCCACTGAATTTAGTAGAGCCTGAAAATATATCTGAGCTTGTAGTAACATGTATGCTTTGCATCTCTTGTGGAGGACATTTTCTTTCTTGAAAGCTGGCCTAAAATGTTAAAAGTTAGGAGAAACAGAACACCCCATTGACATTCAAAGAGTGACTCTTGCACATCACAGAGAGGTTTACATATGCAGTGTAATATTGTCCAGACTAGGCTCAATGTGGCATTGTGGGTATGATGCAGAATTCTAGCAATAAAGGAAATCTATATATTAAACATATATTATTAGAATTACAGAAGTTGATGGGCCTTAAGCATCTAATTAAGTGCTTGGATAAACCGAGGCCTAAAGTTGTAATTCCGCTTCACACCAAGCTGCAAGGCTTGAGTGAATGAAAGAACTGAGTAATTCTCACTGGCACCAGGGCTGCAAGAATTACAGGGTAAGGGCATATTCACATGAAATGTTAACCACAGGTAAATTACTGGATGAAATACCAAGAGGTAGAGTAATTTCATCTGGCTGCTTCTACCCAGGGATAAAAATTATCCCGTTTCAGAGTATGGATTAACAGAAGCCACACAAAACATCAGCATGAAATAACTTCTACCGGGGGTGAAACATCCTGCACTACCCCAGATCTCCCCTAGAAGTAGGGTGGAGTAATTTACCACTGGGTAAATTATCAAACATTTCAGGGCCAATCCAAGGTATGCATAAGTACCAAACATGTGTACTTGTGCAGGATGTGGACACACATGCATGATATGTACACACATTCTGCGCTTGGTGCATATGTGGGCCTTGGATTGGGTCCTTCATGTGAAAAGCCAAACAGTAATTGCCTTACTGAAATTAGTTACAAAACATTTCACAATAGAGATAGATTAAGGATCAAATTTAGAACCTATTTATTTACTAATGAAGGGCAAACAAGCCACCACAAAAATGTACATGTACAAAACCAAACATCTATTGATAATCCAAGAAAATGGTATGAATATCTCCAAATTTATCTTGAGTTGAATTTAATGAATACATTTACTAACAGACTTCTGCACAATTCTCCAGTCTTAGCATTGCAAAGAAACCCTTACCCACCCTTCCATATTGTACAGATGGTTTCATTCTCGATGGTAGTCTAAATGTAGAAACAACAGAATTCTGTAGATCAGTATCCAGCTTCTCTTGTAACATGGAAAAACTAAAAGTTTAAAAGTGAATAATTTTAAAATCAAAAGATCCAAGAGAGTATATAATTGATAATTTATAAAATTAAAATCTTTAGAAATATATTAGTTTATAAGTTTAATACTCCTTGGCTTTCTTAGACAAGATACAAAATTATGAGTACAGGGTTACTAGTCTGCAACTAAAAGAAATGTGTAAGATTATGGTCTTTTTACAGACACACCCTTCTTCTCTCCCACCACACTTTCTCATAACACTCATTCCATCCATACAGTCTTTCTATCACACGCCCCCTGGGCAGTTAAAAAACACAGTCCTTCTATCAGATGCCATGCTAAGCCTTCTCTCTCTGGCCTGTGAACCAAATCCTTCTTGGCCAGGAACTCACTCTTTCAGACCCTTGTATAAAGAATTAGAAAGGGGGTTTCAACTGCTCGTCTCTACTTTAAGTAGTTCCCAGAGAAATTTAGCTGTTCCCCTGTCCCAGAGGGGTCCAGCACATGTGAGTCCCAACCAGCTGTCTCTGTCCAAGAGAGGCAACTGCCTGTATCCTAACCAGTATCTCCCTGTCCAAGAGAGAGAACTGCATGTATTCTAAAGAGAGAGAGAGAGAGAACAGGTCCCTTTCAATCCTCGGGATCTAGTGGAAATACTTCAGTTTGAGAGGGTTTAGGGAATTACTCCTCTTATGTTTCAGTAATGAGTCTTTTATTCAATCAATAGACATTTATTCAATAATATCAGAACAATTTAGCATACCAATACCAAAGACACACTTGCATTTAACATTCTGCTCTCATCTTGTTCTGAGCTACTTAGGAATACATACAAGGCACATATTCTTATGTGATCAGAGGCTGATGCCCTGGTTCCAGAGGAAAGCAGTCAGGGGGCCCAAGAAGCCGTTGTAGAACCCCCTAGATAGAGGGGTCCCAAAAGGGGCAACAATCACCGAGCTCGTCGGCCCCCCTAAGGGGTAGCAATCGAGGACCGTGAAGGCAAAGAACTAATCCAGAATCAAGCCTTATATGCTGTGACTGTCTTATGATTATTCAGAGTGTGGGGTTGTCAGTACTAAGCTTGTGGAGTGCTCCCATTGGTTGTCCCAAATCTGGTGAGGTTTGTTCTGACCAGTAAAACCAGGCCCCCTCCTCCTCCCTCCGGAGATGGGCGGGGGGGGGGTCACGGCTTCCTGGCCCTCAATTAGCTTGCACATCCTTCTGAGAGTCATATATTTGTTTGATAACAACCACACTCTTGTTTGTTCAGTTTGACTTCTGTTATCAGCTTCTGACCTTCTACTATAGTTCCTCCATGATTTCTGTAAATTATCAACATAGGTTGTTTGGGGAACAAGAGGTCCTTCTCACTTCTCCAGCATCAGTTGTTCCCTCTCAGGCCAACTCCTGATTATTGCTAATACTGATTATTCTTACTCATACTTCTGTTCTTCAAATCAAATGCATTAACACATGTGCGTAATAGTATCTTGCCTAATTTCTAACATTCTACATAATTCTAAATAGCAGTCCCAATGGCCCATAAAAGTTACATTCCAGGTATTATAGCTCCAGTTTGTGTTCTTTGGTTACATTTTAACACAATGATGGTACAATAACATCCAGTGTATATTACTGTTACATTTGTGTCAAGGAAGCATCTTTTTGGTTCAATTACACAGAGTTATTTACAACAATCCCCCATGTATACTCTAGCACGTTTGTCAGGGAGGCACGTTTGGTTTGGTTACAATTTAACACAGAGTGGGCCACTTGAATCAAAAGAAGCATTTTCTTATTCAGCACATTGGAGCAGGGAAATCAGTATCTTAGTTTGGCCCAAAATCATGTCAATTTTCTAACACTTGCTGCTTTCAATCAAGCCTCTACGTCAGTCTCAGTCTCTTCACTCCCTTAGGCCTTCCAAAGCTAGCTGCCTAAGCAGCAGTAAGCCCATGCGTTCCTACCCCCCAGGCTCTTTTCATTGGAGTTGCTTGGGTTGCTTCCTTTGCTTACAAACCCAGAGCTTCCCCCTCAGACCTGCCAAAGTCGTTACTTGGTCAGGCTAGAGGTAGTGCATTCTCCTCCCACCCCCACCTCCCATTCTCCAATTCCCTTGCTGAGGCACAGTTCCACTCCTCTCTCTCTCTCTGCATTAGGCTCCAGGCCTGACTAATCAGCCACCTGAAATCAAAGCAGCCTTGCTGCTCTGTCTTCATCTACAGATGACTCCATCAGTGCCTTTGACAGCTCAGCACATCATATTTGTGCTGGAATACTTACTTTTTAAAAATGTCACTTGTGGGATTGTTTTTTATATTCTGAAATAGCGATTTGCATTCTACTGCACTTTCAAGACAGGGGCTTCCAGATCCTGTATTTTAAAAATAAATACATAAACAAATAAATAAAATAAATTTTAAAACCATCCTGAAATATAGCCACAAAGCACTGAAAGCAGACAAAAAAGTCTTTGTGAATCTTTTCTGAGATTCTAGAACTATTTATTTATTTCAGTACAATTTTATCCCACACCCTCCTGCTAATAGCAGCTCAGGGATTGTTCACAGTATAATATAAAACATCAAATATAATATACATATACAAATAAAATATAAGATATAGGGTAATTTCAGACATTATGAAATCGCTGCTCACCACAGGCAATCCCAGTACATTCCCTGTGGTGGCAGCAATCACGGTAACCTCTGTTTGATCCCCAACAGATGTTCACCACGGTGAATTTCTGGCGGTGATCAAAGCTAACCACAGTTCTGGAACTCCAGCTGGCCCGAGGTCCAGAACTGTGGTTAGATTGGCCATGGTCTGGAAAGGGGCAAAAGTAACATCAGTTACTTTGCCCCGTTCCAGAATCATGCCCTGAACCACGATACGGGATAAAATGCAACGGCGTCATTGGCCACTACGCCCGCCTGTCTCCCCATGGGCAGGCGGGCGGCTGAGGGAGCGGGACTGTGTGGCCGCACGTCACGCTGCACAGCCCTGCCCCCTCCCTGAACCCCAGTAGCGATCAGGCCTGTACATCTAAAGGGTAAAACAATAGTGGAGTTAAATTGTCATTATGTGTCCACTGTGGTTGTGCAGTGTGTCCACTGTGGTTGTAGGATTCCTGTGCTCACTTGGTCATGAACAGTGCATCTTAACATAATTTCCTGGTGTTGTGTTGCGTGGTGGAATTTATTAGTTCTGTTGTTTTCTTCTTAAATCAGGTGGTTTTTTCATTTGTTTAAATTATATGTGGTGTTGCTGTTATCTTAATTTGAAGGTTTTTATTTCGTAAGATTTTTTTTTTGAGGGAATTTATGTGGCTTTACAGATTCCTTGATGTGAAGGTTTTTCATTTGTGGAAATTATCTGCACCTTAACTAATATTTTAAACTGGAGGTTTTTATTTTGGAGAATCTCCTTGTTTTTTGTGGTGTCATCTTCTCACCCCTAGAATACCAGCCAATACAGAGGAAAGTCTCACACATTTTTTCCATATCCTTCCCTGTTTTTGCTGCCAGCCACCCTGAATCTGATGCTCTGAAGCCAGTTAACACTGTTACAACCAAACTGGGTGAAGCTGCAGAGCATCAGGGAGGAAGGTGGGAAAAAGAGCGGAGATTGTGTGTGCATTGATTACTAGCCTGCAAACACCTGTATTGGGACTCGAAGCGGGGGTGGGAACCGGACCTGTGGCACTACAAAAGCCAGCAAGATCCTGTGGCAGCGCCACAGGCGCGTGCCAGGGCCACGGGCCTATGGCCGCGTGTAGGAGGGCTGCCGGATGTGCCAGAGCACCACCAACAATTGTGGTTTTTGTGGGGGGACTGAAGGTGGAGAAGGGTGAAGGATGTCATCTGATCCCGCTGTCAGTGGCACACCTCCCAAGGTGCCCAAGGTTCCTAAGCAAGGGTGCTTGTAGAACTATTTTCAGCGAATTGCGATCAAAAAGGTTGCTCCCCCGACCTGGCCTGCTTCTATCATGATCAGCAATTGTTTTCAAGCCTTGGAGGCCCTGGAGGACTCAGATAATGAATGTGCGGGACTTGACACTCAGGCAGGAACATCAGCCAGGGTTTACCCCACCTCACCCTTTCTACCCAATTTGCAAGTAGATGATCTTGGGTTACCAGTGAATGAGAAATTAACCACCTTCCTGACAGAGAATGTTATGCTCACAGCTGAGACTGTGAAATTTATGTTTTTGAAATTGTTGGAAGTACAGACTCAGATGGGGATTTTGGGCGGGTCGGTCCAGGAGTTAGTGCAGGGTCACTCTCAGGACAGGGTATTAGGGCAGCCCTTGTCCACCTCTACTCCTGGTGGAGGTTCGCTCACCTGTCTGACACAAGCCCTGGGCTCTTTATCTCGACCTACCGTCCCGATCCCGCAGGGTGGGACAGTGCCCCATTATATATGTACAGACAAGGCTGAGACCTTTAAGTTATTGGCCTCGTCTCTTGTCTTTACAATCCTCCCTTGGCGAGGAGGTCGTGCTCCTGTATGGGCTACAGCCCTAGATGTGGCTGAATATCTCCGTTTATTATTTTTAAAAACGGTGATTACAAGGAGAGATATTGTATCCGTGGACCAGCTGCTTTTCTCACCAGATAAGCAGATGATTATCATGTCCTTTGTGTCCACGGACATAATTACCCAGATCTTAGCCCAGAGGGGTCAGTTAGAGGAGCAGGCAGTTTTTGTTGCTCATGCTTTTAAATCAGGACCCCCTCACCCACAGGAGCTTCCGGGGACTTCCTCCCGGTGGAGTCCCCGAGGGGGCTCAAGGGCGAAGGCAGAGGAACTGCCCCTTCGGCTGGCGGGCTCTTTGGCCTCTCATGCAGCTGAGGTTCATGTCCCAATCACTCGGTCCATAAAGATCCAGGTGCGACTGGGGTGCCCCCCCTTGGGATGGATCCCCCTGGTGGGAATGGGGGTCAGATGGGCCCTCCCCCAGGTGATCAGGGGGGGTCAGGGGAGATCTCCCGCCCTTCCAGCCTGTAGGGGAGTCACAGATTCCCCCTCCGGTTTCAGCACAGGCTGGGTTTTTGGAGCGTTTAGAGTCATTGTATTCCCAGCTGAGCGATTTGAGGAAGGAGAGGAGCCTGCCATACCCTTTGAGCCAACATACTAGGGACCCAGCAAAGACATGCCCCCCTCTATCCCCGTCTCTGACTCTATCTTCTCACATTCAGTCAGTTGGATATCCTCTAGGGAGGGTAGCATGCGATTGGAGGCTTTAGTTAAAGAGGATCGTACCGTTTTATCATCTACACCAGAGCACCTAGTGGGATCAACTCCCAAAAATTCCCAGGGGGGAAGAGGTGGGGAGAATTCCTCCTGGGTGCTAATCGCCAAGTGTGTGATGTGCTCTACTGTAGAGGCTCTCCAGTCAGACATGGTGCCCAATTTGGATTTAGCCTCACATTTATCAAATTCTCAGTTGGTAATGGGCCCTAGAGACTTGTCGGACTCACCCCGGCTCCATGAGGTTGCTCTGTCTCCACCCCCTGTTAGAGTCCTGAGACAACGCCCTAGACCGCCTTTAAATCCATGACAAAAGGGTGGGTCAGGTGCGCCTCTTTCTCTGATTTCTTGGAACATCTCAGGGTGGACAGCGCACCAGTTCAACCCTGAGATTTATAACCTTCTCGACTCTTTTGATATAGTACTTTTACAGGAAACATGGTTAACAAATCCGCCTCCTCCTAAGAATAATTGGAGGGGTTTTGACACCTACTGGGTGGAGGCAACGTCTTCTTCTGCTAGAGGTCGGCCGAGTGGTGGCCTGGCACTGTTTATCGCATCTGTGTGTGCAGCTAAGGTTCAGAGCATAAGTCTTATTAGAGCTTATTTTTCGCTTTACCATTGTCTTTTTCCCTCTGGTCTGGAGATACTGGTGGGTGTGGTGTATATTCCTCTGGAACAATCTGTTTATTATGAAACTGAAATATGGACCCATCTAATTAGACAAGTCTGTGAGGCCAGAGAACAGTCCCCGGAGGCCCATCTCTTGTTAGGTGGGGATTTTAACACAAGGTTGGGTGACCCAGCCTCTAGACCCCTTCAGCCAGATCTTGAAGAATTGGCTGATCCGCTTCTTATTCCAACACAACACTCAATGGATCATGTGGTGGGTGCGAGGAAGGCGCTTATGAATAGATTATTGGGGGCCCTGAATCTTATTATAATAAATGGCCGTCTTGAGGATGATTTGGTTGGCAATTTCACTTTTCACTCCCCTATGGGGTCTAGTGTGTTAGATCTTTTGTTGATTCCTCCCTATCTGTTCCAAAACATTTCTAATCTTCAGGTCATTCCTTCTCCGGTGTCAAACCACCTCCCAATATCCTTGACCATCTGGGATCCGCAGATCTGATCCCCTCCACCTAATGCACCTGTGTCTTTGGAGGATGAAGTGGACTTTTTGATCCGGGCAAAATGGTCCGAGGATTTGAAGGATAAGGTGGCAGAGTTATTAGAGGCACCAGCAATCAGAACTATCAGTGCGGAGATTGCACTTCAGGGGCCTGACACAATTATGTGGTATAATAAACTGATGGAAGCACTGATTCCAGTGATTACAATCAGTGGTCCCAAGGGAAGGAGTACTGCCCTCCGTTCTGACTCTCCCCAATGGTTCGATGCCGAATGTCATAGGGCTAGGGCCAGGCTCCAATGGGCCGCAAGACTGGTAAGAATAAATCCTTGCCAATTGCATAGGTCCAGTTTAGTGGCCTTGCAGAAAGAATATCAGATGATGTTGACATCTAAATTAAAGGAGGCTAGAGAAGCCTTGTGGGCCACGCTGATTGAAGCAGCCAATGGAAGGGATTTAAGGAAATTTTGGGAAGTTGTTCGCCGGCCCCTGAAGGGGAGGGGGAACTTTTGTAAAATCTCCCTTCATTCGAAGGTATGGCAATCCTTTGATGAAGGGCTCTTCTCCAACTTTAGGATGGGGTTTTTTGATATAGAATTACTCCCCTTAGACAGATTTCAGCGTTGGCCCCCAGTTACTGTGGACGAGGTGGCCTTGCTTATTGACCGCCTCAAATTAGGCAAGGCTCCGGGTCCGGACTTTAGAACAGCGGAATTGCTTAAGAGCAATCCTGCTTGGTGGGCAGAAATTCTAGCACCCTTATTCTCATACATCAATGAGACTGGGTTGCTCCTGACTTCCTGGCTCGACAGCATCGTGGTCTCAATATTCAAGAAAGCGGACCCGCTGCTCCCAGGGAACTACCGACTAATTAGCCTCTTGTGTATCATAGCCAAACTGTACACAAGATTTTTATTAACCAAATTACAAGCTTGGTCGTTCGCTCAGGACTTAGTGGAATCAGAGCAAATAGGGTTCCGGGAGGGGGCCTCAACAACTGATCATATTTGTGTCTTGGCCGCTCTAATTTTCAAAGCAATTTCAGCTCGGAGGAAGCTATATCTTGGCTTTATCAATCTTGAGAAAGCGTTTGATTCCATTTCAAGGGAGCGCCTTTGGAATAAGCTCCATTCGATGAACATAGAACCTAGATTATTGTACCTGATTATCAAGTTACACTCGGGGAATTCTCTCCGGGTGCGCATGGATTCTCAGGGTACATTATCTGGTCCAGTCCAGGAGAGTGTGGTGGTGCGGCAGGGGTGCTTATTGGCCCCTGCCCTCTTTAATCTCTTTCTGAATGATTCTGTAGCCTTTTTGAGGGATTTTAACACCCATCCCCCAAAAATTGGAGATCGACCAACTTCCTTATTGTTTTATGCAGACAATACCGTCCTGATTTCGCAGTCCCTGGTGGGGCTGAGGCGTGCTCTAACAGCTTTTGGGGAATACTGTCAAGCAGAGTTCCTGTCAGTTAATTTTGGCAAGACTAAGGTTTTGGTGGTGGGCCCCAGAGGAGTGCAGAGAATACATCACTGGGCAATGGGGAACAATCAAATAGAGCAGGTACAAGTATTCAAATATTTGGGGGTGATCTTTTCCTCTCATAGTAGTTTGAGGACTCATTTTGAGACAGTTTGGGAGTCCGCAGACACAATTAAAAGATTTTATTTTGCCCTGGGGGGGGAAGCTGGTCCGACCGGCCCTGCGGTTATTCAGGGCCAAGGTGCTGGGCCAACTCCTCTATGCGATCCCAGTCTGGGGTCTTGAATTCTTTTCCAAGTTAGAAGGTCTTCAAAATCAATTTCTGCGAGCCATCTTGGGAGCCCCAAGAGGGGCCCCACAAGTGATTCTAAGAGCAGAAGCGCTCTGTCTGCCACTCAAAGTATACGCTCTCCAGGCCTTCCTAAACTATTGGTGCAGGAAGGCCCTGTTTCCCTTATCTACTGGAATGCTAGTTGCACACGCGGTGAGGTCTGGTCTGACGAATAATTGGTTAAGGAGGGCGGAACAAGAAATTCATAATTTGGGATTTTCATTTGAGGGCTTTAGACCCCTTGGGTGGGAGGCCTCTAAAAGTTTAATTAAAAGCAGGTTGAGAGATCAGACCTTGCAAACTGAGAGTGTCTTGATGACCGTACAGAGGGTAGCACCGGAATATATTCCTTATAATCCTGGGAGTGATGGATCTTATTACCTTTTTGAATGGCAGGATGCAAGTAAGCGCAGTGCTTTCTTTAAGATGAGGGTGAATGTCTTCCCCTCAGCAGTTCTGGCAGGCCGTTATTTTAGGCATTCCGCGGGAACAGCGGTTGTGCTCTTTGTGCTCCCTAGGGGAGATAGATACGCCCAATCATATCCTCCTTCGATGCCCTTGTTTTGCAGGTCCTAGATTTAAGTATTTGGAAGGGTTCTGTTTGGGTAAAGGGAGTGAGGTGGGAAGAATGGGTGGAGAGACCCATAGACTTCTCTGCCCTAGCAACTCAGCTCAGTCCAGAGCGGTAGCCAGTTTTTGCTGGGCAGCTATCCAGACTGGGCAGTTTTATTTGAGCCCGTGCTAGTTATCTTGTGTACACCACGGGTGGGTGTGTACGGGTATTTAGGGGACTGCTGGGTTTGTAAATTTCCTTGGTGTTGGAGTGTATATATGTGATATAATGTCTTTGCTTTGCTTGCTTGCATGTTTAATTGTCTTGTTATGGCTTCGGCTAAACAATAAACCTTTTATTATAGCATCAGGGAGTAGGAACATCCTTGCTGACGGGGAGGAGAGGCTGGGGGCTTGGGTGTGGGCAGCATTTTGGCTGGGAGCAAGGGTGGAGGAAGGCTTTGTGGACGTCGGGGGCTGGGAGGGTCACAGAGATGAGTGCAGGGACAACTAGGAGGTGGGGAGGTGAGTGGGAAGCACTCACCTCCATGCCTCCTACTTCCCCAGTGCATAGGAGGCATAGCCTAGTGTCAGGGTTAAAGGGGGTTCACGGAGACAAAGGGTCACAAAGGAAAAGCGGGGACAGGGAAGGAGGGGAAGCCCCACACAAAGAATATCCGTCAACCCCAGGGTCTCCTCACCAACCTCGGACTTCCCTGACAAGCTAGGGGATGCAGCAGAGATACAGGCGGGGAACAGCGCCGGGGATCCTTCCCAGGACCCGGAAGTAGTGCAAAAGGATGAGACAGGGGCACGAGGGGATACCAAAGGAAGCGCTGTGGCACCGGCGAAGGAGGGGGCGGGGCCCAGTCCAAAATTGCGATGCTCGCAGCAGGGGAGGAGCTAAGAGTACTTAAGCAGGCAGCTCCAGTATTCCCTTGCCGGCGATCAGCATAGCTGTGAAGTTGGCCCCATGGCGTTTGTACAAGGCTTGTGTTGCTCCCTTATTGAGTCAGAGTGTGTGGGTGCAAGGCAAGTGCGTGGCGAGTGCAAGGTGAGTGCAGGGTGAGTGGGTGTGTATAGTGGGGTACGTATTATTGTTGGTGTGCACTATTTAGTCTGTTCCCTGGAAATCCCTGATCGTCCTTCCTGCAGTGTGGTGACGGTTTCCCCCTTCCTGATTCCCCCTCCACGGGGCTTCTCCCCCTCCCTCACCTTGTGTCACGTGGCAGTTTCTTCCCTTGCACTGTGCAGGTGAAGCTGTGGGCTTGTGGGGGTGTGGAAGTGTGGGCAGGGACGTAGTCCCCCTGTGGAGTGTGAAGGGGGCATGATCACATGTTCCGCTGATCTCGTCCCCTATGATGATACGACCTCGTCTCTTACGAGACTTATAGGGCCAACCAATATCGTGAGGGGGCCCTTTTTGCAACTGAACCATGAGCACCCCCCACCACGGAGTGAGAGTCTAAGCTTGTGTGGCAGGTCAGTGGGTTTCCCTCCTTTTGTTCCCGAACCCTCACACCTAGTGGGATACAGCAGAGGGCTTGGAGTCAGGAGTCCTGCTTTCTCTAGTGTGGTCTAGTGGGGGAGTGGTTAGAGCAGGACTCCTGGGTTCTCTGGGGGAGGAGTGGGAGCTAGTGGGTTAGAACAGGGAGACTGGGAGCCAGAACTCCTGGGTTCTCTGGGACAGGAGTAGGGGCTAGTGGGTTCGAGCACGGAGTCACTGGAACTCGGAACTCCTGGGTTCTCTAAGACTGCTTTTAAACGAGGAGCGCTGAAGCGCCTCCTCAACGCCGCATTAAAGGAAAGCTGCCGGAAGTGACGTTCTCCCCGTTGCCGGCGGCGGCGGTGGCTAGAGACACGGGGCTTTGGAGCGGCGGGTTCTTAAGCCAGATAATTGAAGTCTTAAGAACGTGCCGCTCCAAAGCCCCGTGTCTCCAGCCGCCGCCGCCGCCGGCAACGGGGAGAACGTCACTTCCAGCGGCTTTCCTTTAATGCGGCATTGAGGAGGCGCTTCAGCGCTCCTCGTTTAAAAGCAGCCTAAGTGGGGAGTGAGAGCTAGTGAGTGAGAGTTAGCTCTCCTCTCACACAGGAGAGTCCAAGTCTAGGTTAGGACCTAGCCGGTCCAATGCAGGAAATCAAGAGCTACAGCTCCTCTGTTCTTGTGTTGCAGAACCCTCTCTGTCCTCTTGTGTTCTCTGTTGTGGAACCCTCTCTGTTCCCTCGATGAAGTTCCTAACTGTTGCCTTGGCTACTTCAGCCCCCAAAGGGATTCAAGAGAATTACTCTCTACAGAGAAGAGAGACACAGCAACTAGATGTCTACTCTGGTGTGATTTCCACTGCGTGTGCTTTCACATTAACAAGGCACTTATGTCAGGACTCAGAATTAACCCAAGAATAAACCCAATCCCAGGAGTGAGAAACCCTGGGTCCTGAAATACCTGGGCTGCTGGGAGAATCACTCCTGGACTCCTGAGTTTCTGGTACTGAACTGCCTCTGCATAAAGCTTCCTTGGGACAGCCCTTGCACACTCATATGGTCACCCCCGCCTCCTCCTTCCACTTTTATGAAGGAGACAGAAGAGCGGGGGGCGGGGGGAGCAGCTCAGGCAGCAGAGGAAGGGCCGCTGCTTGTCCATGCTTGGTCTCAGCAGTCAGTTGGGGAGCTTCTGTGCTGACTGGGTAGGAAAGCCAGAAAATAAGCAAACAAGAGGAAAGTGAAAGTGGTTCAAACCTCTTAGAGCTTCCTTCTCAATTGTATGTATGTTTAAATTTGAATTCTTTTTTGTGGAGGGAACTTTTGTCTCGTAACAGTGTCTTGCAACCATAAAAATGTTGTGAGGCACAAGTCCCCTCCTCCAAAAAGAATTTAAATTTAAACACACACACAATTCAGGAGCAAGTTCTTAGGGGTGTGAACTGCTTAGAGGTTTGAACTACTCTCATATTGCTCTTGTTTGCTTATTCTCTTATTAGAAAATAAGAAGCCACACTCCTGCAATTTCTTATTGGTCTAATCATTAGGAACTAGAATCCCCTCATCCTACCTCCACTAAGCAACACTCTCCCCTTAAACAACACACTCTGCTTACACTCCCCTTGCACTATACGTCACACAGCTAGGCTTAAGGGTAACTGTGCATGCCTTGCTTAACAGCAAGTGTGAAGGAGTGTGTCTGATGTCACAAAGAAGGAGTCCTGAGTTCCACAGGTTAATTGTACATTGAGTGTGGAAATATTTCCTTCTGCCAGTTATTTTCATTGGGTATTCCACAGTTCTAATATTCTGAGAAATACTAGAAATACTATTTATTCTGATTCTAGAAAGAAATAGGTATCACCCTATTCGTCTTTCACAACAACCTATCATCCACGCCCCACTATGTCCTCTTTGTGTTGTTTTTATAATACTACCTTCCACCAGGAAATATGTCATTTCACTTTTTGTCCAGCATACTTTTTCTCATTCCTCCACTTCCTATAACTCATTTTTTTGTCATTCCCCCATTTCTCCTGTATTCCCTTTTTCTTCTATTGTCATTCCCCGTTAATCTCATTTTTCCTTTCTGGAATTCCTTATGTCACCACAGCCCCTCTGAATTTCTCCTCTACAGTTCAGCTCATGGTCATTTCTCCAAATGCTCATGGAATCGCACCATCAGTCTTTCCCATCCTCATTAGCTAGTTCTGGTCACCCCATCTCAAAAAAGATATAGTAGAACTTGTAAAGGTGCAGAGAAGGGCAACAAAAATGATCACGGGTTTGGAACGGCTTCCATACAAAGAGACACTTGATACGTTAGGGCTCTTGGGGCTTGGAGAAGAGAAAACTGAGAGGGGTATGATAGAGGTTTATAAAATCTTGAGTGGAGTGAAACGAGTAGAACATTTATTAACCCTCACAAGTAGAACTAGAACTAGGGGACACTCCATGTAGCTAACTGGTGGCAGATTTTAAATAAGTATAAATCTGACTTTAAAATTGCTAAAACAAACAATTTGTAATTGTTTATTTAAATACTCACTCCTCCCCACTCAGTCTCCCTGTCAGAGATACAGCCCACCTCACTCACCCTCCCTGTATCTCGTTCCAGCCTATTAAAGTCTGTTGTCATGACAGTCATTTGCACATCTCCAGTATTTCCAGTTATTATTCCTATTGGTTCCATTATTTTAATTTCCTTTCAGAATTCCCACCAAGAAACAACTACTTAAGTTCTGAACATTATGGAAAAGTGGCAGAATTACATTATGATGAACAACAACTAACAGCTGTTCCTGAAAACAAACCAAAATTATCAGTAATCTGAACTGCAATCAATCTCTGCACAGTACCATTGTTGAAGACTACCTCACCACAGTGAAATGTGGAAAACTAAGGTAGACTCTCCCTAAGAAGAGAATTAGTGACCGGAATCTAGGTTGCAGCCCACTGAGCCCAATCTTTCTCACTCTGCCCTCAGTTGCCACCCTGCAGAGCTCTCTCTTTGTCTTGGTGTCCCCATCCCCCCCGCAGAGTCTGGCCCTTCTCTCCATGCCTCCCAGTTTCCAGAGTCAACTCAAGTTTCCACTGAAGAGACCATCCTGTCTCTCTCTGCCCTCCCACCCCATTTGCATCCCATACCCCTTTTCTTTTCTGTATCCCCCCAAGTTGGTACCATATGGGCCATTCCCCTTTCTTCGGCTTCATTTGCTGCTGCTGCACTATCCACCAGATCTGGATCTGCGGCTGCAAGCTAGGCAGGGTCGTCCCCAGGCATATGCCACATGTGCGGCTGCACATGGCCCCACAGCCAGCTGGGGCCCCGTGCCTGCTGACTGCAGCCAGCTTCTCCGACAATAAGTTCCTCTGCCTCCCATCCCTCACCTGCCTTCGTCTTCCTGGAACAACCAACTTTTTGCTGGATGCTGCCTTTTGCAGACAGCCCCCCCAGTAGCCAATCCCAGGGCTTCTTTGAGGTAGCAGGATTGGCCAATAGCGCCTTAGCTAAGAAAGCAGCAACCTTCTGTTCGTCTTCAATTGGTTCCTCACAGGCCATTTTTACATGACTCCGCCGGGTGGAGGGTCCGTGGGTGGGGCGTGCACATGCACATACATCCCCACTCACCCCCCACTCATTCACACCCATGGAGTAACCGCCGTTTTCCCCAGTTGCTCCGTGCATGGGGACAAGTGGGGGGTGAGTGGAGATGCGTGTTAGGCACGTGCGCACACACACACACACACACACACTCCCCATGGGTGTGTGCTTCGCATCGTTCACATGGGGCTCGCCCACCCATGAACATGCAGAAATCTGCGTGTTGATGGGTGGGAGTGGCCTGTGTAAAAAGGGTCACATTGTCACAACTGTCTTACTTATACTAGGTAGGAATTTAGGATGTAAAGCAATATCTATTCTATCTTGGAAAATCTGCAAATATGGTTCTGAGATAATTATGGGTGCTATTTCACTAACTCTTCTTAATGAAGTTATTGCTAACAGGAATACTGCCTTTAAACCTCCACCCCATAACCAGTTCATTTTTGCCCCCCATATAATCATTTCATGCTGTCTTGGGGGTGCAAATTAAATGGTTATGGGTGGGGGGGAAGTGTGAATTGATTATATGGGGT
>QEPC01003743.1:4261372-4283353 GCA_003113815.1 Sphenodon punctatus | reverse complement strand
AGCCATCTCGAAGAACCTTGTTTACAAGGCAGCAACCTTCTGTTCTCCTTCGAGTGGCTCCTCCCATTCTCACAAATGGGAGCGTACCAAGCCTAGAAAGAGGCGGTGAGGGAATTTTCTAACAAAATGACACTCCATGCAGGTTGGATCTACAGCCTGAGAGGGGGGCAGCAGGCAGGGGGCAGCCTGGGAGGGGGGGTCCATTCAGCTGGGGGAGGGTTGGTTGTTCAGTGCTGTCTCTGTTAGAAGGATGGACAGATCCTCCCTCTTTCCTTTGTGATCACCCCATAGAGCAAAATGGGGGTGCAGAGCAGCTACAATGAGGCAGAGAGCCATTCCAGCAAAGGGGAAGAATTTGTCCTTGGCACCCTAACACACAAGAGAATTCACAGAAGAGCAGTGACTCCCCCCCCCGTCCCTCCATCCCCTGGATCAGCATCAGGAGCCAGGTGCTCGCTCACTGCTGCTGGGGAATCCCTGCACTCTAAGTGGGATAGAGACAGCGACTAGTGCACAAGGAGGGATAACAAAGATCCCTCCCTCAAAGCTCAACTCTGGGTGCTGCCCTGTTTGTTGTCCCTCCTTGTGCACTCTCCATAGTCGCCCCTCGGGATACCGGTCTCTGTCCCACTTAGAGTGCAGGGATCCCCGGCCCCAGCAGCAGTGGACCTCTTCTCCTTTCGACATCAATGCAAGACCTGGCTATTCCGCCAGGCTTTTGGTGAGAGAGATGGGTGGGGGGACTGGACTAGGGTGGGAATGGTTTGGGGGGGTTCTTATGCCTCCATTTAAATGAACTGTTTTATTATTTATTTTATATTGTATTTATTGTTGCATTTTATGATATTTTAATAGTGTATTTTTTATGTCTTGTTAGCCGCCCTGAACTGCTTTAGCAGGAGGGGCGGGATATAAGCCTGTCAAATAAATAAAAATAAATAAAAGGGAACCAAATCTTGAGACATACACTTAGTTCGTACTAGAGGTGCTGCTACAATATATTGCTAGATGATCATTTCATCGAACAAAGGCAATGCAGGATGTGGAAATTGTTTGGATCGGTGTGGGGGAGCCACAAGTCATATAAGTGATGCATGCTGCAGGTCATGTCTAAATCTGGAAATTGGAGTTTGGGGATAGGAGGGGTTCTACTGAGGTCAAATATGGAAATAGTAGCCCGTAACAAGTAGGACTCATGCCTTGAGAATGCTGCTGTGAGAAAGTATGATGGCTATCAAACACCTGCAATCATGTAGCACAGGGGTGGGGAATGTTTTTCCTCTTGCAGGCCACTTTGAAAATGAGTGCAAAGTTCCACTGGCCACATAGGGTACCTAAGGGGCATACTAAGGGTGAGGGAAGGATTGGAACAGGAAGATCCAGCTCATGGTATCTATGCCATGGATCCATCCTCTACCCTTGGGTGCATGCCCACATCTCTGCTCCCTCCGCTTCAGATAACTGGAGGGCTGCAAATATAAACCCAATATTTAAAAAGGGATCCAGAGGTGATCCTGGAAACTACAGACCAGTAAGCTTGATGTCTGTGCTGGGTAAAATGGTGGAAACCATCATTAAGGACAGAATTACAGGGCATGTTGACAAACATGGCTTAATGGGGAAGAGTCAACATGGATTTAGTAAAGGTAAGTCATGCCTCACTAACCTGTTGGAATTCTTTGAGGGTGTAAATAAGCATGTGGACAAGGGAGACCCAGTAGATATAGTGTACCTGGATTTCCAGAAAGCATTTGATAAGGTCCCTCATGAGAGACTCTTGAGAAAATTAAAAAGTCATGGGATAGGAGGTAGTGTCTTACTATGGATCAGAAACTGGTTAAAAGATAGAAAGCAAAGGGTAGGACTAAATGGTCAGTTTTCACAATGGAGAGATGTAAAAAGTGGTGTGCCTCAGGGATCTGTATTGGGACCGGTGCTGTTTAATGTATTCATTAATGATTTGGAAAAGGGTGTTAAGAGTGAGGTGATCAAATTTGCAGACGACACCAAGTTATTCAAGGTAGTTAAAACACGAGCAGACTGTGAGGAACTGCAACAGGATCTTACGACACTGGGTGCCTGGGCATCTAAATGGCAAATGAGATTTAATGTGGACAAGTGCAAAGTGATGCACGTAGGGAAAAATAATCCAAACTATGCGTACACAATGCTGGGTACTAAGCTAGGAGTTACCACTCAGGAAAAGGATCTGGGGGTGGTTGTGGACAATACAATGAAATCCACAGCGCAGTGCGCAGCAGCAGTCAAAAAAGCAAACAGAATGTTAGGAATTATTCGGAAGGGGATAGAGAATAAAACTGAGGATGTCATAATGCCTCTATACAAATCAATGGTGCGACCGCACCTCGAATATTGTGTGCAGTTCTGGTCGCCCCATCTCAAAAAAGACATAGCTGAACTAGAAAAGGTACAGAGAAGGGCAACAAAAATGATCAAGGGCATGGAAGGGCTCCCGTATGAGGAGAGGCTTGGTAGGTTGGGGCTCTTCAGTTTGGAGAAGAGACGACTGAGAGGAGATATGATAGAGGTCTATAAAATCATGAGTGGTGTGGAACTAATAAACAAGGAGCAGTTATTTACCCTCTCAGCTAGTACTAGAACTAGGGGACACTCCATGAAACTCATGGGTGGCAAGTTTAAAACAAATAAAAGAAAATATTTTTTCACTCAGCATATAATTGGGTTGTGGAATCTACTGCCAGAGGCTGTGGTAAGGGCCAGTACTATAGCTGAGTTTAAAAGAGGTTTGGACAAGTTTCTGGAAGATAGGTCCATTAGCAACTATTAGCCAGACAGGATCAGGGAACATGATGGGAGCTGGGGGGAAACAACAGGGATTGGATCCCCCATTGTAACCTGTTGGGTGCTTCTCCCAAGCCACCATGATTGGCCACTGTCAGAGACAGGATGCTGGGCTAGATGCCCCATTGGTCTGACCCAGTATGGCACTTCTTATGTTCTTAATATGAATTATTATATTACATAAAATATTGATTTTACACAGGAGATAAGATACTCTCAGTATATTTTACTCCCAATCCGAACTCCAGTTGTGAAGATGTGACATAATTCAGTGTCCCTTTGGCCATGCTTTCTGTTTTCATAACCAAACTTTTATAACTGCTCTGGAGAGTCAAAAGTGCATAAATGGGCACCAGCTGAAAATAATGATCTGCCCCTTCAGTTTTACTTACACACACACACACATACACAAGCATGCTTCTCTCTCACACACACACACACACACACCAGTGCATAGTTGGGTGGGTCGGTGGGTCTATCCCCCCTCCCCAACTCACTGCTGTTACCACCAAGCCAGCACCAGCCCTTCTTCGGCCCCAGCAGCACCAGGATGCCTCAGCTGCTGCTGCCGGGCTATTTAAAAGACCCATGGTGGCGTGCGTGCACACTGCACTATCTTCCCTTTCCAACATTGCAGCAATGCTTAAATTGCCCATTACAAGCCCTTCCTCAGCACCAGACTGTCATGGCTGGGTCTTGAACCCTCGACCCTGGGGGTTTGGTTCATGTGCCTTCCTTGAATTGATGCAGTATTGTCTTGTCCCTTCCCTTGTGTCTATGGTTGTTGTCTTCGTGTGTGAGTCGCTTATCCTGTGGATCCCTTTGTGTCTCTTACCTGTGTGTCATCCCCATCCTTGTTGTTGCTTGTGATCCCTGTTCCCCTCGTGTATTGGGGCCTTGTTGCCCTACCCCTGCCAGCTCCCTCGTTGCTGGTTACCCACCTCCAGTCCCCCCCCCCCATTGCTGGTTACCCCTGCCAGCTCCCCTGCCGCTAGGTGTTCCCTCCAGCTTCCCGGTCCGTAGCCTCGATGATGAGCCATACACCTTCTTAGGCCAGCTTGCCTGGTTCCATGCTGAGCGTTCAGTCCCCCAGGTGTTGGGGAATGGCTGAGAGGTTTTAGTACAGACGCTGGAGAACCGACTTCTCTCTTGTACCTGCCCCTCGGCTCCTTGCCCCGGAGCCTGACAGAGAAGCACCACAATGTCTCAACTGCCACCAGTGGGTTGTTTAAAGGGCCTGCGACAGCATGTGCATGTGCACTGGGTCAGCATCATGTTTCCTATCTAGCATGCTGGGACTATATGTCCCAGCATGTTAGACTTGAAAACATGGCAGCCACTGCTACAGGCACTTTAAGTAATACAGTGGAGGCGGAGTGTTGTTGGTGCTGAAGAAGGACTTGTGATGGGTCCTTTAAAGCATTGTTGCAGTGTCAGAGGAGGCTGGTAGGGGACAAGCAGCAGCTGCAAGTAAGTAAGTGGCTAGGTGTCCATGCCCGGAGGGTGGAGGGCAGATAGCATGGGACAAGGTCCTGAGTCAGATGGAGGTAGGGAAAGTTGATCAAGAGGGGCAGGGTGGGGCTGTGGTAGTTTCTCCCCCCGCTACCCCTTGCCCAACTGGCGGTGACACAGAGTGGAGCAGAGAGGTGACAACAGCAGCTCCAGAAACAGCGCCCCAGCTCAGGGGGGCTCCTACAGGTAGGCGGACACATGGGGGGAGGCACAGCAAGAAGCAGAGGTAAACTCCAGAGTTCACTCTGGAGGTGGAATGTGGGTGGGTGGCGGCGGCTTTAGTTCCTCACGCCCCTGTCTCCCCACCCAGACAGGGGACAGACAAATGAGGGGTTTGAGAGGTAGCCGGGCAGGGAGGTGGCAGTGGTTTCTTCTCCCCCTCCCCCCTGTGCAGAATGCTGCTAAGGTGGCTTGAGGAGTGGCTTTAGCCTGACTGCTTCAGTGTTCTATTCATTGGATAAAATGGGTCATAAATCAACCAAGAAGGGATTAATGCTGTGGTAGTATTTTGCTCAAATACTGCAAAGGCACATCTCGGCCACAGACCTGAATTTTCTATGACCTCTCCATCCCCTCTCCATGCTCTATTTAGCGACTACCCTCCTGGGATCCAAACAGTCGCTAAGTAGGGGAAAACAGCATATCGGCCTGTGTTTTAAAAACGCTATATCTCAGTCATTCCTCATCCTATCAGGCTGATTTTTAGACAGCAA
This sequence comes from Sphenodon punctatus, assembly GCA_003113815.1. Classification (NCBI taxonomy): domain Eukaryota; kingdom Metazoa; phylum Chordata; class Lepidosauria; order Sphenodontia; family Sphenodontidae; genus Sphenodon; species Sphenodon punctatus. Next base: position 4,278,305 of record QEPC01003743.1, on the reverse strand, counting down.
CAACCTCTCAACAAACCCATCCTCACAACATGATTTCACGTGCAAGCGTACCCCATCGCTATTTAAACAGGGCTAGAATGTTCGCCCTTTATAATGGACAGTGCCCTGCGCCTTAACTATCCAGGCACTACCGTGCCTGGATAATATGTAAACATCTTAAATATAAAAATATATCCTTAAAATGTCATAAATGATGTGGTCAATTTGGCTAACCACAAATTTTAGTTAAATATTTCTATTTTACATCAGAATCAGTTATGTATCACAAAAGAGGGTGAATTAGGCTTATCTGGTGCACTGTCCATTTGGCATACACAATGAGAATGGTTAACAATTTATGTTACCGAAATCTTCTGTGCTCTCCACATCAGTAATGCAGCTGCTGGCATGTATTAATTTATCATCATCAAAATCATCCCAAACTTCATCTCCTAATTCAAAGTTCACATTCAAAGCCTCTGAAAACAAAGAGCTGCTTTTATCTGCATCAGTCAAGTTACGCACTGAAGTTTCTTTGAGATTTTTTTTTGACGTCATTGTCCGATGGCTCTTCTCATTTAAAGTCCCAGAATGCTTCCAAACAGAGACATCTGTAATGTAAGATGAGAGAGTTGCAAAGCAAAAATATTTATTTTATTTTTCAAAACTAGAAAATCTGTTTAATCTATACAAACATTATAGTATAGTTAGCTGTGCATTTCCCCCTCAACATTTTAGAACAGTGTTTTTCAAGCTGGTGGATATTATTTATTATTTATTATTTTATTAGCAAGCATTTATATAGAGCAAGCAATGTACCTGGCGCTTTACAAAGTAATGCAATAGACACAGTCAATGCCCTAGGGTTTACAATCTGAGAGACGGTGGTGGGGGAGAGACAAAGGAATGGGAATAGAGGGAGAGCCAAAGGGTGTAGCATTCATGAAAATGCAGGGTCCCAGATGCACATGGCTGGCCTTGGTTACATCGAGAATGAAGGCCCCAAGGTATCATGGAATGTACTTTGGGGCAGGGGAGAGAGAAGTGTAGTTGCCAAATCCTCATGCTGATTAAGGGGAAATTTCCAAAGCAGTAGCACCTTTCTCTTCACCCCTCACTTCTGTTACACAGATTCTGACTGGGGCATCAAGAACCCATTGCAAATCATGTTCCAGAAGTGGCTAAATCAACTCCATTAGGGAAGTCTGCCCATCTCAGCCACTATGATTTATGGAAGCTAGGGTAGCAGCAGAAATGTTGGCATGGTGTGAGAGAGAGACAGAGGGTGCAGCCACACGAGACAGGCTGGGGAGGCTACAACGCCTTAGGTAGCCTTACCCCTCCCTGGGAAAATGAGTCACATAATGCAATAGCTCATGTGCCACGGGGCCCAACAGATGTTTACCCTGCCCCAGAGTGGAGCAGTCTTATCCGAGCTGGGCTGAAGGCTGCCCAGGGCGGGGCAACTTGTGCGATGGGGAGTGCTTGTCCCACAACACGTGGTTCAATTCTGCAGGGTTGTGAGTAATGGGTGCTAGTGCCCCTCGTGCACAGCCATGTCACAGCCAGGCTCTCAGTCCGGCTGGGGGACAGGGCAGAGTTTGCTGCCCACTTGTGTGGGTGGCGCCTTTGCCTGCCCCAGCTGCGGTGGAGGCGCCAACAGAGGCTGGCCTACCCAGCTTCCACACAACCATCTGGCCGGCTCCCCGTGCATGCTCTACAGTGTGGTGGTGGTGACTGCCCGCCACAGGGCCGCACAGGGATTCGGCCCCTGCAGCTCTGGGTCAGCCCCACAGGCGGCACTCCGGAACATCCTGGAGCACACCTCGCCGAGGGAGCTGGCTAAATCTGCGGCAAGGAACTCCTGTCTGTCTAAGCAGGCCCGTGAGCCCTGGCCAAACACGGTTCTGACTGGATCATAGATGCTGGTGGACCAAATGGCCAGAGCAGCTCCCCAAGCGAGCACGACCATCTTGGCTTCCTGCCCTCACCCCAGTCCTTAAAGAAACGTATGCAAAATCCAAATATGCATTTGCCCCTTAGATGATAAGGGGTTAACGCCTGTTACCACCACATCCCATTACCATGGCTACCAGAGCAAGCTGCGGGGCTGGAGTGTGGGATTGGCTTGCCTGTGTGTTCCTGAGCTGGGCTTTTGTGGGGCAGGGGGAAGGTGTGTTTGCTGCCTGCATGCTCAGTCAGATAGACAGCCCAATAAGTGGGTGACACTTATTGGGCTGTCTATCTGAACACAGCCAAACCCGTAGCTCTGTTTTGGGCTACCCAATGTGTGTGTTGCAGGAACAGGCTTGCCTGGGTGAGTCTTATCAGAATTATGGCCCAACACAATCAGTCTCTTGGGAATTAACTCAGTTTCTTTAATTTATACTCCATTTCCACATATCGTCTACTCACATATACAGCCTTCAGTATACAAAGTCACTGGCTCTTTACAGTCTCAAATTCTCAATCCAATTCCTCAAGTCCCTTATGCTAGGCATTCTCCTCTGGTTTTACTCACACTCTTTGGAGACTCACTGCTTCCTTTGTAGCTGCCAATTCAGGCAGAGTACATTTCCCACTTCTGACACATTCACAGTCTGGCCACCTTCTAGCTCTCCGGTCTCTCTGAGACAGCAGTCTCCCAGCTCCAGCTCTGGATATCCCTAAAGCCTCCAAAGCCAGAAACCCCTGTATTTTACCTTCTATTTTCAGAGAGACTCTCAAACTAGTCCTTCTCATTCATCAGTTTCCCCACTCTGAGCTCTAACTACTAATAAAAATTTCTACCATCACAGATTTTAGCGGTGTGCATGTCGTTTTTGTTCTTACAATAATGATAATGAAAACTATCATTTTCATTATCATTATTGCAATACCAAAAATGACAAAAAATAATGAAAATAGAAATGAAAATGACATTTTGTTTTTGAAATAAAGGGAAAACACTGAAAAACGTATTTCTGGCTATAACCTTTGTGTTTCTTATTCAATTGTGATGACATTTGGGGTGCTTGTACCCCCAATGGAGGGCACTATGTGTACCAATTTATGAAACAATTCGATAAAGGAAACTGATTTTAGAGGCAATTTAATGTTGTGCTTTTAAGAAAAGCTCCATACACATTCATGGCTACAACCTCTGTATCTTCCATCTAATTTATATGAAACCTGCCAATATCATGTCCCTCCACAAGCTTAGCACACCTGCCAATTCTCAGAAAGAGTGGATGAAGGGTCCTGATGGTATAAGGCATTTACTTTAAAATACATTTCCAGCTGTAACATTTGTATATTCCATCCTGTTTACAAGGTATTTGTCAGAAATGTACCAAATACTGTTCCTGTCACCTCTGCAAAACTATAGGACAATTTGATAAAGGTACCCAATTTTATAAGCAATTGAAGTTGTCTCCTTGAAGACCATTATTCAGATAAATAGCAGCACATGCAGTGTCAGTCAGAGGCAGGCACCTGGCACAGCAGGGGGAGAGAGGCTGTAGGAGGAAGGATGTGGAGCAACCCAAAAGGCTGACAGACACATTCACTGTCCCCTTACTGCATGCTTCAAGCTTTACAGGACCAATCGGCAGTGGCTTTGAGGTGGGCATAGGGGGCGGCCCTCAAGCGGCCATAGAAGGGACATAACTGGGAATTTGGGGATAGCATCCCAGCAATCAGGAGACTGGCCGCTTTTATTTAATTTGCGGACTTTAAAAATGCGCAACAGCCATAATATGCGCATAACAACCCACTTCCGTCTCGTCTAATTACATCATGTGGACGTTTCAAAATATGTGCAGTGGTGATGCGCAATCGCGTGCCGTTCGTCTAAAAGCGGCCATAGTTTACACATCCAGACTGCTAATTATTATCATCACAATCACATCCTGCATCACTGTGACAGAGGACATAAGAGAATCTCTATTGGCTCTTTCCTAAACAGATGATTCTGACTTCCCAGTAACAAGTGGGGGAGAGATGTTGGTATGGTCACAGCACAGAATGAGGATATTTGGTTGACATTTCTGCTGGCCAATTGGCATCACAAACCGATCTTTGTGACACGTAAGAGAATCCCTGGCAAAGGCTCCTTCTCTGCATATGCTGTGCAGACATATAATATTGGGACCTTTTATCACATCTTTCTGATATTTGGCAGAGATGATCATAAAGTGTGATATACAGCCCTGCCAAATTTCATTTATACCGGGTTGGACTACAAAGATGTTACAGTCAGACATACATTTATAAGTTAATTGCTTATACCAGCAGGACCCTTTATCCAATCCTTTTGAAAGTTGGCAGAGATAGTAAATATGGGAAGGGGTAAAAACATGACAAGTTTCATCTACATTAAATGTGAGGAAAAGAAGTTACATCTAAGAATGCATATGAAGATTTTTGCAAAAGAAATTAATTCAACTGCTTCTAAAATTGAATTCCTTTTTCCAATCCTTTTGGAATTTGGTACACATAATAGTTTCCATTGGAGGTATAAGCACTCCAGGTTTCAGCCAAATATAGTGAGACACAAAACAGTTACAGCTGAAAATGTGTTTTCCATTGAAACCAATGGAAAACAAAAGCAAAAATGAAAACGACAATTTGATATATATGAAAACAAAAACGACAGATTTAAGTAACGAAAATTACTTAATTTGATTTTGGACAGATTTTGGAGACAGGTCCCTGCCCAGTGGGCTTACATTCTACAATTGACAAGGGTGATGGGAACACAGGGAAAGGAGCATTGGTAACCTACCTTCGGTGAATTCCTTTCTCTCATACTCTGCATACTCCTCCTGTTGGGTAGTTCTGCCGTTGACCAGCAGGAGGCAGATAATTAATTTTCTTTTTACTGCGCCTGCGTGACTGGAACTACCCCTCCGATTCTCCAGTCCATTCCAAAGCTGAAAAGACTATGTTTCCTCTTAGACACTAATAATAATAAACGTTAGGGCAAAACTCCCACCCCAACTGATAACTGCTAAACTTAAACCTAAAACTGATTCAACTATAATGTTTGCCTGCGGTACTGATCCCCAAAACCTCCCCGCCAATATCATAGCTGCCTGGCTGGGGGGGTTGGAGGAGTATGCAGAGAGTATGAGAGAAAGGAATTCACCAAAAGTAGGTTACCAATTCTCCTTTCTCCTCATACCTCTGCATCCTCCTCCTATTGGGATGTACCCAAGCCTCCTGAATTAGCGTAAAGGGAGGGAGCCAGGAGCACTGGATGGATCCAGTACCGCCTGTAACACCCTCCTGCCAAAAGCAGCCTCCGCCGACTGAAAAACATTGATTTTATAATGTTTAACGAAGGTGTGGATGGAAGCCCATGTAGCAGCCCTGCATATTTCCTCATACGAGGCTCGAGATTTAAAAGCATAAGACGTGGCTGCTGAGCGCACGGAGTGGGCCCAAATCTGAAGTGGGGGAATTCTACCCCTTGCCCTGTATGCTTCAACAATCCCCTGCTTTACGCATTTGGAAATCAGGGTCTTTGAGGCCTTGGACCCCTACCCCCCAGGTCTAATGTTCACCAAGAGGGCCATAGACTGTCTGAAAACCCTGGTCCTGGCCAGGTAGATTTTTAGGGCTCGTCTCATGTCCAGGGTATGCCAAATCTTTTCCCTGGGGTGAACTGGTTTGTGGCAAAAAGAAGGTAAAATTACTTCCTGAGACCTATGAAAAAGGGAATTTACTTTTGGTAAAAAAGCCTGGCCCAATCTCAAAGTGACCGAGTCCTTCTTGAAAATGCAGAAATTGTCCTCCATTGAAAGAGCTCCAAGCTCAGAGACTCTCCTAGCTGATGTTACATCTATGAGGAAGGACACTTTCACTGTCAGAAAATAAAGAGAAAAGTGTTTTAAGGGTTCGAAGGGCGGTTTTGTCATTGCCTCTAGAACTAAATTTAGATCCCAAGAGGGTACTCTAGCTTGTCTAGCTAGAGTATTTGCTCGCAGGCCCTTGTCAAGGGCCTGCTGGAGAAAATCCAACACTTGAGAGACCCGGGCCTGTACCGGATCCTGATTCTGCGTGAGACACCACTTTGTGAAAGTCTTCCACGTGGCACTATAGCTTCTACGGGTGGCCGCTCGTCTAGAAAGCTGGATCGTGGATGACACTGCTTCTGAATAGCCTCTTGCTCTTAATGCCGAGCGCTCAAGTTCCAAGCTGTTAATTTTAAAGTTTGAATCTCTGATGAGTATACTGGTCCCTGAGAGATTAAGGTTGGTAGGAGGGGCAGGCTGAGAAATTGAGCTCGGCTGAGTTCTATCAGCTCAGAGAACCCTGGCCTTCTGGGCCACCACGGGGCTATTAGTATTAGAGATGCCTGTTCCCTGACTGCCTTGGCTATTGTTCTCTGTATTAGAGGGAGTGGGGGGAAGGCGTAAAGCAGGCCTTTGGACCAGGGGCAATTTAGAGCATCGGTCCCCTCTGCCTCCGAACAGGGAACTCGTGAGATGAAACGAGGTACTTGGGCATTCTCTTTGGTTGCGAATAAGTCCAACACAGGAAGCCCGAAGCGCTCCACTATCTGTTGGAACACGTCCGTGTTCAGTCTCCACTCATGCGGATTCAAGGTCTGGCGACTCAGCCAGTCGGCCTGTATGTTGTCCTGCCCATGGATGTGCAGGGCTTTTATGGAGAGTAGGTGGTTCTGAGCCCAAGAAAAGAGTCTTACCGCTTCCTGGTGGAGCTCTGTCGACCTCGATCCCCCTTGATGATTCAGGTAGGCTTTTGCGGTCACATTGTCCGTATACACCAGTATGTGTTGGTAGGGGAAGGTCGGGGCCAGTTGACATAGCGCAAGGCGGATGGCTTTCAGTTCGAGTACATTGATCCTTCTGCCCACATCTCTCTGTGTCCAGATGCCCTGGGCTGAGTGGGATCCCGCGTGGCCTCCCCATCCCCGGAGGCTGGCATCTGTCATCAGCACCGTCCTCATTGGCTCTGAGAGTGGAACGCCTTCCTGTAGGGTGTCTGGTCTTAACCACCAGGACATTGATGATCTTAGGCCTCGAGGGATGGGGATCCACGGGTTGAGCCCTAGAGTCAGCTCTCTTTGAAAACCCCGCAGCTGCAGCTGCAAGGGGCGAAGGTGAAAGCGTCCCATGTCAGCTGTCCTATGCATGATATCAAGAGACCCAGCAAGCTCACTAGTTGCTTGAGTCTCATGCGGTTCCGGAGTCTTAACATTTGGACTAGTGCCCTGATCTTGATTCGTCGTGCCGGTGGGATGAATGCGCGGTCTGAGACTGTATCCACCAATATCCCCAGGTGTTCTAACCTGCGACATGGCGATAGATGGCTTTTCTGCCTGTTTATTACAAACCCATGGTTCTCCAAATACTGGATGGTCCTGTTCAGATGGGTCTGTACTCTGTCCGCAGAGCTGGCGCTGATCAGTAGGTCGTCCAGGTACATGTATACGTGGACCCCCTCTGCTCACAAGTTTGCAATGAGTGGTATTAAGATCTTCGTGAAGACCCTGGGTGCCGATGATAGTCCGAAGGGAAGCGCTGCGAACTGCCAGTGGACTCCGTCGTAGGCAAATCGCAGCCACCTCTTGTCCTGGTTTCAGATTGGGACGTGTAGGTAGGCTTCCCTGAGATCCAGGGAGGTCATCCAATCGTTTTTCAGGAGGCTTTGGCAAATAGATGCCGCTGTCTCCATCTTGAAGCGGCACTTCTTCACAAATTTGTTGAGGGCCTTCAGATCTAGAACCGCCCTCCATTTCCCCTGTTTCTTGGCTACCAAAAACAGGATTGAGTAGATGCCTGTGAAGCGTTCTAGCCTGGGGACCCTCTCTATAGCTTTTATGTCTGTCAGCCTTTGAATTTCTGCTGTCATTGCTCTGTGTTTTGTTAGATCTCTTGAGACCGGGGAAGCTATGAATCTTTGTCTTGGCGTGTGATGGAGTTCTATCCTGTATCCCTCTGAGACACAGGAAAGAACCCAGGAGTCTGTCACGGAGGCGTGCCATGCCTCCTGGTACAGCTGTAGCCTGCGCCCTATTACTGTGCTGGCATAGTCAGGCCTCCTGTTTGTTCTGAGAGCCGGACGCTCCCCTGGATGTCCGTCTGCCATATCTCCCTGGTCTGAAGCCTCTCCCTCGAAAGGAGAAGCTATTAGCCTGGTATCTGGCCGGCCCCTGGGGGTGCATTTGTCTGTTGGAAGTACCCCCGAACCCCCTAAATCTCTTTTTGGAGTAATTTGCTGAAGGGTTTTGGGTTTGTCCTTAAGGTTTGCTTCCTCTAATACTTTATCTAAGCATACCCCGAACAGCTTGATACCCTTAGAGGGTGCAGAGGCTAAGAGGTTTTTGGTGGTGGCATCTCCCTGCCAAGATCACAACCAGACTCTGCGTCTGGCTGCAATTCCAGTGGCCATGGCTCTAGCTGACCAGACTAGTGAGTCAGTGGTGGCATCCACTAGGAAGGAGGAGGCCAAGCAAATCAGGGAAGAGAGTTTCTGGGATTTCCTATCTGACAAATCCGGGTCCTGGAGCTCTTGCATCCAGGACATCAGTGCCCTGGATACATAAGAAGCCACAATGCTGATTTTAAGGGATGCTGCGTTACCATCCACTGCCCTTTTAAGAGTGGAGTCTACCCCCCGATCAGTGGGGTCCCTGGGGTGGCAGTCCCCTTCAGTTGGGAACACAGTCTGGCGAGCCAGGGAGGCTGCTGCCGCGTCGATCGTTGGGCTTTTAAACAGTGGCTCCTTTTTTCTGGAGAATGCATAGAGGGAGTCCTGAGCCCTGTTCATCTTATAGGCCTTGTCAGGAAACTTCCATTCCTCTATGACCAGTCTCTCAAAAGCCCTGTCTAGAGGGAGTGCCTGGTCCCTGGCATGCAGGGAGAGGATCAGTTCCCTAGTATCCTCTTCCTGGGAATCAGAAGAGGTTTCCTTGGTCGGTTTCTCCTTAAGTTGGAGAGTCTTTATGACCTGGCTCAATAATTCTTCTCTGCACTGACTAGGGAACTGTCTGTCCCTGTCTATGGGGTCTGTGGAAGCCTCCACATATTCCCCCTCCTCTAGCTCTGAGCCCGATCTCAAGCTCATGGAGTCGGAGTCAGAGTCTGACTCAGGCCTTCTCCCAGCTCCATATATCTGGCTGGATGTTTCTGGTTGCTCCTCCTCCTCAGAGCCCTGAGGGGAGAGCAGAATCCGGGGCCTAGCGCCCCCTAGTGGCTGCTTGCCTTTTCTCTCTGTCCTGGATTTTCCCGCCTTCTGATGTTTGGCAGGGGCCCTGCTTGTGGCAGGGGGAGGGGCCCTCTTTCTCTTTCCCGCCTTAGGATGGGAGAGCTCCCTAAGGGAGACCAGAATTTCACCCATGGTGTGGGCTAGAGAGCTCAAAGAGGGGGCCTGAATGTCTGTGGCTCCTGCCTCTTCACTAGCCGCCTCTGTCCCGCCCGCGGGGGAGGGAGTGGCTCTCGGTTCCTTATCGGCCGCGCTCATTGTCAATTAGCAGCAGGCTCATTAAAAACTTGTTGGATGGATCAAGCAGTGCTGATCCTCACCCGAGGCGGGGGGATCACCGTCTGGGGGCCCCTCGCTAAGCAGGAGCTATTCGGCGTCCCCTGCTCCCCAGCGCAGTGCGAGGGAGCCGGCTGGGGTTTTTGGGGGGTTTTTTGGTATTTATTTCTTTACTTGTCCCAAACTGCCTAAATGCGAAACCTGAGACCGCTGCCCCTTAAAGCCCCGCAAGGAATCTGACAATCTTTCCTTTTCTCCTTTTCCTCTCACAGACTGAGTTCACGAAGTTGCGTCCTACTGGTCTCGAGGCAGACGACGGACTGGAGAATCAGAGGGGTAGTTCCAGTCACGCAGGCGCAGTAAAAAGAAAATTAATCGTCTGCCTCCTGCTGGCCAATGGCAGAACTACCCAACAGGAGGAGGATGCAGAGGTATGAGGAGAAAGAGAGAGACACACATTCCTATTTTGCAGATGAAAACTGAGGCTGTGACTTGCCCAAGGCCACCCAGCAAGTTCATGGCTAGGGCAGGATTTGAACCATAGCTTCCCAGGTTCAAGTCCAGCACCTTATCCACTACACCACACTGGCTTTAAACTCTGGCTTTATACTCAGTTTTATACTTTTGTCTGGGCTGGCTTGTCCAGCCCCAGCCCACAGTTGATTCTTAATCAGGTGCTGTCCCACACTAAGGTAGCACCTGCAGCTTCATTAACAACTTCTTGATGCTGGCATTACTTTACTTAAAGGGCCCCTGGCCTTTATTGGCTGTGTCCTGCCACAGTGTGCACATCCTACACTCAGTGCACATACAGAGATGTGTGTTTGGTGTGCACATGTGCAACCTGCCCTTGGTGTGTGTACCTTGGGTTGAGTCCTAGGACATTTATATGTAAATACTGGATACTCTATAAAATTAGCAAAGAAAAGATATGATTACAATATGCTACTGATCCATGCTTTCAGCAGTAGTGCTACCAAGAGACAAGTACATCTAATCAAGTCTACAGTTAATTGTGATTTTCAATATAAGTGCATGACAGCTTTAATCAGGAGTAGTAAGCAGGTCCTAAGATAATGATATTAGAACCAAACTGCTCCAGATATGGACTTACAACTCCTACTACAATATGAAAGAAAGCCAAAGTCAAAGGGCATTCCATGCCTGAACTGAAGGTAACAGACAGCCTTAAACATCCTACAGTACTAAGCTGCTGTTTGTCCTAAGCAGTTCAGATAGTTTGATTTTAAAAGACTGGAAGGAAGTCTGAAACAATAAAAAACAGAGAAGATATATTAGTATTAACTTACTGCTCTCTTTAAAACTCTCCGATTGTAGTATTTTCTGAGATCTTCCAATACCACCAAGATCATCCCTCTCTTCTAATGAAGTTGATGCAGAAAAGTTTCCATATTCAGACCTTTAAATAAATTGTGAAATACAAAGAGTTTCAGATTAAAACTAACTGATCAGAAAACAAGTTGTTTGCATTTATACTAATGCAAATAAAGGAGTTAAAATGTGCAGGATATAAACCATTATTGTACTTATGCACAGTACCTTGGCAATGCAGGAAGCAAAGGTTTTGATGTAAAAATGAATTTTTTAAGATCCAAATTTTGAGATTTATTTGACATCTGCATCTACAAAACATAGATTATTAAAACATATATGATCTTGTATTTGTTCAAATAATGCTGTATTTTAGTAGTCTGTACCATTCCATTAGTACCATTCCAGAGGTGAGTCACTGCATGGTATGATGACTGGTTTTCCTATTTTTATACAATGATTATATACGAAATGTTTCTAACTGGTGAGACAGCTTTACATTTTAAAAACATTTGAATTAGCTAATTAGTCAGTGGAACACTGGAGCTATGCAATTATCTCAACAAATTGTATTTCCTTATATATTATCAATGGTCCAAATCATCCTCCATTGCAGAAAACAAAATTCAGATGTCTCATTCTCCCCGGAGTGGTGTAAAGTCTCAACCTTGAAACTTTACCAAGCACAAAGATCTAGGAGAACTTTTACACCTGAAACTTTCTATGCTCAGGGCATGCTTTCAGACAGTAGCTCTCAGTCTGGCAAAATAATTAATTTAGAATAGACTCCGCAGAGCAGCATTAATTTTTCCTTGTAATTTCAAGTTATATTTTAACCAGGTTGCTAGGGAAACCAAGCCACACTGCCACCATTCAGCCCAGCATCAATTATCAACCCTGCAAAGTCCTATTAGGCAACATTATTTATAGAGATGCTTCTACAGACTCAGGGATGTATGCTAGTAGCCGCCATGTCCTTACAAGATTTTAGGACCTTTTCTATCCTTTTTGTGATGTTCTTTTTCATATTGCACAGAAAACAATTAGTCCTCTTATATACCTAAAATTCATTAATCTTAATGCCTTCAGCACACATTGAGTAAAACAGTGCTAAAGAACAACTTTTTCCTGCAGCTGCATATATGAGCAAATTAACCTTTAGTCGTTTTACTGGGGGGACAGATGAAATTGCATCCCGGTTCCTCAGATCAGCTAAGTAGGAAGAAAACTTTGAATCTCCCTTCAACTCAGACTTCTGTGAAACTCCTATTTTACCTAAAGAAGAAATTGAATATTATCCACATGGAATTATAGATATTTTTTTTAAAAAAAATTGGTGTATTTGTGGTATTCATATCAAAATTAAAAAACCTTGATATAGCTATTAGATTCTATATTAGTTCTGTAAAATATTATTCTTAACTGTAATTTCTTCAGAATTGAACTACAAGTTTTCATGTTTATATTGCATCATGCAGGCACTTAGAGCCCATTTCCTCTCTCACTTATACTGTTTTACAATATCTCTTTTGACATTTCCAGCATAACTCATTTGTACAACTAAGGGAATCAAGTCCTTTGCAGTTATATTTTAGAAATAGTGAAGTTTAATGAAACTTACAGCAATCATGTCCACATACATCTTTATTTTTACAGTGATTGTTGCATTCTCTGTTCCCATATTTTATGTAACTGATTTCTTGCTTACAAGCATGTCCTAAATTGATATAAATAAAAAAGATTTATCTATCTTAGTCTTTTGGTGAAGAAAAGGACATATGTTAATCTTGGCATTTGCTGCTCACCATAAAAAAGTTTGGGGTTAAAAGTTCATCTGAAATGTTGCTACTATTTGGAAAATGCCTTGACTGTCAACACTGGCAGAGTGAAAGCCATGAAACTAAGTTCCTTAATAAAATGTCTTCTCATATGTTTTCATTTAAGATTTTGAAATTTTACTCAAAAGAAAGGCAAGAGGAAAAAACAGAGTCCAGTCCTGAGCCTATTGGAACTAGAAGGACAAGTCTCAGTTGGCTTCAACAAGAGTAAGATGTGATCTATTATTTAGTAGGGATGTGCGAAAGTGGTTTGGAAGTTCGGATGACCGAATCCAAACCCGAACCCAAACTCGATACCGAACTCTGAAACGACCGAACAGTTCAGTTGGTTCAGATCGAGTTCAGATGAGTTTGAGCAGCAAAAACGTGTGACTGGAAGGCAAAACGTGACAGAGAGGGGGAGTCAGCTGAGGAGCAGACTTCCAGGCACCAGGGGTGGAGAGGCTTGGAGTAGCAGCCAGCCTGCCCAATCACCATCCCTTTTCTCCCCAGACCACTGGTTTCGCAAGCTGCAATTGGCCACGAGCTAGGCTGCACGGAGCCAATGGGGCTTGCGGTGAGACGGGCGCAGCAAGTAACAAAACTCATTGCCCTCCCTCTTTCCAACACCTTCTGAGCTAGTCACTGTTCCTGACAGCAGGTGTTTTCAGAAGGCTCCCTCTCCCAGCAGTTTGTGTATCTCCCAGCTCCCCAGTCCACTGCCATCCTCCTCCTATTTCACCCATCCAACACATTTACTTCTATATTATCATTTATTTAGATTATATTAGATAGATTTAGGCGTTATTTTTATTTTTTACCCCTCCCTGTGTTCTTCCTCCCCCCCCTCCCTTGAATCCTTTCCTTCTCACTCTATATATTCCATCCCTGATTCCCTTCTCCTGTTTTTGGATTTATTTAGAGTAGGATTATTAGATTGATTTAGGTTTCATTTCAGTTTTGTACCCCTCCCTGTGTTCTTTGTGCCCCCACCCATCCCTGTGTAATATTGTATAGATAGATAGATATTAAATATAGTTACTATAGATAGATACATAGTTGTAGTAGGAGTTAGCTTAGTTATGGAGATAGACAGAGATAGTGTTAGTGTGTAGTTATTCAGTTTTTATATTTTAGAGTGTGTTTGTAGGACTAGGCCTTTAGATATAATATTTACTTACATAGATTTTAGAATAGTTAATACTATAGTTAGAGTTAGTGTAGATAATATTAGATAAACAAATTTGAATAAAATATATACAATATTTGTGTGCATTCTGGTTGGAAGACATGGAGAAGGGAAGTAGGAGAGGCCGGTTTGCTACCTGTAAGGCGGGCAATGGGGCACATGGCAGAGGTGGTGGTAGGGGCCGTTCCAGAGGAGTGGCAGCATGCAGCAGCAGCAGCAGCCAGAGCTCATTACCATGCCCAAAGCTTCGCAGGCATGATTTTGGGAGACAGGGTTCAGAGGCTCCCAGCAGTGGCACTAGTCTGGGGGTGGTTCGGCGGTGCCTCCTGCCAGCATCCTCCATGCAGGGCACTGGAAGGCCTGCAGGACATGAGGCTGTGGCTGTCTCTGCTGCTGGAGCAGGTGCTTCAAATGTTCCTCCAGGGCCACAAATGTCCCCTTTTGTTTAGGTGATCCCCAGCAGTCCAGGGCTGGTGGATCCCACCCTGGCTGCTAGAGGCAGGGCCCGATCCCCGGGCAATGGCATCAGAGAGAGGAGGAGTAGCAGCAGCAGCAGCAGCTCTAAGGGGCACAGGGAGGATAGTGGCAGTAACATGGTGGGCAGTCAAGCCTTAGGATCCCAGTACTCCCCTTCACAGGACATCACAGTGATTGAGGACAGTGAGGCGGAAGACGACACTAGTCTCGCAGAGGAAATGTCTGGAGCTGAGGCGATGGTTGTCCCTCCTCCCAGAGCTGTGTTGTCACCAAGTTCTGCCCCTCCCAGCAGTGCTGGCAGTAGCAATGTGTCACTCGGGGTGGGCCAGAAGGCAGGAGGGTGGGGGGAATCTTCTGTCTGGGCACATTTCAAGCTGGTGGAGGTGGATGATCCCAGGGAGGTGCAGTGCAGTGTGTGCAATAAGGTGGTGAAGAATGGGCAGGTGCTCGCCAACCTTGGGACAAATGCCATGGCGAGGCACCTGAAATCATGCCACAGCGCTCTGCTGCTAAGCAGGAAGGCAGGGGAAGTGGATGCCAGTGGGTTCCCTACTGCAGCGGCCAGTTGCCTGTCTCCTTCAGCAGGCAAGTGTCCTGCACCAACTGCTGCCTCTAGTAGCAGAAGCAGTATTCCTGCTAGGGGGGGAAAAACAGCAGCAGGAGCCTCGCCAGCAGCGTCAGTCCACCATGAAGGAGCTGGGGTGCGGGCAGCTGCCAAGGCCATCGGCAACTGGAGGGGGCGGCGTGGCTTTCAAGAGAAAGCCAGGTGCCTCTTGGGTGAAATGATTGTGCTGGATGGGCAGCCCTTCTCCATTGTAGAGGACATGGGTTTCAAGTGGCTGATTGGGTTCCTGCCCGCCCTCTCCCGCCATTTAAGCTTCCGTCCCACACCACCCTGAGTCGGAATGTGGTGCCAGAGCTGTACAGGGCTTTGAAGGAGCAGGTGAGGGAGCAGCTGGCAGGGGGTGCCACCATACACTTCACCACAGACCTGTGGTCCAGTAGAAATGCATAGCATGCCTACCGGTTGGTGACGGCGAACTGATGGCAGGACCCGGAGGCAGCTTTGGGGAGTGGCAGGAGGGGTCCCAAAGCAGGGTAAAAGTGGGCCCTGCTTCAGGCACAAGTAATGCACAACCCCTACACCGCTAGGAACATCGAGGCAGCCCTGACCACCGTGGTGAGGGAGTGGGTCATGCCAGGTGCGCCCTTCACCAAGGGATGTGTGGTAACGGACAACGCGGCCAATATACTGAAGGCATTCTGTGACAGGGGCTTCACCAGCATCCCTTGCACCACACACACCCTTCACCTGGTGTTCAGGGATGCTCTGGGCTTGGGGGAGAAGGGGATTGGGGCAGGCACCCTTAGCTCCCTGAACGAGCAGGGGAGGGAGCTGGCGGAGTTCTTTAACCGGAACGTGAAGGGCAGCAAGCTCCTCCGGGAGAAGCAGGCTGAGCAAGGCTCCCCAGTGCACCAGCTCATCCAGGATGTCTCCACATGGTGGAATTCTACTTTCCTGATGCACGAGCAGCTTCTTGAGCAGAAAGCCGCCCTTCATCAGGTTCAACTGGTGACGGACAGCAGGGCACCTCAAGGGTACGATGGGGCAGAATGGGAGATCCTGTCTCACACGGTCTTTGTGCTGAGACTGTTACTGGCCATGACGGAGACCGTGAGCAGCTCCACCGCCACCCTCAGCCAGGTGACCCTTCTGGTCCAGAGTCTCCATAGGAGGCTGGACGAGATACTTGGGGGGCGGAATTGTGGCCCTCAGGGCAGGAAGCTGGCCTATGAGGTGCTTGACTTGGCACAGAAGCTGAAGGGAGGGGTGGAGGTGCATTTTGATGAGCTCCTGCAGCAGAAGGAATATGTCCTTGCAACAATGCTGGACCCCAGGGTCAAGGGCAGCTTGGCACACCAGGCAGAGCTCTATGGCCACTGGAAGGGTGGGCTGGTGGATAGGGTCCGGAAGGAAGAGCAGGCTATGCAGCAGGATGCCCCTGGGGATGGTGGCAGCGGGAGCAGTCACCTATTTCAGCCATCTGGGTCTATCCCTGCCCCCAGCCCTAACGGTAGCAGCAGCATCAGCAGCACCCCTATTGGCAGCAGCAGCAGAAGCAGCTCGGCCTATGTGCAGGCCACTCTGGGGAACATGGGGTCCTCCACAATAGGGCAAGCAGCGTGGCTGAGGGCAGTGGTGGAGGTGGTGCCCCAGCAAAGCTACCAGAGGAAGTATGATGGCGCCTCAGCAGCCGTGGAGACCTACCTGGATCAATTCCAGCAGCGATCCCTTGGCCTACTGGGCCGGCAAGGCCAACATGTGGCTGGCCCTGTTGAAAGTGGCCATGGGTATCCTGTCCTGCCCATCAACCAGTGTCCCCAGCGAGCGGGTGTTCTCCATGGTGGGGGACATTTGCTCCCTGCACCGCCCGAGACTGGGGGCCAAGTTGGTGGAGCAGTTGTTGTTCACCAAGGTGAACCTACCACTGCTGGGATTCCCCGAGCTGCCACTGGACAAGGATTGATGGTGCAGTGGCACATGCCAGCCCATGCCAGGGGCAGTCTTGGGATGGGGCTCCTCCTCCTCAACATGGGCTAGGGCTACTGCTGCTGTGCTCCTGAGGTGCTGTCCCTCCCTCCCAATGCC
>QEPC01003743.1:4239500-4251292 GCA_003113815.1 Sphenodon punctatus | reverse complement strand
GGGGGGGGGGGCGTCCATGTAAAAATGGCCAATGTTGTTGGAAAGAGGGTGTTTTTCTAACAACAGTTTTTAACAGACTTTGGGGCTGATCCCAAGTTCTGTGCAGCATGCGTGCAGCACATACAATGTGCATGTACACATGTGATTTGTGCACATCCCCACTATGGGGACTAAGGCATGCAAGTAAACTGCACACATGCATCTGTGCACATGCCTACGTGTAAGCCATATATGCGGGGGTGTGGTTGGGATTGGCCCCAGTGAATATGAGTGTGACTATAACAAGATTAAAAGAGGGTTTGGAAACATAATTTATCATTACAATAAAATACTTCATCAGTGAAATGTTATGACTGAAACTGTAAACACAGAGAAGTTTGGAAATTCAAGTTGTTTTTAATCAAATTTTGTGCAATTTTAACCTCAATTGCAAACCTGTCACAAGGAACTGCTAGTGGCACTAACTGCATTGCCATACAAAATGTAGCTATGTTGCTGCTGCTTCATATTTCTAACTTCACCCAACAGTACTATTTATAAAAAATTCATAGGGAATAGGGGAAGCACGTAATAGAGTTAGGAGGAGAAAGCTTTTGAAGATGTGACAGACATTGTAGGGTAAGGTTACACAAGCACCCAGGGCCTAATCTCCATACTGCCCCATGGCGGACAATCGCCACCACCACACTTCAGGGCAAGCATGGGGAGTCAGTCACATGGTTCAGGATCAGACCTGCTGGCTGCTCCACGGTTGGGGGAGGAGGGCGTGCTTCCTCCCCCCCCTCCCGCCTGACAGCTGACAGGGAAGGGGGGCCTAGGAAGGGTGCACACCCTCCCCCATGATCAGCTGTTGGGTGGATTGGGGGAAGAGGAGAGCCTGGGAAGAGCGCAGGCTCCCCTTCCCCAATCTACCTGACAAACAGCTGATTGGGGGGAGGAGCACACCCCTCTCCCCACCCTGACCTCCCACAAACAGCTATTTGTCATGGTGAAGACAGGGTTGCGTGTGTGCTCCTCTGGGCTCCCCTGACCAGCCAGGCTGGACTGAGACCCCGCCCCCAGCTGTGACATGGGCACACTCACAGCTCCGCTGTGGAGATCGCTGTACGGTGGACAGAAGGGTCTGATACATGGGTTGCTCTGCCCTGGGAAGCCTTATTCCACGTGGGGTAAGGCTGCTCCATGATGCATCCTTGGAAATTTGCTGAGGATGCATTGCATAGCAGGGCAGCTGTTCACCATGCCCCAGGGAGGGGGGAACATCCAGCTGCTGTCTGCCACACAATGTACTGCATTGCATGGCCCGACTGCCCAGGAAAGGGTAAGGCTACCCAAGATGTGGCAGTCTCCCCTACCTGTTTCGTGTAGCCTCACAATATTTATTTATTTATTTATTTATTTATTTATATTTAATAGATTTATATCCCACCCCTCCTGCCATGCAGCCCGGGGCGGCTTACAACAATAAAATACAATAAAAACAATTTAAAACACTCAGTACAATTTTTTTTTTAAATATTTAAAACAGGGCTAGCAATATATAAATAAAAGTTATAAGTTAGGTGGGGGAGATAAAACCCCTCACCCCACCCTCCCCCCCTCCCCAAAGGCCTGGGCAAACAGCCAGGTTTTACAACATCGCCGGAATGTCAACAGGCTTGGGGCCAGGCGAGTTCCAAAGGCGCGGCCTGGCCACCGAGAATGCCCTCTCCATTGTGGCCCCCTGCTTAACACGGGGGACCTCCAAGAAGGCACCCCCGGCAGATATAAGTCCACTTTTATCCCCAACCACTCAAACCGTGCTTATGTTCATGTACCTGTGTTCCCCACTGGTGTTTTGGGAAAACACAGTAAGCAATGGTCCCTACCATAGCTCTGTTGAACTATGAACAGTTTCTGGATGTCCAAGAGAGCTATGGCCCCGGACATAAGCTAAGTGGCATGTGAACTGTAATATCCAGTCTGGAGTACTACAATTGCATTTTCCTAGGGTTTACTGTAAAGGTCTTAAGGAAATTTCACTTAGTCCAGTACACCTCAATTCATCTAGAGCCACAGGCACCCTAACTACTTTCAGCTAGGATTCAAAGCAGTGGCTCTGGCTACTATTACAGACTTGCAATATGCTAGGGTCATTCTTCTCCCACCATTTCATTATAGTAGTTGCAATCAACAGGTACACTGCAAGTACCCATTGTTAAATGTGTATTAGCCAAGACACTTCTCAATCAGAGGTGCTTCAGTTGTGGAATTCAAATAAGTTATGTCAGAAACTAGAATGTGTAAACAGGTATTTTTTAGACGTGATGAGATCACAGTCAACCCCACTGAACCACAGTGGATTCGGTGGGGTGGCTGTGAGGGCTGGCATGTCTGTTTGAGCCCTGCCAGATGTTCACCACAGTGAACACCTGGCAGGGTTCAATGTTAACCATGGTTCCGGCTCTGTGGCTGGCCTCACAGCCGGAACCGTGGTTAGATTGACCATGATCCGGAAAGGAACTGGAAATGGCCACAGGTAACATCTGTTACCTTGCCCCTTACTGGATCATGGCCCTGGCCACCGGTCACGGTCAGGCGCAGCGGCCTCATTGGCTTCTGTGCCCACCCGGCTCGCTGAGGGTGGGTGGCCGTGGAAGTGGGGGGGGGGCGGTGGGGCCGTGCAACTGCACGTCGGCCCCTCCCTGATTCCCTTCAGTGATGGGACTGGCATGTCTGATGGATGGATGGCCTCATCACGGACTGGGTTCTGGGAAAGATCCTGGTCCAGGATTCAGCATGGCAGGCCAAACGGCCCATTAGGTCTGAAAATACCCTACAATGACATCTAAACAATTATAAAACATAAAGCCCCACCTCCCATGTCCCCATTTGTAAGACTTCTCAGTAACCAAACCAAAGAGCTTCTCAGTAATTTCTGCTGGGAAACCAAGACCAATTCAATGCAGGAAATGGCCAAAATGATGCCTAAAATTAAGGAATGTGGCAGAGTTTTGTTCCTCTAATGACAGATTTGAGTTTTCCGATTTTATGTATAAGACCCTTTAACATTATAATGATAGGAGCATTAGAAATGCCCAGAGGAAGCCAATAGATTAGATATAATAATATCTGCAGAATCATATGCAATAAGATACACAAAATGTATGCCATTTTATTTTCAATAAATTTCTTCTTATTTCATTTTTGGCAAGGTATAAAGAAAAATGGTTTCACTAGTTACAAAATATAATAATTATTTCTAAGTCTTATTTCATATCAATTAGCCTACCATAATCAGAACTAATTAGATTTATACTAAGTTCCTCAGATTTAAGAGCTCTTTTCACGTCAACCTTTTTAATCCAATTTCCAGCTTTCAGTAAAGCAGAATCTCTGTAACAAGTATGAATGTATTAATATTAAGCACACGCAATGGACAATTACATGGTGGTTTGACAAATACATTATTGATAAACAAGTACATTATTTTTTACACTGGTGGTATGGAAACCTATTGTAAAAAACAGTACAACAGTTTTGATTCTGTGGGGATGAGGGGGCCACTTAAAGACATCTCAATAGGATATGGCATAAGAGCAGGGACCCATGTTTAGGGCTATGAATTTGTCATGGATATTTTCTTTAAAAGTCATGAGTTGGTCATGGCAGGAATGAGAAAAAGTCATGGAAAACTCATGGATAATTTTTTTTTAGCTTCTTTTCAATATTGTATTTTGTAAACCCCCCACCCCCTTAGATTGTAAACCCAGGGATTAGATTGTAAACCCCCAGCACAGATTGTAAACCCCCCAGCACAGAATAGAAGGAGGAGGAAAACGTCTCCCACCCCTTAGATTGTAAACCCAGGAATTGTAAAGCCCTTTGAAACCCCAGGCTTAGATTGTAAGCCCAAGCAGGGAATAAAGGCAGAGGAAATGCTGCCATCTCCGCCTGGGCGCCTCTTGAAGCTCTGACAACGGTAATGTTCTCTGCCTCTGATCCCACTGCCACACCATGTTGTGCTGCCACTTGACCATGCCCAAAGCTCCACCGTCCACAAGAAACAACACTGAGGAGGAGTTTGGAGCTCCAGGGAGAGGCCGTGGCTTTACCGGGTGGCGCCCAGCATGCTATTCTCACTGGCTTCTTGCCATGCTGCCATGTCTCCACAGCCAGGGAGGGGTTTGGAGCTCCAGGAGACACTGTGAATCTTCTTAGCACCATTGAGCGTGCTCTTCTCACCAGCTTCTTGCCGGCTCTGCTCTTCAGTTTGGGGGAAATCTCGAAAAACTTGGTAAAATCGTGGAAGTCATGGGAAGATCTCAAAAGTCTCAAAAAATGTGACTTTTGTCATGACCGTGACAAATTCTTAGCCCTACCCATGTTCACCGCATTTTTCCCACTGCTGCCAATGGGGAAAATCCACTGAACACACGTTCTTGCATTACAGCCTCTAGCCTTACAGTAGCAACATGTTCCAGTTCTCTGGAACAGAGAGAGGCACAGAGCAGGTTTCCCTTTGTGTAATGACCTTGACCAGCAGCCAAGTGCAGATCATTCATTGGGGAGGTATAACTCCTTTCCCCAAATCTTTTAGTTTTAGCTTATCTAGTTGGAGAGCATGTAAAACTTCTCTAGGTTAAAAAAAGAAAAGAAAATACTATCTAAGGAAAATACCTAGAAGATATGGAAGAGTCTCCCTTTGTAGGTAATAACCAAACTTCAGAAGCAACAATTCAAAAGAAGGTATATTTTCAATAAAACTTTTAATTTTAAACATGGGCATTTTCTGAGCTTATGTTACATTACCCTGCCCTTTGTGTAGCCATTTGCACTAGTGTAAAGTAAGCATAAAATAGTATAAAGCTCTTTGTGCGCTCACTTTACACAAGAAAAAGAAAAAGAGAGAATCAGGCCTAAGGACTATATCTCCAACTGGGGTTTCACTAAAATAAAATTTCCACTTTAATCACTAAAACTTTCATTCATTTTAATGGTGGAGGACTGTCCTGACTGCCTTAAAACCATAGTGATTACTTTCCTGGTTCCATAATGTTGGTTTCCCATAATGTAAGTGAGAAAAAAATGCATCATAAAATATCTAAACAGAATTGATTATACTTACGTAATTTTCTGTTTAAAAACTACTTGATTATCAGCATCTCCTATGATTAAAGTTACATAGTGACAGTCTGGAGCTGTTCTCTTTGTCTGCAGATGTCCAAAATTCGTTAACATGATTGTCACCAAGATTTCAGCCATCGTATCACTGTATTTTGCGACCTTGAAAAGTAAATTATTTAAATATATATTACATTATATAACCTTTTAAAATAATAAAAATATTTTAGATATAACTTTGCATGCATTTATACAAGCATACAAAAAGCAGGTTCAACTTGTATACATGTAATTCCTCTCCCTTTCATCTGACCCATGTACTGCTATCTCAGTGATTACCCAGTGCCTGGCTACCACTGAGGACTGGATGTGGGTGAGCTGATTGAAGCTGAATCCAGACAAAACCAAGTGATGATGGTTGGCTGCTCTTGTGGCCTGGGGGACATAGGGGCCCCTGTCATTGATTGGGTCCAGCCTCCGTTGGTCACTTGGGGTGCTCTTGGATCCATTGCTGTACCTGGATCACCAGGTTGTAGTGATGACCAGGAGCACTTTTCGCCATCTTCATCTAGTGAGAAGACTGTGACTTTTTTATCAGATTCAGATCTGGCCACTGTCATCCATGCCTTCAGAACCTCGAGGCTAGCATGCTCTACTTGCAGCTTCCCTTGATGATCGTTCAGAAGCTGCAGCTGGAGCAGAATGCGGTGGCTCATCTTCTGTCATGTGCGGATTACCAGAAGCACATTACACCCATGCTCCAAAGTCTATACTGGCTGTCAATAGCTTTCCAGGCACAATTAGAGGTGCTGGTTTTGACCTATAAAGCCCTAAATGGCTTGGACCCCAAATATCTGAAAGACCGCCTTATCCCTCATATCCTATCAAAGCCTTTGAGGTCAGCCAGAAGAGCCCTCTTGCAGGTACCATCTGCCCGCCAAGTTTTCACAAAAAGGGAATGCAGAGAGGTGTTCTCAGTGACTGCCCCACAATTATGGAATTCCATCCCCTTGGAGATTTGTCTAGACATCTTCTGGAAGTGATGCAAAATCTTTGTGTTTGGCAGGCAGGGTTGGGTGGGATTGGGTTTTGTGCGGTTCAAGGCGCAAGTTTTAAAGGGTGGTTTTAAAGATTTTTTTAATATGTTGTAGTTGCCCTGAGCCTCAATGGGAAGGGTGGGGTAAAAATTAGAATAAATATGTAAATAAGTTTTACTAGAGCATACTTTTTTTTTTTTTTTGCCTACATACTGTAAGGGAAAATCACCAAAACACCATTCTTTAAGCGGTGAGTTTGACAGAGTGCAGGGCACAAAAATAACTGGGAAAAAGAAGATATATACACTGAGATTAGATAGGCTTTTAATAATAGGCTGGGGCTATAAGGAAGCATAATGGTTTCATTAACCTCTTTGAAAAAAATTGTGAAATGCTGTCTTCCACATTTAATTTAGTAATTTAACCTTTCTAATCTACATTATTTTAACAGATTTCTGAAGTAAATCAAACATAAGGAGCATTGTCAAATGATGCAAATAAAGCATTTACCTGTTCAACAGCAAGTTCATATTTCGGGAGATAGGTTACAGATTCTTTTATTTGATTCCCAAAAGGAGGATGCCTGTTTAAAATCTGCAATTTAGTAAAATTTTCAATAAATCTGTGATATTTTATACATCATAATCATTCAGCAGCAAGCAAAGTAATTTTCAAATACAGAAATTCCAAATGAAAACCACACAGGAACAAATACTGAGTGAGGCACATTTGCAACTACTTGCAATTGCTGTCAGCATTAATACTTGCCAAGAGTTAGCCTACATTTTTCAAATAATCTCTTTATAATTTTGACAGTTACTTACAATGGGGGCAATCCAATGACCCGCATATGCCGCCCGCAGGTGCCATTCTCCGGCCAGAATGTGCACACTCAGGTGCACATGTGTGTTGCATGTGCAGCACAGCCACCCAGGGTTGTGCTGCACGCACAGCACGCATGTGCACATGAGCGTGTGTGTTCTGGCCGTGCGCGGGTGTCGGCATACGTGGGCCATTGGATTGCCTCCAGTGTCTATATTTATTTCAGCCTAATGACGAAATGCCTTACTTTGACGCAGTTATTACTTCAACCATTGTTCAACTATTCAACTAGCCCTCCCCCCTAAAAAAACCTCCACTCACCACTGTAGAATAATCTTTTAGCCATAAGCAAAAAAATGTTCCCTAGAAGATGCTTCCTTAGAAATCTGGCCTACAAGCCCTATGTCTTTTCTCATAATCCTTAACAGGCAAGGAACTTGGAATCTACCAAACTCCTTAGACCTGATGAGGAAACTTCCAGGGAATACAGCTACTATTACATAAATCAGATCAGGTTAGAACTAATCTGAACAAACAACTCTCTGATTAACTAGGCAGAAAAAGAACACTGCTCTCTGCATGAGGACACTGTTTTGTTGAGAAAATTATGATAACATGTATGTGAAAGCCCAAGTATAACTGCAGCCTGAAGCTTGAACAACAAGGAGGATCTCCTGACATCTGAGGAGACATACTTCATTCAAAGGTGATAGTTGTATAATAACCACTGTCGTCAACAATGCAGGTTCCTCAAATGCAGTGATGGCAAAACTGCTATGAAAGCAAAATGTGGGATGGCCCAGAATACATTAGCACATTAGCTAAATGTTTTCCCACACTGTCCTAACTTTAACGGATTAGAGAGTGAAATTCTTATAGAAAAGCTGTTAAAGGATGAGGAAAAAACTTGTGAAGGGGAAAAGGCAGGCATGGCACAGTCTAGGAGCTAAAAAAAAACCCCACAACAAAGAGCTTTGATAAAGGTCACATCATCTGGAGATCTGAAGAACTCCCGACACATTGGGTAGTGGATTCAATAGAAGAGAGTAGTGGCAGATGAAGAGCCAGATTATCAAAGAAATTGCACATCAGGAACCTAAAAACCAAGTTCTCATTTTACTTTATGTCTTTTCTGTGCTAAATGAATTATTATAACTCAACTCTAAATTATATAATTTGAAAAATATTCTAAATACTGTATAACTCCTGAATAACTGACTAATAAATGTTGTGTGTTAGCATTTTGCATATGATTGTATAAGCATGTATATATAGAAAAACAAAATACCAATTCCAGTTCTCTTGCATTTGTATCTTCTATTTTTTTAAATGATGTCAGACCTGCATTCACCATTGCATTTGACAGTGTTACACCTGTAAATTGTTACAAGGTAATTTTAAAAAACAACAGTTCCGAATGACAAATTCTTATTCAACAATTATATTAACAACAATCAAATATTAAACACCAATGAGTATTTTTAACTGTAGGTCTTTTCTCATAAGTTACCAATGTCCTCTGTTACTCATTTACTCAAACTTTAAAAAAAAGACTTTATACAGTTCAGTTAATACAAAAGTAAAAATTAAAACTAAATGAAATAAAACAGTATGCAAGCTTCTGAGATTCCAAGTTTCTTTGCTAGGATATGAAATGAAAGGAGAGTAGGTTGAGGGTCAATTCCCATATACTTTATTCAAACAAAATTCCCACCTCTTCCAAATAACTAACTGGGGGACAAACATGATCAAATAGCTCACAAAAAGACAGGTTCATGACATATAACTGTCATTCCTCAAGAGGACTCCGCACATTCCCAATCCATGGGTGCGTCTGCCGCAAGCCTGCCTTTGCTGGCTTTTCCAAAGCAATCTCAAACTTGGAATTGGCCCCATCCTTCCCTGGCACAAGGAGTCATACACACTGATACAAGGTTATAGAATGGGCAGGGGCATTCAATTCTCCTCAGTTTCTGAAACTGCTATGATATAATTTAATAATTCTATTTTAAGAAAATTTTGAATAAGAGGGGAAGGTGCGTGGGATGTGGGAATGCACGGAGCCATCTCAAGAAACGAAAGTTAAAGGTCAGTAACCTGCTCAGTAACCTTTCCTCCTCAAGTGGCTGTGTGCATTCCCAATCCTTGGGAGATTAAAAAGCAGTGCCCCCAAGAAGGAAGGTGGGCAGAAATTAGCTTAAAATAGAGTTTAAAACTGCTCTCCCAAATTTTGCATCTCCACACTCCGCCAAATCTGTAGGGACATACCTAAGAGGAAGCTGTAGAGGTAGAAACAAACCTAGTAGAATGTGTCGTAACATTCCGTGGTGCGAACAGACCTTGTAAATTATAACAAGAGGAAATGCAGTTGACTATAATTTTAGAACGTCTTTGAGAAGAGAGTTTCTTTCCTTTGTGAGGACCTTGAACCGATATAAAGATTATCATCTATTCTAAAGTCCTGTGTTCTTGACACATAGAAAACTTAGAGCCTATTTATTTATTTATTTATTTATTAAAATTTGATAACTCGCTCCCTCCTGCCCAAGGCAGCCCACAATCAAAAAATATCTATTTTTGTATTTATTTTATTTATTTCAAAATATAAAACCCAAATATAAATATAAATAAAAATAGAAAAATACAAAAACAGTCATCATAAAACCCTCCCCCCTACCCAACCCAACCCACCCACTACCCATCCCCCCCCCACACCAAAAACCTGACGGAAAAGCCAAGCTTGACATTGATACCTGAAGGAGAGGAGAGGAGATCCGGGGCAGACAGACTTCTGCCAGCAGGGAGCTCCACAAACGGGTTGCCACAGCCAAAAACACCCTCTTCAATGTGGTCCCCTGCCAAACTTGGGAAACCTCTAGCAGGGCGCTCCTGGCTGACTGCAGAGGCTGCTCCAGGACTCGGGGGGGTGATGCAGTCCTGCAGGTAGGCAGGGCCTTGAATCAGGTAAGCACTAACACCTTGAAGACCCAGAAGACTATAGGCAGCCAATGCAGTAAACGGAGCATCGTTGTGATGTGGCCATCCCCGTAAGGAGAGGGGCCACCACATTCTGCACCAGCTGTAGCCTCTGGACCATCACCAAGGGTAGCCCCAAGTAGAGCACATTACAGTAATCCAGCCTCGAGGTGATGAAGGCATGGATGATGGTGGCAAAGACACAGTCCGAAATATACGGCAGCTGTCGCACCACCTGGACATCCATGTGGAGCTGTGAGTTGAGCAGCACACCCGGACTGGAGAGAGGACAGAACAGAACCCTGCAGGATCCCACATGTGAGGTCCCGGGAGGACGAAGAACATTCCCCCAGCACCACACGCCAAGTTCTCCCAGCCAGGAAAGAGCGGAACCTTTCAAGAATGATCCCACCCACCCCGGCATGGTCCCACAGATGAGTCACCAACATCTCGTGGTCAACTTCCATCAAAAGCAGCCGATAGGTCCAGCCAAGACCAAAAGGGTCAACTGTCACTGATCTAAAGCATGGCACAGGTTGTCGATCAAAGCCACATTTGAGGTATACAATTTGGTTTCCATAGGTCCAGAATGTGATCATGGGGGAAAAATAGGAAGGCATAAATCTTGACTGAGGTGGAAAGGTGATACTATTTTAGTAAGAAAAGTAGGATGTAGTTTCAAAACTACTTTATCCTTGTGAAAGGTCAAAAAAGGAGGAGATTTCCTTAAAGCTGCTAACTCGCTAACTCTGAGAGCCAATGTTATAGCAACTAGGAACAGGGTGTTCAAAGGAGATGCAGCAGACAGGAAGTTGCTATTGATTAAAATGATGGCTGCATTAGTCTTACAAGGACAAAGTTCAGGTCCCAAGATGGCATTACTGGTGGTCTTGGAGGATAAGTCAAATTTAGTCCTTTTCAGAAGGATTTGGTGAGATGAGATGAAAAAATAGATTTCCCATCCATAAAGTCATGTTTAGCAGCAATTGCAGCCACAGCCAAACGATACAGGCATCAGAAAGATGACTTTCTTTTAAATGTAGTAAGTATTCCAAGACTATGTGAAAGGGACAGGATAATGGGTTGATATTTTTTGTGAGGCCCATGTAGAAAATCTGTGCTATTTATGTCTGTAAATTTGTAGTATTGATTGTTTTCTAGCACTGTCTTGAGAAACTTGAGGAGCTACATTCTCAATGCCTCTCAGCTTTGGATCAGACAAGCTGTCAAACTTAATGAGGTTAGGTTTGGATATAGTGTTTCCCCTCTGTCCTTGGACATAAGAACTGTCTGAAGTGGCAGTTGGATCTTGTCCAGCATCGTTTCTGGAATGGTGAAGAACAAATGTTGTCGTGGCCAGGCTGATGTTATTAGGATTATCCTTACTTTGTCCTGGCAGATCTTCTGCAGGACTCTTGTTATGATTGGAATTGGAGGGTAGGCATAGTGAAGGTTGAATTTCCAGGGGATCATGAAGTCATCAGCGGGGAGGGTGAAAAGCCCACAGAGACCCGGCAATTCCGAAGGTGCGCGCCGTTACCTGCGTGCCTAAGGGCCGCAAGCCAAAGGGCACAGCCCTTATGGAGGCCATTAAGGAGACCTGGGGAGCCTGAGCCGATTATGCTGCTGAGTTTGAAGTGTTGTATGTAGATTTTGCCCTGTGTTTTAACTGTGTGGGGGAAGAGTGAGTCTCCTTTAAATTAGTATTTCCCCTGGTTATTAGGGATTAGCTTTAAGGAAGACCTGTACAGGATTTTAAATATACCAGGGATGGGAGACATTACTATTGTTTGTGTTTTAAAGGGGGTTTGGGTGGGATGAGGTGTGTATATTATGAAGGGGTGGGGGAAAGGG
>QEPC01003743.1:4220140-4239215 GCA_003113815.1 Sphenodon punctatus | reverse complement strand
GTGTGGCTATTGGGGTCGTGATGGGCCAGGGGAGATATGGTCTCGGGGGGGGGGAATGTAGAACTCGTGAGATGGGATAGGTGCCTAGTGCACATCCCACTTGCCGCTCCCCCAGTGGATAAGCAAGTGGAACAAGGTCAGGGGGTCCTTAACCCGGTTCTGGTGCTGTTAAACACGAGGTCGTGGCGAATAAGGCAACAACAGTCTAGGAGGTGATCTTGGACTGTGGCACCGATCTTGCATGTATCACGGAAACCTGACTGGATAATGAATTCCACTTTCAGTCCGGTATTCCGCACAGCACCAGCTGCAGTTGGAGAGACTATGTGTAGCTATGATTTTTAAAGAGGGGTGGTCTGTGAGGAGGTATCCAGTGCGGACCATGGTGGGCAAGGTCTCCATCTTGTGTTTGATTTGGCAGGGGACAGTTGGGGAGTGCTGCTGGTATACCGTGCACCTACCAGTACGGCAGCCTCCCTGCATGCTCTGGCAGAGGCAATGTCAGAAGTGGTGTTGCGGTCCTCCAGAACAATAGTCTTGGGGGACCTCAACATTCATGCCCATTGCCGACGCTATGCTCGGGGGAACCGAGCAGGAGTTCATGGCTGCCATGGCAACCATGGGCCTGTCCCAGAGGGTCAATGGCCCAACACATCTTGGAGGGCATACCCTGGACCTCATGTTCTGCACTGGCCTTGAGGTGGGTGCTCCATTAATGGGGGAGATAACAACTGTGCCCTTGTCATGGATGGATCATTACCTCCTACAGACCTCCCTTCTAGCACATGTCTGCCCCCAGCAAGGTGCAGGACCCATTAGGATGGTCTGCCCTCGGAGGCTGATGGACCCAGTACGGTTTCTAGGTGCTCTGGGGGAGTTAGC
The DNA here is from genome assembly GCA_003113815.1 of Sphenodon punctatus. Classification (NCBI taxonomy): domain Eukaryota; kingdom Metazoa; phylum Chordata; class Lepidosauria; order Sphenodontia; family Sphenodontidae; genus Sphenodon; species Sphenodon punctatus. The sequence continues at coordinate 4,238,333 of QEPC01003743.1, read as the reverse complement.
CTCTGACCTTGATGACCGTCTCATCGATGACCTCATTGAGCTATGGAATATCTTGCTAACTGAGGCCATCGATCGAATGGCCCCCAGGCATCCGTTGCCCAGGTAGCGGCCCCACAGACCTCCTTGGTTCTCTGTGGAACTGCAGGTCCTGAAGCTAGAGGGGTGACGGTTGGAGCGACGGTGGTGTCGATCTCACGCTGAAGTCAACAGACTGCGACATAGAGCTAGTTTACAAGCCTATGCCATGGCTATGTGGATAGCAAAGAGGGCGTTCTTTGCTGCCCTCATAGCAGCCGGTAAATCCCGTCCAGCGGAGTTGTTTCGGGTGGTGCAGGGGCTGGTCAGTCCTGCCTCCCTGAACCTGGGATTTGAGTCATCTTCCGCCTGCTGTGACCTTTTTGCGGGTTATTTTGTGGATAAAATTGCTCAGATTTACCAAGACCTTGATGCCGCACTTAATGCAGTGGAGGAGGTAGAGGCTGTAGAAACCCCAGCTTGTCCAATTTTATGGGATCACTTTCAGTCGGTGATGCCCGCTGACATGGTGGGGGTGCTTGGAGCTGTTCAAGCCACCTCTTGTGAACTAGATCCATGCCCGTCCTGGCTGGTTAAGAGCTGCCGGGAGACATTGGGGCCAGTGCTGGCCAAGGTGGTCAACGCCTCCCTGCGGGAGTGCGGCCTCTGCTCAAGAAACCATCACTTGACGCTGACTCCCCTTCCAGTTATCGGCCTTTCTCTAAGTTATTGAATGGGTAGTGGCTCAGCAGCTCCAGGGGCATCTTGACCACATCAGTTATCTTGATCCTTCACAGTCTGGCTTCCGTCTGGGGTATGGCACTGAGACAGCACTTGTGGCCTTGGTAGATGATCTTCGCCAAGAAAAGGACCAGGGTCAATCGACCCGATTGGTCCTTTTAGATCTATCAGTAGCATTTGATACTGTTGACCATAAGATGTTGGTGACATGCCTGCGGGACAGTGCAGGGGTGGACGGAATCATTCTTGAATGGTTCCGCTTATTCCTGACCGGAAGAACTCAGCGAGTGGTACTCGGTGATTATTTTTCATCTTACCGAGACCTCCCGTGTGGGGTCCCGCAGGGTTCAGTTTTGTCCCCTCTCCTGTTCAATGTGTATATGCAGCCGCTCAGCGAACTGATCAGAGAGTTCGGGGTGAAGTGTCATCAGTATGCGGATGACACCCAACTGTATCTCTCATTTTCAACTGACCCAGGCCCGGCTGTCTCGGTGCTTACCTGGTGTTTGGCAACTGTGGGGGACTGGATGAGGGCTAACTGACTACGACTGAATCTTGACAAGATGGAGGTGATGCTGGTGGGTAGGTCAGTGGAGCTGACATCTCCATCAATTGATGGAGTTTGCCCTCCGCTGATGTCCCAGGTGCGGAACCTGGGGGTGCTCCTCAATGTGCAGCTCCGCCTGGATCTCCAGGTGGAGGCTGTGGTGAGGTGTACCTTCCATCAGTTACATCTGGTGCAGCGGCTTTGGCCGCTGCTTTCAGTTCTGGACCTGGCCATGATCATCCATGCTTTTATTACCTCTCAATTAGACTATTGCAACGCGCTTTACGTGGGGCTACCTATGGTGACTTCTCGGAAGCTGCAGCTGGTGCAGAATGCGGCAGCCTGACTCCTGGTGGGGTTGGGCCACCAGGAGCACATTACACCAGTGCTCCGATCTCTGCACTGGCTACCAATAGTCTTCCGGGCCCAATTCAAAGTGTTGTTTTTAACCTATAAAGCCTTACACGGTCTGGGCCCTGCTTATCTGTAAGATTGCCTCACTCCCCGGGTCCTGGATCAGGCCCTGAGGTAGGGCTGATGCGGCAACAGCTGCTACCGTGCCACAATTCCATTCCACCATTTCAGAATTACCTGCACCACACCGCAGCTTTTCTGCCGACATTCCGCTAATTCTGCCGACATTCTGCAAATTCGGAAACTATCAGAAAAATTGCAGAATTGTTGGAAAACCGCTGTTCCACTATTTTGTGGCGCTGGTGGAATGGCAGAAGTAGCGAAAATGGCACGTTTCTGCTATTTGTGAAGCCTGTGGAAGTAGCGGAATGAAATTAGTGGAACTGCAGAAGTAGTAGAATGAAACTAGTGGAATGAAAGCCTCTGCCACGCCGTACCACTAATTGTGGAAATGCTGTTTCCGGCGGAAATAGCTACCGCTGTGACCTTCTGCTACAGCCCTACCGCTGCTGGAGGTCCCCCGGGTTTCTCGGGGGGCCACACAAGGCAGGGCATTCTCGGTGGCCACATCACGCCTATGGAATTCCCTCCCGATAGGGGCACGCCTGGACCCGGACCTTCCAGCCTTCTGTAAGAAATGCAAAATCTGGCTGTTCCGTCAGCATTTGGTGAGGGAGAGGGGGTGTTTTTGTTTTTGTTTAGGATTAATGATGTTTTTATAGTGTTTCAAACTGTTTTATATTTTTGATATATTGTTGTTAGCCACTCTGAGCCACCTGAGGCGGGGAGAGCTAGATATAAATTCTGTGAAATAAATAAATAAATAAATAAATAAATAGTGCAGAGCCTGTGGATCTAGACCTCCTCTGAAGGCAAAATAGCAGAAGTTTTGTGTTGTAGTGAAAGGCAAGAAGTCAACATCTGGCTGCTCCCAGATTTTGAATAATCACTTTGCTACTGTTTTGTTCAATGACCACTCCTGATGGTCTGCAAGAGACCAGCTGAGAGTGTCCACGAGAACATTCTCTACTCCAGGATTGTGAACTGCCATGCTGTAGATGTTGTTGCCTATAGACCACTTCAATATATTTGAACAGTTTGAACAGGTATATAGACCCAGTGCCCCCTTGTTTGTTTAACTACCACATTGTGGAAGTGAAAGGTAGTCGTCACCTTTTCTAGCATCTCATCTGTAGTGTTTGCAAACAGTTCCAGTCCATCAAACGGTAGGTCCTCTATTTTAGATTTGGTCTCAGGTGCCAGTGCTGTAGAAATTAACCATATGCTCCATCTTTGTGTAATGGCACATGCAACATTTCTAGCACCACAGTCAGCTATATCTTTGTCTGCCTTAAGTTGGAAGTGTGCTACCATTTGGCCTTCTTTTGAAAGGGCAAGAAGTTCTTGCCTTGCTTGCTCTGGAGGTTTTTTACTAGTCTCTATTGCCTTCTCCCATAATACATATAACCTGAGAGGGCCGACAGATTGTTTGCTACATGCATTGTGAGTGTGGCGGATGCAAAGTCCTTTCTACCTGCAATGTCCATAATCTTCCATCTCTGTCCATAGGAGAAGTGAGCTGAGAAGGCATATTTGAGGTATTGAATGATGTTTGCTGCTGTCTTCTTGAAGATGTTGCTATGGCTAATGAGTTTGGGGGCAGATATTTAAAGAACAGATTTCTCATCAGGAGCTAGAGGGTATATCCTGTTAGCGTACGTGCTGGCTGCAGGATTAGACCCAGATATTGCTCACAGTTCAAGGACGCGGTTCATAGTGTCCTTGAAAAAGGTGATAGTTAATTGTCCAGAATCATCCTTAGAGAGAATGTCAAAAGGTGGTGCAGCTGGAGTCTTTTTATCTATTCTGACTGCCAATTTAGGGATTGCCATATTTAAATGTTGCAACAGCTTCTGAAACTGTTTGTAATCCTCTGATAGGGGTGGCTCTATTGACGAAAGTATAGCATCTGGTGGAGGAATTGAGATGGTATCATCCAAGAGGGAAGACTCATCTGATGTTGAAGGAGGGGTCTCTCTTGCAGAGTCGGTAGAGACAGATTCAGAGGAATCAGGTGGGTTAGAAATGGGACCAATCATTTCGGAAAGAAGGGGGTCAGGAATCAGAGACAGTTCTTGTATATTTTCCCCTTGATCGTTCAGAGAAGCATCTGGGTGAGAAGTCCGATGTTCCAAAACCTGAAGTCTAGTTATGGTACATCCTAGGGATGGGCGAACAAAATGCAGTTCGGATGTTCAGACGTTCGGTCCGAAATCCGAGTTCGGCTTCGGCTTTTTGGTTCGGTCGAACTTGGTCAAACAACCGAAAATAGCGCGATCGATACCGAAACCGAATTCAAAATATTTTTTTTGTTTGACCCTGAAACCACCCCTGGTCTCCACCCCTGGTGCCAAGAAGTCTGCTCCTCAGCTGCTTCCCACTTCAAGTCACATTTTTCCCGCCGTCCAGTCACATTTTCCCACCCCCGAACTCATCCGAACTTTTCCAAACTGTTCAGCTGTTCGAGCATTAGGTTCGGATGTTTGGTTCGGTCGTTCGAACAGGCCGAGTTCGGTCCGAACTCCAAACCGCATTCGCCCATCCCTAGTAAATCCATCTTGCTGGAGATGTACAGTATGAACATCTATCGTGGATGCTCAGGTGTGTTCAGTATCTGAGAAGGGGGAGGGAGCCGTGTGTTGGTGATAGCTTGCTAATGAAGTGTTGCATTTTTTGTAGAAGAATTTGTTCAGTAATATGGTCAGTGATCTGAGTTGTTCAAGCTGATGGAACATCCAGTGCCATTGGTGCTGACGGCACATGAGATGGAGCTCCTGCTATTCCATGTAGGTGTCTGGTGCCAGTTGAGCTGATGGTACCATTGGTACTGATGCATCATCGGGGCTTTGGCAAGGAGACAAGTCTGTCTTTTTCATATTTTTAGTGGACTGAGATGACTCCCTATGTTTATTCAGCTCCAGGGAGTAGTGCGCCTTTTTGTCTCTATGCTTTCCCAGCACTGTGGGTTCCCTTCTCTTAAGAACATAAGAAGTGCCATACTGGGTCAGACCAACGGTCCATCAAGCCCAGCATCCTGTCTCGGACAGTGGCCAATCACGGGGTCCTGGGAGAAGCACCCAACAGGTCACCATGTTATCCATTCCCTGTGGGTAATCCCCAGGCTTCTGACAGTAAAGGGTTTTGTTCCCCAATTCTATCTGGCTAATAGCTGCTAATGCACCTATCTTCCAGAAACTTGTCCAAACCTCTTTTAAACTCAGTTATATTGCTGGCCTTGACCACCTCCTCTGGCAGTAAATTCCACAACCTAATTGTACGCTGAGTGAAAAAAGTACTTTCTTTTGTTTGTTTTTACTCTGCCACCTGTGAGTTTCATGGAGTGTCCCCTAGTTTTAGTACTAGTTGAGAGGTCAAATAACCATTTCCTGTTTACAAGTTCCACATCACTTGTGATTTTATAGACCTCTATCATATCTCCTCTCAGCCGTCTCTTTTCCAAACTGAAGAGCCCCAACCTATCAAGCCTCTCCTCATACAGGTGCCGTTCCATACCCTAGATCATTTTTGTTGCCCTTCTCTGTTCTCTGTAACCCTTTCTAGTTCCGCTATGTCTTTTTTGAGATGGGACGACCAGAACTGCATACAATATTCAAGGTGCGGTCGCACCATTGATTTGTATAGAGGCATTATGACATCCTCAGTTTTATTCTCTTTGCAAATAATTCCTAACATTCTATTTGCTTTTTTGACCGCTGCGGCACACTGGGCTGAGGATTTCAGTGTATTATCCACAATCACTGCCAGATCCTTTTCCTGAGTGGTAACTCCTAGCTTAGTACCCAGCACTGCATACTCACAATTTGGATTATTTTCTCCAATGTGCATCACTTAGCACTTGTCCGCATTAAATCTCATCTGCCATTTAGATGGTCTCAGTACAGATCCTTGGGGCACACCACTTTTTATATCCCTCCATTGTGAAAACTGGCTATTTAGTCCCACTCTTTGCTTCCTATCCTTTAACCAGTTACCAATCCATAGCAAAACACTACCTCCTATCCCATGACTTTTTAATTTTCTCAAGAGTCGTTTATGTGGGACCTTATCAAAAGCTTTCTGGAAATCCAGATACATTATATCTGCTGGGTCTCCCCTGTCCACATGCTTGTTTACACCCTCAAAGAATTTCAAGAGATTAGTGAGGCATGATGCTGACTCTTTGCCATTAAGTCATGTTTAGCAATATGCCCAGTGATGAGTGATTCTTATTCTTATTGTGGTCCTGCACAATGCAGGAAGAGGCTGTGCTTTGTTGATTCCAGCTCCGGGGGGATAGGTGCCAATCGGTACCAGTGGTGCCACTATTCATGGAAGTAGCGGTTGTGATGGTATGAGCTGGTGCCAGAGAAGGATGGACTGTTCTTGCCTTCCCCTGAGGTAAAGGAGACTTCTGAGAAACCGTGGATGGAGAAAGAGATTGTTTCATCAAAGTAAGCTGCAGTCTGGCATGCCTGTCTTTAATTGCTCTGGGAGTTAGACTTTTGCAGGCCATGCAGCTGGATGAAGAATGGCCTTTTTCCAGGTAAACGAGGCACTTGTTATGTTGATCTGTAGCTGAGTAGAGCACATTACAATATTTCCATTTCTTAAAACCTCCTTTCTTTTGAGACATATTTTAAAAAGGGAATAACAATAACCACTATTAACTATAAGATAAATATTGTAGAAGGGGAACAAACTAGGTAGACTATCCTACTTACCTAATAAGAACTTTTTTCTTTTAAACTGGAAGAACTAGCAACTAACAACTATAAAAGGAACTAACTATGGTTTTATGTATATTTTTAGGTAATATCTCATGCAACCGAGGAGAAGGGAAAGGAGAATTGGTAACCTACCTTTGGTGAATTCCTTTCTCTCATAAGCTCTCCATGCTCCTCCTGCTGGGGTAGTTCCACCATTGACCACCAGGAGGCAGATGAACTTTTTTCTCTCACTGCACCTGCGTCACGGGGCTACCCGACTCCATAGCAAGTTGGTTTGCAAGCTGAAAAATCTAATCTTATCTATCATGAATAATCTAGGATAAATGGAATGAGGGTGGATACCCTTTTCTCTTAAATTTAACTGGTTGGAAAAACCCCAAATAACTGACAACTGTTTCAGTCACAGAGTCAGAACCTCTAAACTAGAAAACAAACAAAGAAAGGTACTTGGTCCCACTCCTCCTGCTACTATTTATGCTGCTTGGCAGAGAGGGTCAGAGGAGTATGCAGAGCATATGAGAGAAAGGAATTCACCAAAGGTAAGTTACCAATTCTCTTTTCTCCTCATATCTCTGCATCCTCCTCCTGCTGGGACGTACCCAAGCATTAAGACCAAACTCAAGGGTGGGAGCCAGCAGCACTGGGGGAATCTAGTACTGCCTGCAGCACCCTTCTGCCAAAGGCAGTCTCTGCGGATCAAAAAACATGAATCTTATGTTTGACGAAGGTGTCTACAGAAGTCCAAGTGGCTGCCCTGCAAATTTCCTCATAAGAGGCCCTTGCCTTAAAGGCGTATGAAGTGGCAGCGCTCCGCAGCGAGTGTGCCCAGATCTGCAGGGGAGGGACTCTACCCTTTGCCTTGTATGCCTCGACAATTCCCTGCTTCACCCATTTAGATATTAAGGTTTTAGAAGCTTTACGCCCCTGATGACCCGGTCTGATGTTCACGAACAAGGCCGTGGACTGCCTGAACCCCCTAGTCCTGGCTAGATAAATTTTAAGTGCCCTCCCGACATCTAGCGTATGCCAGGACTTCTCTTTTGGATGAACCGGACTGGGGCAGAATGATGGTAGGATGACTTCCTGCGACCTATGGAAAAGGGAGTTAATTTTTGGCAGGAAAGTCTCGTGCAGTCTCAGGATCACTGAATCCCTGTGGAAAATACAAAAGTTGTCTTCCATGGACAGGGCACCAAGCTCTGAGACATGCCTCACTGATGTAACTGCTATGAGAAAAACTACTTTAAGAGTCATAAAGTATAGTGACACATGTTTCAGAGGCTCAAAGGGGGGCTTGGTAAGGGCCTCTAGAACTAGGTTCAGATCCCAGGAGGGCACCCTATGCACTACGGGGGGAGCTAAGTTTCTGGCTGCTCAGAGAAACCTCCTAACATTCTTGTGGGAAGACACCATTTTGTTAGAGACCACCCTAAGAACAGAATCTATAGCCGCTGCCTGTCTGGCCAGGGTGTTAGCCCCGAGCCCCTTATAAAAACCTACCTGTAGGAACTCTAGGACCTGAGAAACCCCTGCTCTGGTCGGGTCCTGATCTTGTTGTAACGACCAAGAAGCAAACATCTTCTTGTGGCGACTCTCCTAGATAGCTGGATTGTGTTCAGCACCGCCTCCAAGTAGCCTTGCGCCCTTAGTGCTGAGTGCTCAAGTGCCAGGTTGTCAGTTTTAGCATCTGTGTTTCTGCGCAGCATACCGGACCCTGGGTGAGCAGTTCTGGAATGAGGGGCAACCTGCGATATTGGGCCTGGCTGCGCACGATCAGCTCTGAGAACCATGGTCTCCTGGGCCACCATGGCATTATCAACAGGAGTTGCGCCTGTTCCCTGATTGTCTTGGAAATCGTCTTCTGAATTAATGGAACGGGTGGGAAGGTGTATAAGAGGCCCCTGGGCCAGAGACAGTTCAGTGCATCGGTCCCTTCCGCTTCTCTGCACCGGGATCGGGACATGAAATGGGGAACCTGCGAATTCTTCCTGGTGGCAAACAGATCCATTAGAGGTAGTCTGACCCATGCTACCAGCTGTTGGAAGACAGATCTGCTCAGAGTCCACTCATGCGGATCGAGGGTCTGACGGCTCAGCCAGTCAGACTGTGCGTTGTCTTGACCTCTGATGTGAAGTGCCTTCAGGGATGCCAGGTGTGACTGAACCCAGGCAAACAGTCTGGTCGCCTCTTGATGCAACTCCTTCGATCTCGATCCCCCTTGGTGATTGATATAGGCTTTTGCTGTCATATTGTCCGTATACACCAGGAGGTGTCAAGAGGCAAATGTCGGGGAGAGATACTGTGCTGCTAGGCGGATTGCTTTCAGCTCGAGGAAGTTGATTCTTTTTGTCACATCTGTCCTTGACCAGAGTCCCTGTGCCGTGTGTGATCCTGAGTGACCCCCCAGCCCAGAAGGTTGGCATCGGTAGTTAGTACAGCTCTTGTTGGCTCTGTGAGGGCCACTCCCTCATTAAAGGTTTCTGGTCTTAACCACCAGGACATTGAGTCTTTTAAGTCCTGGGATATGGGGACCCACGGACTGAGCCCAAGCGTTAGCTCTCTCTGGAAACCTCTTAGCTGCCTCTGCAAGGGACGTAGGTTGAAGCATCCCCATGTTACTTGTCCTATACATGATATCAGGAGACCCAGCAGCCTCGCTAAGAGCTTGAGCCTTATGCGACTGCGAAGTCTGAGCAGGCGGATTAGTCTCTGTATCTTCTCCCACCTCTCGGGAGGGACGAATGCGTGGTGTGAGAAGGTATCTATTAGGATACGCAGATGCTCCAATCATTGGGTTGGTACCAGATGGCTCTTCTCCGTTTATTAAGAAGCCATGCCTCTCCAAGTAACGGATGGTTTTGTTCAGGTGTTCCTTCACTCAGTTGGGAGAGCTGCCACTGATCAGTAGGTCGTCGAGGTAAGCATATATGTGGGTCCCCTCGCTGCGAAGGTTGGCCACCAGCGGGGCCAAGATCTTTGTGAATGTCCTGGGGGCCGAAGACAGTCCAAAGGGGAGTGCCCTGAACTGTCAGTGCCCCCCATTGTAGGTGAATCTGAGTCATTTCCTGTGAGACTTCCAAATTGTCACATGCAGGCAAGCCTCCCGGAGATCTAAGGCTGCCATCCAATCTCCCTTCTGTAGGCTCTGGCACACTGACGCTGCTGTTTCCATTTTGAATCTGCATCTTCTCATGTGTCTGTTCAGAGCTTTGAGGTCCAGGACCACTCTCCATTTTCCAAGTTTTTTGGTGACTAGGAATAGTATGGAATAAATACCTGAGAAATGTTCGTGTTCCGGTACTCTTTCTATTGCTCAGATGCCCTCTAGTCTCTGGATATCGCTCGATAGAGCCAGGTGGTTTTGAGCATCCTTGGGGACTGGGGAGGCTATGAATCTGTGCCTGGGAGAACACTCCAGCTCTATCTGGTAACCTTCCGCTACACAAGAAAGGACCCAGGCATCCACCACTGAGTCCTCCCATGCTGCTCTGAAGAGCTGGAGCCTGCCCCCTACCTCTGAAGAGGCATAGTCAGGCATCCTGCTTAGGCTGGGCGGGCCCTTGGTCTCCGCTTATCAAGTCTGCCTGGTCTGAACTCCCTTCCTCGAAAGGCAAAGTTGTTTGTGAACTCTCTTTGACCTTGACTGTTTTGAGATCTTCTTGAGTTACCCCCGAACCCCCTAAATCTAAAGGAGTAGCCTCAAAAAAAATAGTCCTTTTTAGAGCTACCTGATGGAGGGTTTTCGGCTTGTCTTTGGTATTAGCCTCTTCCAACACCTTTTTGAGGCAGACTCCAAAGAGCTTGGAGCCTCTGTAAGGGGCAGAGGTAAGAAGGTTCTTTGCTGTGGCATCCCCTAGTCATGAGCGTAGCCAGACCCTGGGCCTGGCCGCAATGTCATTAGCCATAGCTCTAGTGGACCAAGTTAAGGCATCCGTAGTTGCATCCGCTAAAAAGGCTGTGGCCATGCAAATACGGGAGGACAGCTTTTGTGCCTTCCTCTCTGACAACTCGGGATTTTGGGCCTCCTGCATCCAGGCTAGTAGGGCTCTAGACACATAAGAGGCTACTATGTTGATCTTGAGAGAGGCTGCTGTGGAGTCAACTGCCCTTCTGAAAGCTGAGTCCACTCCCCTATCAGTGGCATCCCAGGGGTGACAATCCCCTTCAGTTGTCAGTGGGATGGGGTAGGAAGGGGAAGGAACGCCACCCACGCACGCCGCTAGCACACCAGGAAGCTCTGCTCACGTGATGCGGAGGAAAGAAGCCCATCAGGATAGTATGTGGGTCTGTCCATGTGCTTACGCATGAGGAACATGGACCCCTATCATCATAGGGTGCAGAGCTGTATGGCAGGGAAGGGGACCCACTCTCTCAGTGCTCACACACAAGGGCGGAGGCAAGGAAGGTCTGTGAGGGGGGTGCAGGTTCAACAGGGGAAGGGACCAGGTCCAGGGGGAAAAGGTTCACGGGGCTTGCACACTCAGGGGGAGGGAAAGGGATGGCCCCAAGGGCAAGGAGGGGAAGCACCCACATGAGCCCGCAGGCTCCCTCAACCACCCACTCACCCAAGGAGTCACGGGAAGCAGGGAGCAAACTTGAAACCCAAACACACTAGGGCAATCACAAACACACGAGGAAACAAAGGTCAGGATGGGGCAGGGGGCTGGGAAGGATAAACACACATTAATAACCCAAAGTCAAGGCAGTCACAAATCAAGCACTTATCTCGCAGGGGGGCCAGTCTCTCTAGCTCTGTTCACCGGCACTGTTGGTTCTTCAGTGCCGGCAATTGAAGCACTAGCTCCGCCCGTGTGTGTCTGGAGGTGCGTGGAGCACCGCAATGGGGGGCGGGGCTCCGCAACATCCTGGGAGGCTCTGGGGCTGCCCGCCATGTTGCCTCCACCGTTGGAGCCTCCGGAGGGGGGTGACCATGTTGGCATCGGCGCCTTGATCTCGCTGCGGGTAAGGGGGGCAGGGTCTCTCTGCTCCTGAGACAGCCACCGAGCCAAGAAGCGGCTGCGGCGGCTGACATCAGTAGGGAACACCATCTGGCGAGCTAGCAAAGCTGCAGCCACATCAATTTTGGGGCTCTTGAATAGGGGTTCTTTTCTCCTAGAGAAGGAGTACAGAGAGTCCTGTGACCTGGTCATCTTGTGAGCCTTATCAGGATGCTTCCATTCCTCCAAGACTATTCTCTTGAAGGCCTTATCTAAAGGAAAACCCTGGTACCTGCAGTGAACAGTGGGGATATAGTCCCTAGTCTCCTCTTCCTGTGAATCAGAAGATTCCTCCTTAGAAGGTCTCTCCTTAAGCTGGAGGGTCTTAATCACCTGCCTCAGCAGTTCCTCCCTATAGTGGCTAGGGAACTGCCTGTCTCTCTCCCTAGGGTCCAAAGAGGGTTCTGGACATTCCCCCTCCTCTGGATCTGAACTTCCCTGAGAGGATTCTGAGTCAGAGTCTGAGGGGGCTAAGGCTTGGGGTTTGTGTGCCTGTCGACACTCTCCCTGGGAATCTTCCTCCTCAGAGCCCCAAAGAGATTGCAAAATATGGAGGCTGGCTCCCCCTGGTGGGGACTTTGCTTTCTTTTTCCCAGACCTAGGTTTTCCTGCCCTCAAAGTCTTGGGGGAGGGGCCCTTCACAGGGGAACCCTTCTTCCTTTTCCCGCTCTTTTTTGTTTGGGCCAGCTCCCTGAGCAACACCATAATTCCCCCCATAGTCTGGGCAATGGAGGATAGCGAGGGAACCTGCACCTCCTGTGCCCCTTCCTCAGAGCGCGCTGCCTCTGTCCCACCCACGGGGATGGGGAGGGCCATAGCGCTGCTGTCCGTAGCACTCATGAGCCTGAATGCCTGAGGCTTGGGTTGATAGCAGCAGGACCAAGTGGGGCTGGTCCTGCCCGAAGGCGGGCAGAGCGCCACGGTGGACAATCCCCACTAACCAGGAATTAAGTGTGGCCTCCCCTGCTCCCCGGCGATGTGTGAGGGAGCCGGCAGGGATCAAAGTTCTTTCTGGCCTGGCCCCAATTGCCTCGCCGAAGCCTCTTCTAAGGGCTTTATTTTATTTTCTATCTCAACCCTATTGAGCAATCTTTTTCTTCTTCTTTTTTTAGGGACCTGAGCATCCCGAAGAGCCTCCCGATGGTCTGGAGGCAGACAATGGACTGGCTATGGACCCGGGTAGCCCCGTGACGCAGGCACAGTGAGAGAAAAAAGTTCATTTGCCTCCTGGCGGTCAACAGTGGAACTACCCCAGCAGGGGGAGGATGCAGAGCTATGAGGAGAAATAGAGGAATCTGATTCAGTGTTTGGATTAGCAATGCAGCTGAAGGAACTGAGAACAGAATGCCCCCGCCGCTTATAAAACCTCACACTGGCATGTACGACTTCTCATGCCAGGGACGGGCGGGATCAATTCCAAACTTGAGACTGCTTTGGAAAAGCCCGCAGACACAGACTGTGGAAGGCGCACCCAAGGATTGGGAATGCAGACAACCACTCAAGGAGGGACAGTATGATACTCAAATGAAAAAAAATAAAAATAGTAACAGATTTCCCATTAATGCTGTAGAAGTAAAGTTTAGTAGGCCTTAAACTTAACTTTGGTCAAGTCTTCCCTCTTTGGCCAACTTGCCAGGGGCTAGAAACCAACTACTTGAAGCCATTAACCGTGTATGCCCTAGGAAAACTGATTGGACTAAAATTCATAATTGTAAACAAAACAAAGGGGAAAACCCTGAAGACTATATGGATCACCTGAAAACTGAGTTTGATAAACATTCAGGCATTGAGGAATGAGGATGCGGCTACTAATGCTTCACATGCAGTAGCATCAGTCTTTGTACAGGGTCTCCTCCCAAAGGTCCAGGAACAACTTCGCTCAGTTGCTATCGGCTGACAAACCAAGCCTTTGTCTGAGCTCATTAATATTGCTGACCATTGTGTGTCCTGCCAGGACAAGGAAAAGGAAGCCTCTGAGACTTGGTTAATGGCTCTCCAGATACAGCATTTTGACTCTTATAGGGGACGAGGTAGAGGCCAGCAAAGAGGAGGTTTCAGAGGACGGGGCAGGGGTCGGGGGCAGGGACAAGGAACTTTTATGACTCCCCAAAACTCTCCTTGCCACTTTTGTGGACAAATTGGTCATTGGAAGTCACAATGTCCGAGCCGTTCTGGCCAGATGGATCAGACATTTGAATCCTCCCTGCCGCCTCCCCCTAATCAACAACCCCCTCCTTTGTTTCCAAATCAAGGTTCCTACTGACAATGCCTGAAGGATGGTAACTTCAACAATGCACCTCTTATACCAGTTGATCTAACTGGCCCCTTTGTTTCCTGTGAAATCAATGGAAAATCAACTGAATGTCTCATAGATTCAGGTGCAAGCAAATCCACCTTAAAAGCCCAAGATTTTCCTTTTACCCCTTTGTCCACTGAAGTTATAAATGCTGTAGGAATTTCTAACCAGGTGGTCCCCCACCCGGTTTCTCAGCCTTTATCTGTGTCGTTTGGCCCTATTTCTGATCAACATGCCTTTTTGCTCAGTCCCTCTTCTCCAGTAAATTTATTGGGTAGAGATTTGCTTTGTAAACTTGGTTGCACAATTTACTGTTCTCCTGATGGAGTTTATCTTGATATTCCTGTTGAAAATGAACTCACTGTCTTAGCAACCTTGTCAGAAGCACCAGACCTTCAATGTTCATCAGCACAGCAAATTTCTACTGCCCAACAAGAGATTCTTTCTTTGGTGCCACCTTCCCTTTGGTCCCAACATGCCAATTAAGTTGGTCAAATTAAAACAGCTTCACCTGTCCTAATTAAACTAAACCCCTATAAACCTTTGCCTAAAGTTCCACAATACCCTTTACGCCCAGAGGCAGAGGCAGGTATTCGTCCTGTCATTGAATCCTTACTAGAACAAGGTATCATTATAAACACCCATAGTCCATGTAATACTCCAATCCTTCCTGTTAAAAAGCCAGGAAAGAATGTGTATCAGTTTGTGCAAGATTTAAGGGCTGTCAATGCTGTTGTTTTACCCACCTTCCCTGTTGTTCCTAACCCTGCTACTATTTTGTCCTGTATTCCGCCCTCTTCCAAGTTTTTCACTGTGGTAGATTTGAGCTCTGCTTTTTTTTTTATTCCAATTCACCCTGACAGCCAGCTTCTTTTTGCTTTCACTTACCAAGGACTTCAATACACTTGGACCAGGTTACCCCAGGGGTATACTGAATCCCCTTCTTTGTTCTCTCAAATGTTAAAAAAAGGATCTAGATACTATTGTTTTCACAGCTGGGTCTACGTTGGTTCAATATGTGGACGATTTACTCCTCGCCTCCCCATCTTTGGAAGCTTGCCAAAAAGATTCACTGACCTTGCTTTCTGCCTTAGCTCACAAGGGACATAAAGCCTCTAAAGAGAAATTGCAACTTTGTTTGCCCCGTGTTCATTATTTGGGACATGACATTTCTGCTGGGGAACGTTATCTCTCCCAAGACAGGGTCCAATCTATTTTAAAGGTTCCTAAACCAATTACTATTTCACAAATGAGAACCTTTTTGGGCATGGCAGGCTATTGCCGCCAATGGATTTTGGGCTATGCCTCGATTGTTAAACCTCTGCAGGAACTTACACTGTTGGGAACTTCTGAACCCCTTCCTCGGACTGCCGAGGCTGAACAAGCTTTCACCACTTTGAAACAAGCACTTTCTTCCGCCCCTGCTCTTGGGTTACCAGATTATTCAAAGCCCTTTACTCTTTATTGTCATGAAAAAGATGGGTTTGCATTAGGAGTCCTCACACAAACACATGGTGACAAAGACCAGTTGCTTACTATAGTACTGCCCTAAGGCTACAAGTTTCCTATTACTCCCACTTGTCCAGTCTCCTATGGCAACTCTCCATAGTGTTGCCCTCCTCCAAGATCAGGCTCCAGACACTGAGAAAAATGGAGACTGGCAGGGTGTATTTTACACTCAAATCATTTGTGGCGTTCCCCAGATGGCCGCCTAGTGGTGCCCATGGTCTTTCTCCCGTACTTTGCTTGCGTTCACCGCACTGTGGCTCACTTGAGCAAAGGGGGGATGATTGATGCTGTTAACCGAGATTGGTATGCTCCAAAATTTCCTACTGTAGCCCAGCACTATTGTCAAACCTGCCCGATTTGCCAAGTTCATAATGTTGGCAAGCCTGTAAAAACCAAGAGGGCAGCACATCCCCCACCATGGGGACCGTTTGTAAATATTCAAATTGATTTTATTCAAATTCCAAAGTGTGCTTCATATGAACATGTATTAGTGATTGTGTGTATATTTTCTGGATAGGTAGAAGCATACCCCTGTGTAAAGGCTGACACCATTACTGTCAGCAAAAGAGTTCTGAAAGAATTCATTCCCTGGTTTGGAATTCCTTTGACCATTAACAGTGACAGGGGAACCCACTTCACGGGGCCAGATTATGAAAGAAGTGTGCAAGGCCCTTGCTATCCAACAAAAATTTCACTGCCCATATCACCCACAGTCAGCAGGGGCAGTGGAAAGACAGAACGGCATTTTGAAAAATAAAATAGCCAAGATTTGTAATGAGACTGGACTCAAATGGCCAGATGCCTTACCTTTAGCTCTCATGAGTATGAGGTCATCGTGTAATAGAAAGACTGGACTATACCACATGAGATTCTCATGGGAAGACCTATGAGGCTCCCAAGCTCACCACCTGTTGCCTCACAGGCTTTAGACATAATCTTGACTGATGAAACTATTCTAACTTATTGCAAAGCATTAATGAAGAGTATCAAGGATTTCTATTCACAGGTGCAGGACGCATTGCCAATTGAGCCTCAGAAACAGTGCGATGATCTGCAACCTGACAACTGGGTACATGTGACAGTCCATCAAAGGAAATCATCCTTGGAACCCCGGTGGAAAGGACCATTCCAGGTACTCCTCACCTAACACTGCTGTCAAGTGCCGAGGATTTCAGCCTTGGAGACATGCTTCACACTGCAAAAAGACCTCTGAGCCCATAGAAAGAGGGCCAGAGGAACAGGATGCAAGTGCTGGCAACCTCTCCCCTGTGCAAGAACCGGCTGTGTCACCTCACGATGGAGAAAAGGCACCACAACGACGCTATTTCCTCAGGAAGCAAAAACAGTTGCCAACCTAGTGGCCTGAAGAGTATGCTCCTCTGGATAATCGGCATTGCCACCATCTGTGCATTCCCACTTTGGGTTTCTCATCTTACACAGCACAGCTTACAAAAAGAGAACTCTCTTCGAGAGGAACGATCTTTGGACTCTGCTAATACGTTCCTGCTAGTGATTGAACAGCTCCGCATAGATTGAATGTATCGAATTGCTGGATTTGCGTACATGTTCCTCTGCATTCCCAAGGAGGAATACCTATGGTTCCGGTTCTGCTTAACTCTACCCAAATAACACAGGGAACCACCATACCATTCCCCAAGAGAAAACAGACCTGGGCACATGTAGGCAGGAACAAAACAGAATACATTCAACTTGCAGATAAGGTTCAAGGGGAATATTGTTTTAAGTCCAAACAGTCCATGTGGGGAAAGGCCAACCCCGGGGGTGCTATAAAGGTCGGATTAGTCGCTGTAATTATACTTTCACCATCAACTCCACTGGTTACGTGGCCTTAAATGGAACCTCCTATAAGAGTTATTTTCCTTTTCCCTTGAATATTAGTTACTATGGGTTCCAGCTAATGATGAGTTCCATTTCATACCGCCAGGAACACTTTGCCCTTGTTGGTCACTATTTTATTTGTGGATATAAGGCTCATAAGAGACTACCTCCTTGGTGGGAGGGATCCTGTTTTATAAGTACCATATTCCCACCATAAGATTTACCCCCACCTTACCCCAGGGTAAACTTCGACACCGAAGGGAAATAACAAAAACCCAACGTTATTGGGGAATCACTAACCCTGGCCATGAAGTAGGGCTCACCATTAAAGAACTTAGACAAATTGCTACCGTCCAGGAAGAAGTAGCAAACCTAACAGCTGACACCTTTAAAAGCATAGCCACTGAGATGGGCGACATCAGACAAATGGTTTTGCAGAACAGTTTAGTCCTAGACTTCACTTTGGCCAGTAAGGGGGGTGTTGTGCCTTGATACAGAAGGAATGTTGCACCTACATACCAGATAATACTGATACCATATTTGAAAACACCCAACACATCAGGACTGCAGTGGCAAAACTACATGAGTCACATGACGAGTTTGTGGTCCTGGCTAACATCATGGTTAGGAGGTTGGGGAACAAAGATTTTATACATTTTACTGCTTATTTTGGGGCTTTTTATTGGACTTTTTGTATGTGCACAATGTTTACTTATGTTTATTAAAAATTGCATGCGCTCTACTGCTCAAAGAATAAAGCATAACCTACTGACACTGGAGCAGCAGCACCAGGTAATGGTGATGTATCCGGATTTTAAAATAATGGATAAAAAAAGAGTATGTTGCTGTACAAGGGCTTATGAATATTGACGTTTAAGGCTAAGTTGTACTGAAGTACAAAAGGGTGCAGTGTGGAAGTAAAGTTTAGTAGGCCTTAAACTTAACTTTGGTCAAGTAAGTACGTCACAGATGGGTGAGAGAAATATGCTGAACTAAGGGAAAAATCCTTGAACTGAATCTTGCTGACAGACCACAGAATGCTTTTTTT
>QEPC01003743.1:4199167-4220101 GCA_003113815.1 Sphenodon punctatus | reverse complement strand
TTTTTTTTTTTTTTTTTTTTTTTTTTTTTATAAGTCCTATCTTTTCTCTTTGCGTAACTGATAAGGAATTGATACAATTCAGGCTTTTGTAGAGTGCTATAAACATGCCAAACTCTTGTGACCCTCGGAGACTTTTCTTTTCTTGTGCCAGAGACAATCTCTGCTGCTGAAAAGGTCTCTCCTATTGCAATAGCTATTGCTAAATAAATAAAGTGTTTCTGACAGACAAACTCCCAAACAGACTGAAGACTTGTTTTCTTCCACAATGCCCAGAGCCTTGCATATCTAAAATACCACCTCTTTCCCTGTGATCCATTGTGATGCCTAAAGCCAGCTGGGACTCCCTTTTGTAGATTCCATCAGTGCACCTAAACCATATGGCAAAGGGACATAGAGAGGCATTCTTAATGGCCACTCTACAGCTCTGGAATTCCCTTCTTGTGAAGGTTGCTGAGCATTTTGCAAAGACCATGTAAGACCTAGCTATCTGTCCAGGCATTTAGCAGGCAGGGATAGGGTCTGGGGAGTTGCTTCTAAGGGAATTTTATACAGTACGTATTTTTATGAGATTTATTTTATGTATATTTTATGTTTTATTTGCTATCTGCCCTGAGCCTTCCAGTTAGGATAGGTTATAAATCTCAACAAACAAGCAAGCAAGCAAGTTTAGGGATTTCTATCTTTTTTTGAGTAGAGTTTAACGGTAGAATCTACCAAAACAAATTTTTTTACAGTTTTAAAAAAAGTTAAATGCACAACAGTTTTTAACACTAAAAACTTTCCTCTTCAAAAACATCACAAAATCATTTTGACTCTAGCTTAAACTCCAAAAAACATACAAATTCATTACAATTATTATTAAAAAAAAACATTCAACGCCATACATTGCAATTTGAACAACGAATTCTATAACATTCTCTGTTCTCAGTACATTAACTCTGTCCTTTACATGTATACAAATTGTATACACTTTATACAATAAACTGTTAACAATGTCAGCGTAGAGAACGTTATAGAATTCGTTGTACAGAATGCAGTTCTGTAGAAACAGAGTTAATGCACTCTGAAAAAATTGTTCGTTGTTGAATTATGATAAATTAAAGTTTAATAATGAAAAAATGTGAAAGTTTTGTTATTGATAAAAATGAATAAGAGTAAGTATGTATGGTAAGGAGTTAATTACATATATTACATTTATGTTGATGAGGATAAAATATGAAATATTCCTCAAATTGTTAAATAATTTCCATGTTTTTTGGTGTTTGTGTCTTGTTGCAATGTATGGAGTTGAATGGTTTTTTTTTATTGTAATTGTAATGAATTTGTATGGTTTTTTGGAGTTTAAGCTAGAGTCAAAATTATTTTGTGATGTTTTTGAAGAGGAAAGTTTTTTAGTTTTAAAAACTGTTGTGTATTTAATGTTTTTTTAAACAGTAACGTTTTTTGTTTTGGTAAATTTCCAGGTTTTGTGAGATATGATATATCAGCACATTAATATATCAGTTGTTGCACAACTTTTTAAGTTGTATATTTTACTGAACTTTTAACTTAAAAGTTGTGCAACTTTTAAGTTGTGCACTTGTTGCTGATATTAGGGTCAATGGGAATGACTATCCCCTTCTAACCCTAGTGTAAACTAGGAGTAACTCTACAAGAGTCAAAGGAGTTTGAGGAGGAACTTGGTGTGTGACTTTTTTAAAAACATAGCCTCCACATCAAAACAGGAGGTGTTTGGGGAAAGATTCTCCCAACTTCTTCTCCCCCCACAACTCAATCTCTATCTCTCTCCCCCCCACCCACAGACTCCCCCACACATACACGCACACATCTGCTTTTCTCCCCCCACTCTCACTCACTCTCTCACAATCACACATGCACGCAGAATCGTCCCCCCCACTCTCTCACAAACACTGATGTGCTGTTCTCCCTCACACACACATACACACTCACTCTTCTCACGAACAACGCCACCACCACTTGCAGCCTCACAGGAGGTTCAGGAGGGGCTGTAGAGTTTTTCAAAAGGCCCCGCAATGCTGCAGGACACATGGGGGGCTGCCGCCATCTTGCTGTTCCTGTCTGGGCATGCTGGGAAATGTAGTCCTAGCATGCCCAGACAGGAAACATGTCAGTAGCCCCAGTGGGGGCAGCAGACCTTGAAGCACCAGGCCAGTGAGGGGGGAGAGGGTCGGGGAAGTGGCGTAGTTCCTCCTCCCACCCCTCCATAAGCTGCCAAGTCTGCCAGAGGACCTGGGGAAAAGGGGACCCCCGGCGTAACAGCATAAGGAAAGTTACATGACTGCTTTTTAAAATCACGTACCTTTATCAGGAGCCAGTTCTGTTACAAAGACTTTACACTCAGGTCAGTTTCATGTCAATTACCCACGTGCCTCAGAAAGCCAGCAAGAGGAAGCTCAAGTCAGTTTCATGTCAATTCCAGCCCCTCTTCCCACCTCACTCCCTACTTTTGACTCCATATGAAAAGTCTGCACCTTTTCAAAAGCTGCAGACTTTTCACTTGGTACGAAAAGTTGCAGACTTTTTACTGTACTTGTGGCGGGAAGAGGGTGGATGAACCCCAGAACCCCATCCGGGACACAGGCACCGAGGGGGCAACGGAGTTCAGAGTAGCCCTTACCTTGGCCCCGCCGGAGTTGGGCCCGCAAACACAGAACCCGCTGACGTCATCAGGAGGTGACACGCTGAGAGCAGGGAGGGCACGGTGAGGGAGGGCCCGCGAGCAGAAGGAGGAAAAGGCAGGGGAAGGAGGGGAGACGGGACCGGGCTGGCGAGAGGAGAACAGCCAACATGGCAGCAGCCCAGATTGGGGCAGGGACTTGTAAGGGGCCAGGAGGCTCCCGTGAGGTAACGGGGCCAGCCCCCCGAGTACTGGGAAGCCTGGGACGAGACCTGGGGGATCCAAGAAGGGACTGTGGGACACAGGAGTGGGTGGGTAGGCACAGACCTCGGCCTGCGGTCAGTCAACCCACCGGGGCTCAGGATGCCATCCCTGGACCCCCGGGGGCCAGGCTGGAGAGAAAGAGGGTCTCCCCACCCTGCTGGCCCTGCATCTGGAAGCCGGTGTGGCACATATTTAGGGGTTCCACCACAGTACTTTTGACTCTATGAAAAGTCTGCAGCTTTTCATAGGTGTGAAAAGTCTGCAGCTTTCGAAAACTTTCAGATTTTTCACTCAGTATGAAAAGTTGCAAACTTTTCATAGGGAGTCAAAAGTACAGAGTGAGGCCAGGGGGGTAACTAACTTGAAGCTGACTAGTGTGTCCTCTTGCTGTCTTTCTGATGCAAGTGGGTAATTGACATGAAACTGACTGGAGCTTAAAGTCTTTGTGATGGAGCTGGCTTCTGATAAAGTTACGTGATTTTAAAAAGTAGAGTCACATAACTTTCCTTATGCTGTGTTTTTCTGGTCAGTAGCTGCTCAACTGTGCATGCGCGAGCCAGCAAAACCATTTTTAAAATCATTAATAACTCGGCTTTGAATGCACCAATCACTATCATATTACAGAAGCAGTTGTTATTGATCTCATGCTCCAAGTCTGTGATGCTGGGGGGCTCACCTCATCCAGGGGGAGGAGATATTGATGATTCAAAATTGTGAGGACATGTGCATTTTGACCACAACCAATTAACTTTTAAATAGTCATAACATTTTATTTTCTGGATGAATCGTCTTCAAACTTTGTGTATATGATGGTCCTCACAAATTATAGCCATGGATAAATTTTCAGAAATGTAGCTCAAGCGGTTTCCTCAAAATCGGGGCTTCAGCAGTCCCCTGTTTATAATGGAGAGTGATTGTGCATTTAACTTCCTTATAGCTACCGCTGTAAGGCAATACACTTTTAAAGTCACTTATTCTCCCAAATATTCTAGGACTATATATCAATCAATCAATCAATTAGTTTATTAGGTGCTGGCTTCCGCCATGGCCAAGGGTATATATATATTCTCCATGAACAGATTAGGGAGAGGAAATGAATTAGAGTTGGGAAAGGAACATTAGGCAATCTACCACAGCCCAAAGTCTGCATGTGGCCTATGGGCAATTGATCCATAGACTGCTGCCTGTAACATGCATGGAGGCCCCAACACCATTATCACAGCCCCAGCAGCAACCACCCCTTTTATCAGTAGCAGATGTGGATCTCTCCTCTCTGCTGGCAGCACAGGATGATGGTTTGTAAAAGACAGAGGGAATGGAGTGGCCCCAGTGTTAGGAACTTAGACACACAATTATAGTTTCTGAACATTTTTGTTACATAATACCTACCAATTTTTTCCAGCTGTTTGGATACATGTAGCGAATTTTCCCATAATCGGCACCTGAAACACTTAGCTAAAATCAAAGAATTTAATAATGCAAAAAAGTTGTTTTTATGTGATGCCAGGAAGTCAGACAACCCTATAAAAGAAAAAAAAAGATGTAAAATGTATTGCAGATTATTAAATACATCAAAAATATGAATTAAACTTTACCATACATTTAGTAACTCTTATGCCATTTCTGAAAATTCTGCCTATATCCTGTGTCAGGGTAAAATCCTGTATGGGAATGCATCCTAGTTGTGCCTGAATAAGACTGAAAAAAATAATAAATAGATTTCTTAGCATATGAAAAGTATCAGTAACCAAAACATGATACAATGAAAGTTAGGTACTTCACTAAGAAAAAAAAGACAAAGTCAAGATAAAAGAAAAAAGTATAGCATGAAAGTGCTTGATCCTGCAAAAACAAAATCACTAGTTTTGCTAATGACTTCAGTGGCAGAAGAATCAGGTTTTTTTCTTCAAATTAAAGATATATAATCTAATAAATACTTACCAGTTTACTTTCATTTCTCTTGTTTTAATCTTCCCATCCATAGGATACCTGCCCACAAAAACATACTGTATTTATTCTTATTCACTTTAGCTATTATAAAATTATATTTTCTTTTGGAACGCTATTATGCTTCATTTTGTACCTGATACTTATTCTGTTCTTGTCTTTGTTCAAAGTGTTCAATACTTTTTTCTCATTTGTTCTTAACTTGACATCTGAAAATTCATTGCAGCTGGATATCATTGTAACCTACAATAATTAGTTTTATTAATCCATTTATTTTCCCCTTTGCTAGCTTCTCTAATTGTTTCTTCCAATACCCATCTTAACACGGATATTAGAATACAGTATTTCCATTTGCTTTGATAATATTATAAAGATAAGATGTTCAAGGAGTAGTTTCTTAGAGTAGGTCGTTAATGAGGTGATATGCACAAGGAAAACTTTTGTTCTGAACTATGTCAGACACTTCTGTTAGAACAATGGGAAGATAATAATTCCACTTGAATTTATTAAAACATAAAACCTAATGAGCTGCTGATCAGAAACTATTTTACTTAAGTGTTAAGTAATTCTGATTTGCTGTTTTTTCCTCATTCTATTTACTAATGAGGACAGGCATCAGCAGCCAGGCCAAGAACTGGCAACCGTAGGATTCCAGGGCAGTGGCCAGCCCACCAGCTCCAGTACCACCACAACTCCTTAGCTTGTCTCCTGGAGCTGTGATGTGCGCCTATCATGCTGGACAGGCCACACCCCTAACTTCCAGATTGGCTGCCTGCCAGCAACAGGAAGCTGTTCCTGTCCCACCAGATCTTTGCCCTGATCCTTGAATATTCTCTTGTCCTGACACCAAGCCTTTTCTGACCCCTCTGTCTTGATTTGACTCTGTCCTGAACCCTATGACCCAATCCTGACTCCCTGCCCTGACCCTGATCCCAACATCATTCCCAGCCCGAGTTCACCCACTTTCTGGACCTCCCACCCCTGACAGCTCTGCCCGACAGCTCTGCCCCTAAGGTTGGGATTGTGTGTGTGTGTGTGCGCGTGCGTGCGTGCGTGCGTGCGTGCAATCCTGGCCTCACCGAAGTCAACAGAAATTTTGTCACTGACTTCTGTGTGGCCAAGATTTCACCAGGAATCGTCCTGTTCACTAATCACTGATAAACTGCTCATACTCCCTACCTGAAATCAGAATCTTTTTTTGTAAGTGACATAACAATCTTCAAAGAAACCCCTCCATGGTATCACAAACAGAAGAGTATGACTGAAGTCAGGGGGGAAAACATGCAAATACAGTCTTGCAAGAAGAGAAAACATATTTTCATGCAATTATCCCTAGACATAAATTATAATGAAAGCCACAGAATAAGACAATATACTATATCACACTTCAGTAACCCTGCACTTATGCATCTCCACGTGGGGCTGCAGCAATTCTGAATATTATATATATATATTAAAATCTTTATTTTTATATAGCACCCCCTTCTGTCATGGCATTTGGAGCGCTTCACATATAACTAATAAGCAACTTTTTAATACTCAGAACAACCCTGTGAGGTAGATTAGGCTGAAAGAATATTGTGACTGGCCCAAGGTAATGCAGTGAGTTTCTGGCTAAGGCGAACCTTGAACCGGAGTCTTATTCTGTGACTTTCATCTCACCCTTTTGGAGGAAGAGGCTGCAGCAGTTCTGAGAGATGCTTCTGTGCAAGATTATGGATGGATGGAAAAGATGGGAGCTGGAGGATTTTAGAAGAAAACAATAGATGTGCCTTCAAATCTGTTGTAAATTACAGACATATATAAATTTTGAAAAATTAAATTACCAGTTCAGATAAAGTCTCTGATCCATTAATTGTGCAAAACCTTTTCACTGTATCATATGCAATATAATACCA
Source organism: Sphenodon punctatus (assembly GCA_003113815.1). Taxonomy (NCBI): domain Eukaryota; kingdom Metazoa; phylum Chordata; class Lepidosauria; order Sphenodontia; family Sphenodontidae; genus Sphenodon; species Sphenodon punctatus. The sequence goes on along the minus strand of QEPC01003743.1, from coordinate 4,213,354 downwards.
AGCCATTAGTCTTCCAGTCTCTGAACGAAAAGACAATAAAAACAATTGTTCACCTATTTTCTAACTTAAGTGCACAGTGCTTCATTTGTCTCTTTTATCCAACATAAATATGATTTTATTTTTCACTTGGTATTTTCAAATGAAATAAAATCAAATAAATTTTATTTGCACTAGCTGAACGGCCAATGCAACATCCTTAACATGGAATATAAAACCAACTATACAGCAATAAAGAAATATAAACAATTATTAAAACTAAATTAAATATTTCATTATTATACAGGACGACCATTGACTGTAGCCAATAAAACAACAAGTCTTGTCCATAACAATATAATTCTACTCCTACACCTGCTTGTCTCCATTGTAATTTAGCATCCTAAGTCTATGCACTGCTGTACAAAATTTCGCTAATTGAGAAGTTGTCATTAAATTTGTGTCACATAAAAGAGCAAATAAAACCTCCTGTTGCATTCTCCCCTGCAATTCCATCAAAATATCACTCAAGTAAAATTCCCGGGGGACTGAATACAATTTGCATTCCAAAATTATATGATATAATGATTTGATTTCTTTCTGTGAACACAAGGGGCAAAACCTTTCAGTATATGGAAGACGAACGTTATTGCCCTCCACCACTGACGGCGGCAAAAAATTTATCCTGGCCAGAAAGAGACTCTGTGCTCCCAATTTGAGAGATTGCCTAAATATGCAGCACCCTTAATAGACACTGTGAAAGAACTGTAAAGGTTAGTGATTTTCTGGCTAGCTATAGCTTCTCTTTCTATTTGGAGTTCTTGGTCCCTGATTCTAGAGATAACATCACCATCACTCTTTCATATGACAGGGAACAAAGAAACTCCACAGAAAAACACAAACCAGAAAGAATATTTTTAAAACACAATTCCCATTGGCCTCCTTCATCAATATCTAGAACAAGCTGCGATATGGCTACAGTATTCCAAAATTTTAGCTTTAGCCAAAACTTAATTATCATCTCTTTAGCTTGCAAAATGATTGGCCTAACTCCAGCTTCTGTTCTAAGCAAAGCAACAGGGGAACATTTGGGAGCACTTAGAATAGATCTCAGAAAAATATTTTGCTCAAGCTCCAGGGCATTGATCATAGATGGACCGCACACCGCTACCCCATATAAAAACTGGGAAGGAACTTTTGCTTTATATAATTTAATCACAGGAACAGTTTGCTTACTTCCCTTGGTCCAAAAACCCCTAGAAATCCCTTTACAGTATTCACAAAAGCTGTCCATAAGACATCTCAGACCCACCTAAGTCTGAGACACTAACACGGTGTCATCCGCATATAAAAGCAGTGAGATCAGATTTTGTTTTAGTCACCAAGTGAAAAGCTGAATCTATTAACTGGGGACCCATATCGTTCAGATATGAGCTGAAAAGTGAAGGGGCTAACAAACATCCCTGGTGCACCCCCTTCCTAACTGGAACATTATTATATTATTATAAGCAATGCATTTATATAGTGCCAGCGATGTGCCTGACGTTTTACAAAAAAAAAGATAGACACAGTCCCTGCTTAAGAGCTTACAATATAAAGACAGGGGGAAGGGAGACAGGAAAGGGGGAACAGAGGGAGAGACAAGGGATGCGACATTCATGAGGATGCGAGAACTCAGGTACACGTTCTTGGTTTAGTTACAGTAAATTGGGAGTATACAGATAACAGGTAGGGGATAATCCTGGGTGGGGATGATTATTAGGAGTTAGGAAAGGTGGAGCAGAAGAGGTGGGTTTTGAGGAGGGACTTGAAGGTGTGGATGGTGGGGGCAAGGCGGACAAGGGCAAGGAGGGAGTTCCAGGGCAGCAAGGCATGCAGGGCAGCAAGGGAGAAGGGACAAAGGCGGTTGGGGGAGCAGGGGAGGCATGGGAGGGTGAGGGAGAGGCTAGAAAAGGAGCAGTGTGTTCTAACAGGGGTTCGGAGGGAGATCAGGGCAGAGAGGTAGGGGGGAGCGAGGTTGTGGTGCTTTGTAAGTGAAGACAAGGAGCTTGTACAGAATACACTCAGGAGGAGGGAGCCAGTGGAGAGAGGAGAGGAGAGGCTGCACATGGTGAAAGCGACAGGCTAGGTAGATGATCCTGGCAGCAGAGTTTTGAACAGAGATGAGGGAAGAAAGGTGAGAGCGGGGAAGGCCAGCAAGGAGGAGGTTACAATAGTCGAGGCGTGAGATGACTAGGACATGAATGACAGTTTTGGCAGGGGATACAGACAGAAAAGGGCAGATCTTAGCAATGTTGTGGAGGGAGAAACGGCAGGATTTGGCAACGGAGTCAATGTAGGGTTTGAAGGTAAGGTGCGAGTCGAAGATGAAGCCCAAGCTACAGGCTTGGGGGACAGGAAAGATGGCGACTCCGTCAATGGCAATTGACAGGGAAGAGGGAGAGGAAAGATTGGGAGGGAAGATAAGGAGTTCGGTTTTCATCATGTTCAGTTTCAGTTGGCGTTGAGACATACAGGCGGAGATATCAGAGAGACAGTTGGTGAAACGAGCTTGAATAGAGGGGGAGAGGGAAGGAGTGGAAAGAGTTGAGTGTCGTCAGTGTATAGGTGGTATAACATAATTTGATAATGGGCCTGAAGGTCCCAACCTAACTTGCAAAGTATTACCAGAGTGAAAAACTATAAGTAAATACAACAACCTAGGATCGATCCCTAGCCCCTTCAATTTTACCAAAAGTCAATCCCTATTGACTGTATCGAAAGCAGTTTTAACGTCTACACTGGGTATTTTCAGATGTGACGGTGCCATGCTTTGCCACAGGATGCCACACTTTGCTCCCGCCCAGATCCAGACCCACGTGATGTATGTTTGCGGGACGTTTCCACACTTTGCTCTGTTGCCACTCCAGACCATGGGAGCGTTACCCTGGGCTGTGAGTTCTGAAAATTGTGGAGGAATGGCCTGGGCTATGGCTACTACTATGATTGGGCTGAAGCATGGTAAGGTGTGCCATCATGTCAGTTCACCCAGATCCAAACTGTGGTCAAAGAGTCCCACCTGGAAGGAGGAGGAGTGTGAAGAACAGCGGCTGCCGAGCAACAACACAACAACCAGACTGCAGCGGGAGGTTGAAAGGGACCCGCTTACAAGTGAACAGCACCATGACCTCAGCAGGTAAGGGGCATTACTCGCTGGCCACCGCCACTGATGCAGCCATGACCATGCAGCAGCAGAAACAGGAGCCGCCCCAGCACCTGCAACCACTCCAGCAGCCGCAGCAGACACCACAACCTGGTTGGGTATACCATCAGCCCTGGGGGAGGGGAAGGGAAAGCAGGGGTTTCACATACAAACTGGCCCAGACTCACATGTGCCCCCTGTTCCCACAGGCAAACAGCCCCACAACAGCCCCAGATGCCCCACAGGCTTTCACCGTGGAACCATCCCATCCCTGCCACACATGTGGGAACCCCATGGACCATAAGGAGACCCTAGCCTTCGTCCGCCTCTGGGGGAACATGGAGATACGATGGAGCTCTGCTCCTCCCACAGAATGAGTGGGTGTTTGAAAATATCACCCTGTGGATGGCTGCGGCCAGGTACGAGAGGGACATCCAGCACTGGCTCAGGGCTAAGATTTTCAGAAGGGGGTACAAGGTCATAAAAGACAACAACAGATTTGGGTGTAGACCCTGGACCGCCCCCTACCTTAAGCTCAAGGACCAATTCCTATGCATGCGGGGCACTCTCATGGCCCCACGTGTAGTCGGCACTAGTGCCTCAGAGGGCCACAGCCAGGTGGATCACCATGTCGCTGGAGGCAGCACCCACTCGTTCCAGCACCCCCTTTCCTCTGAGGAAGAGGCTGGCCCATCGGGCTGAACATGCTCCCAGGTGCAGCAGCCATCTGGGAGTAAGCCAGCCTCTGACTCGGGGAGGTGGGTCAGACACCTTTGTGACCCTGACCAACTGTCTCCATAAGGAGCTCAGCCTGGCAACACAAACAGAGGCGCCGGAGGGGACAGCGGACACGGGGTCCAAATTGAGCGGTAAGTGGCAGCAATGAAGAGGGCGCACAGAGCCCTGCTAAGGTAGGCAGAGGACGGACAACAGGGACTGGACATGGAAGGTCAGAAATGGGGTACCATGGGCAGAGGGATGGCACATGCTGGCCTCCAACCGTAATGCCCTTATTTGCTCGCTCACAGGTGACCCACAACCCCAGGGTGGCGTGCCTCAGGAGTCGAGACATCCACCCTCCTGATTCAGGTAGGCAATGGAAAGGAGGCAGTGGGGAGTATGCAATGACTGGGGGGTGGGGGTGGGACACACCACAGAGGACCCCCACCCCACCCCCCGGTTACCAGCCAGAGCATTGATGAGGGGCAGAGTGGCATGGACCATGGACAGGACACCGAAGGTGCAAGGGCAGGTGTCCAACATCCAGGCAGATAATCAGGGAACGCACGATGAGGAAACCAATCGCAGTGCGATGGGCAAGAGGAAGATACCCATGCAGATAGGATAAGGGTATCCATGGTCACTGTGCAGAGGTCCAGCCCATCACCCATGCTGGCTGGAGGGATAGGGGAGGGGAAGGGGGTCTGGGCTGCAGGAATGGGGGAGAGGGGCTGCAGGGGAGATGAGGTCTGGGGAGCTGTAGGGATGGGGGAGGGGAAGGAGGCTGGGGGCTGCAGGGAAGAGAGGCTGGGGAGCTGTAGGGATGGGAGAGGGGAAGAGGTTTGGGCAGTACAAGCGGCCTGGGCAAAAAGCTGGGTAATGGCAGCCCATGGCAATTCCATGTAGCCTGTGACAGGATAGCACAGCCAGTAATGGGTAGTGCAATGGTGTACAAGTAGACACATGGTGTCAGGGGCAGGTGGATAATGAAGGATGGGCAGGCTCATTCATAATGGGAACCAGTCATCACATGGTGGAATCCGTGACACTCCCTGATTGACAGGGCCAACTTGTTGGCCCACACACATCACAACTGTGACCCTCAAGGGATGGCTGGGTCCAGGGGAACATCAGAGGGTGAGGTAGCTGGGCCCCCCAAGGGAGACAGAAAATGTTATTGTACCAAGATGCTGCCCTGACTGACAGGCAGGGACCCCATTGTCCCTATTGCTGCTGTTGTCCCACAGGACACCCCACCCATCCCTCCCCTGTACCCCTGCCCTGTGCAACGCTAACTGGGAGAGAAAGCCCGTCAGGATAGAATGGTGGTCTTTACCTCTAGTGAAAGAGAACAGACCTCTATCATCATAGGGCGCATGGAAGCAGTGAAACCAAGGCAGCCCCAGGGGCCACTCACCCACACACTCAAGGCTCGAGAAGGGGATGGTACACCATGAGGGAAAGGCACGTGAAGGGGTCTGGAGAAGGGCCCTGACACACCAGGACAAGGGGGCGTTTGCACGGGAAGGGAGGAGCCCAGGTAGGGAAGGGGGAAGGGAATACACGCGCCCAGTCACACTTGCTCACACTCACCAACTCACACCACATAATCCAGGGGAACGTCACAGGGGAAGGTCCAGTCGTATGGGTCTAAATACTCGTTTACTCAATCGCTCCAAGTCTCTTACTACCACTCACTCAGCTCAAGGGGGCCCAGTCTCTCTGAATCACCAGCGCCGCTGTCAGTGCAGCGCTGGGCTTTATTCTCGAGGCCCCACCCCTGTGCACGCTCACAAGCGCTTCGAGCGACGCAGCAGGGGCGGAGGAATCCCCACGTTCTGTGACAGTAGGGGAGGTGTGGCCATAGGCCGGCGCTCTGTTGGAGACGCTAGCAGGGGCAGTGTGAGACACGGCGATGCCAAGGACCGGGCACCGGGTCAGGGGCTCCGTGGCTGCCGCAGCGGGGTCAACGAGGTGGGCCGAGGCCACCGGCACCCCACGGGGGTGACAGGGACTGTCTCTGGGGCTGTCTTTTGCCTGCACTCTCCTTAGCGCCTGTGACCATGGACGGTCCTGTAGCGCCTGCCTTAACCAGATGCTTGAGTTGAACCACCTTGAGGGCCCCACCCCCAAGCGGCCCATCCCTGCGAGAGGAGTCTTCAGCAGTCAAACGTAAGGCATTTTATGATTTGTGGACCCGCCTGGATGTGCAAGTGGAGTTGGCCATTGGTGACCTTTTTGAACTGTATTACCTGGCTGCTTTCCTTATGGGGGAGCTGGGTTATGGGAGGGGCATATTCCATTAGCCCTCATATGTGGAGTGTGTGGGTTTGCTCTCCCCCACCCCCTGGCTTCAGAACCCTTGGACCTGAATTTTGTGGACCCTCCTTAACACACGGCCGGCATGACACGACTCTCTGCCTTCCATCATGGAACTTGGCATTTGGGTGTATTTTCCTGTCCTCCCTTGCAAGTCTGCCCTTCTGTCTGGGGGCGGGTGTGTCTCCGTTCAGTGGGCTGCCCCCCTGCAGCACCTTGCCCTGTGCCCCTCCCATGTGTGGGACCGCTGACACCTGCTTTGCTGCCCATGGTGGATGAACTGTGATGGTGGCAGCCCGGTTGCGGGCTGCTCTTGTATACTGTTCTGTGGATGCGCTTTGCTTATCAACTGTCCCAGCTTCCTGACCAGGTTCACTTGTGCCTTGCTACGTCCCCCTTGGGTCCGGCCAACTTGTCTGTTCCTCCCTCCTCCCCCGCCCTCACATAGCCCTGCTGTGAGTGGGCTGGAGTGTGGGATTTGGCTTCTTTTACCCACAGTTGGCCATGTCTACACATCAGAGTGGCAGCCGTGGTTCCTGGAGCAGTTTGGCCCTGACTGGAGCCATTGTCATGTGTGTTCCCAGCCTCTCTGCCACTCTGGACTGTGGTGAGAGCTGGCCTGCTCTTTGCCCGCACTTGGCTCATGTCACGTTTGTTCTAGGTAGCAGCCCACTCCAGACCAGGTTGCTGGTGTTTCTCTGAATCAGATTCAACCATGGTGGCCCTTTCTGGCCATCACATTTGAAAACACCCTTAGCGATTCACAGTTGGAGTTCTAGTTTTTATTCTGTGGGGATTTGCACAGGAATCAAGTGGTAAATGTATGTTGTTAAGAAGAGAACCTTTATGATTTGCCACATTAACTTGAACTAAAATAATCAAATATTAAGTACTGAATATATTTAGTATGGGATGGGAATGCTGGATCTACACTGACCACAGAAATCCCACTCTTGGTCTAGAATGACTTTCTTATGACTTACAAATGTCCCTGCCCCTTGCTCTGAAGTTCCACAGAGTATCTGAAAACTAAGCTCTGAAAGGTTTGAAACTTTAAAAGAAGTTTATTTCTGTGTGGAAGGGTTTACTATTGTGAAGTTTGCATGTTTTCTGTCTATTCCATTTGCAGCAATTTCTCAGATTAATGGCAAACAAACTCTCTCAATAATAAGGGTAGGAACCATGCTTACTGAAAAGCATGTGCATTCCACACCACTAACATCATCAGCCTGGTCTATCATCAGTTAATCTGCCAGCTCATGGACAGGCCACTAGCCCAGAAGAAGAAACATCCTAGACAGATGGCATGCTCCAACAGCATTTCCCTCCCCCCTCAAGTTCCACAGAGAATCTCCCCTGCCCCAAACTCCTTTGTTCTGAAAAATAAAACAACTAGGGTGAAAGTGGCTAGATTTTATTAGGTCATTAAATACACCATTTACTTAAGCTGCAGTCTGAGGCACCCATTCACCAATCCACACATTCCACATGGCTGTGTTTCCACTAGGCTCTTGGGCCCTGGTGCAGTTGCATCTATTATAGCTATGCCCTTGAATCCTTGTTTCTATATGGTTCTCTCTTCACTAGTGGCTGAATTTCTCAGTATGTCTTATGCTGACTATGCCATATCAAGATTAAATTGTGTAGCGAGCTAATTTAGTGGTTTGGTCAATTTAGGATAGGCTCTGCGACATAGAGATAGGGCAGGTGTAACAGGATCACTGAGTTCGTGCAGGATCAGGCCCAGAGCTAAGTCCTTGCAGGGATGTCTACCCCCCTAGAACAGGTATTGAGGCAAGTCCAGTAAGGGTTAACCGGGTCAATTGGTGTGGCCTGAGCACTCCCAGTTGGGCATGGCAGGAAACTGCAAGCCATCTGAGGAGCACCAGAGAGAAAAAGCTGAGCTAGAGATCAAAAGAAACCACCAGAGAGAGGCAAGTGAAGCCAACAGATTCTGCTTTGGGGCTTATAGCTGCTGGGTAAAAGGCCCAGAGGAAGCAGACAGGGCCCTGCCCCAAGGCACTACATCACACAGAACTGACTTGGGAACTGGGAGTATGCCAGACCAGAAGGTTCCCAAGAAGGTAAGACACTTAAATCCAGCTTGAGCTGAGAGGCAGCTAGCCAGGACCGGCTGGGAGTCCAGGAAGGGACTTGCTACTAAAGGTATTGGGCTGGGAGATCCTGGTGGCAAATACTTGCCTCATGCAGAGACTGAGGGTGTTTCTAGACAACTGCCTTGCCACCCATCATGCATATTGCAGGGCTGCATTGGTGCTCTATGCAGCCCTGCAACATGCATGATGGGTGGGTGATTGCTGGGTAATGGGGTGGGCAGACGCTGGTCTAAAAACACACTGAGGGAGTAGTACTGCTTGGTGGGGATACATTGTAAATAAAGGGATTTTACAGAGAAACTTTGGCTGTCTGAGTGATTGGGGGTGGCTCCTGCTGAAAAGTATGGCTTGATCGGGTCACCTTATCATAGCAGGATTTAAATTGTAAATAAAATATTAATTGCTCAGTTAGGAGAATAGACTAGTTAACAACCTTTCCCCTAGTTTTGTGAAATTAGCTTAGCTGCAGAACAAGTATGCCTGTCGAGGAGACAGAAAGCCAGAAGTTTTAACTGCAAAATATAAACAATCACTAAGGTTCAACGTTGTTTCTGATCAACTAGGCCAGGCAGAAACTTTGGCCATGAAGTAGGTCTGAATCAAAACTTTTGCCCAGTTTCCATCTCCAGCACGAACAGAGACAAGCTGTATGGGTCTGTTGGGCTCTTTAAGAGGGGGTAGTACCAGTGGGAGAGTAGGTGCTAAGAAGAGGGCAGGCGCTGGTGGAGTAAGGGACAGTGCCTGAAATCCCTGACTCTGTCAGGGAGGGGGAATAGGAACGACGGCCAAGGGTTCCCAAGGGTAAGGCACCAGTCACACAAAAGGGAAGGGTGGCGTGGAGCATGGGGCTCACCCAATACCTGCTTGGCAGCAAACACCTTGCCAAAAAGCCTGTCAGGATAGCGTTTGGGCTGAGTATCCTACACAAGGATCAGGCCCCTATCATCATAGGGCGCTGAGCAGAAGTACTGAAGCCCTGCCCACTGTTCAACCACCACAGTACTACCAATCACACCACTAAGGCCGGGGATGCAAGGGCCACTGTGCCGGGAAGGGGGGAAAAGAGGGTCCAGGGCAGTGGGGAAAGAAGGGCGAGAACATGCAGTCTGATAGAAAGGAAGGATTCCCGGAAGGGGGATGGGCAGAATCTCACACACTCTCTCACGCACCGTCAATCCACATGACACGAATAGGAAGCACACACTCACCAGACTATGAACTGCTCAGCCACTCTCGCAATCAGGAGGAAGGGGCAAGGGAGGAAGGTTGCAGGAGTAGAAGGCAAGGTCCACACAGCACACTCTCAATCCAGGGGCCAGTCTCTGATCACCGGCGCTACTTGTTGTGTCGCGCCGGCATTTATACTGCTAGCCACGCCCCCTCTACGTGCTAGGAGACGCTGGGAATGTTGCAATGGCGCCGAACGTTCCCCAGCATCCTGTGACATCAGCGTGGGACTTCCCTGTGCCCGGGGTGAAGATGAGGCTGAGAAGGATTCCCCCGACGCGCCGGAATCTACTGCTGGTCCAGCTGCGTCAGAGGGCTGCGCCTCCTGCCTGAGTTGTTGGCGGCCCCGCCGGGGATGTCCCAAGTGCCTGCAGGAAGGCGCATATCTAACAGACTCCTGGCCCTGGGCATGGTCAGGACAGCTGAAACCCTAGAAAGGGAAACTGGAAACTCAGTTGGAAAAAGAACTCCAGGAGGCAGGAGCTGACAAGGGCTCTCCCTCAGACTAACCCTGGCTTGGAGGGATCTAGCCCAAGCCAGAGAGAGACAACCAGAGAGGCAGGAGTCAGGCAGGGCTCTGTCTCTACACAGAGAGGACCTGGCTACGGACTGTGTACGTTAGGCTGCTTGGCGGGGAGGGACTGCGCCTGGCTGAAGGGAGAAACCATATGTATGGACTGTGTTTAGAATAATACTGTAAATAAAAGGACACTCAGGCCAAGATCCCATGTGGACTAAGTTTCATAAGGGCCTGGATCCTGTAAGTACTTACCCTGAGGGCCCAGGTACCTTATTACAAACAGAATCGGATGTTTCAATTGTTCGGATTAGAAATTGGAATGAATGATTGTTTGAATTTCTGATCGGAATGAATGGATTTTTTTTTTTTTTTAGCCATTCTGCACATGTGCAAAATGGCCACTCAAAATGGCAGCATCACCATGCAACATTTTGTTGTATGGCAGCAGACATTTTGTGCATGCACAAATTGCTCAATCAGAATTCCAGTCAAAATACCAACTGCTGTTTTGTTTTCACAGAACAGTTCTGCGAAAATGGAAGCCCTACCACAAAAGATATGGATGTGAGTCATGTGCCCACGAGGGGTACCGATGGGCTTCAATCTGTTCACTCATGGAGAGATGCGATTGGGAGAAAACAGAATTAGGGGACTTTTGCGCAGGTGAATCACCAGCACAATAGAAAAAGTGGAAAGAGCTGAACCCTATCAACGTTCCCATCAAAATATCCTAGGTGCTGCTGCATCCAGCTCTGATAAAGAGCCAGTCTCCCCATCAGAGGAGATCCTTGCCTCAGGTCTGACTGAGAAGTTGGAAGGCTGGTAACTGATTGTGTCTTTTTACATGACAGAGCTGGGTGTTTTGTCGCAGTAGGTGGAGGTGGGTGCGCATCTGTTTACATGGACACGCACCCATCGAGTCTCCTCTGGTTTTCCGAAGGGCTCCATGGGTGGAGGTGGTTGGAGATGGATGTGCGATAGGTGGAGGTGGGTGTTGCGTGGGAGCACACATGCCCCCCCACCCATCACGCTCAGTGTTCACACGGGCAAACACCGAGTGGACACCCATCTCCCCACCCACCACCAGCCGTATATACGGACGCCCCCCACCCCCTGCACACCTGCCTGAACACCAAGGGGGGGGAGGGGGGCATCTGTATAAAAATGTCTGTAGACTAAGGGCTCAATCTTTCACCCATTGAAACTTATGGCTCCGCTCCCATTGACTTTAATGGTGGAGGAATGTACTCTAAGATTTGAATTTGCTATGTTGGGGACTTAGACTGTTTTAACCAATGTAACCAGTGTAACCATTTGTGCCTTTATTTTCAATTTTGTTTGTAGATTTATACTTTATTTGCATTTATTATTGTACATAGTGTTTATTGTTGCATTTATTTAAATTAGTTTTTTAAATATTTTGTGTATTTTAGTTTTATTATTTTTCTTTGTATCATCAATAAGTGCTAACTCATTTTTACTCCAACATTATCCTTTCATTTACAGGTTCCAGTTGAGTTCAGTACGCTATACAGGATTTTATTAGTGGTTAGGTCTGTTAGATTTTGTTGTATTATTTTTAGTTTCATGTATCCTTTCTCTTATTCTCCTGGTTATTTTACTTACAAGGTAATAAAATTTACTCTGATGAATAAATGGTTGTTGTTCTTGAGTACTCTCTCACTAGGAGTCCCAGTTTAAAGTCCTGTATCTGCAGAGGGACAGAACCTATACATTCTGATAACTGAACAATAATTGGGAAGTAAAATAATTAAGTTGTACATCAGCAGGCTGCAATTCTAAACCTCATAAGACAAAAACTACTATTTCTCAGTGCATCTACAAGAGTAGTTTTAATTAAAATTAGATTATGTTACCTGTTGGTTTGAAATTAAATTCTTCATCCATCTTGATCAAATCCAGGGATGATAAATCATTCAAATTCTTCAAACACAATTCTGTCCACAGGTTGAAAAAAAGATTTTTATTTTCAAAAAGATGCAGGAACGATATATTTGATACATAGCAACAGAAGGAATGTTATCTAAATTACCCTATGGTAAAAACAGATGCCCCAATTCAAAGTCTGTGCATCTGGTGTATGTGTTACATGTCAGGTGCGCACGCACAGCACACAAGCAACATGTGCACCCAGTGTGTATTTGTGCAGCATACATGCATAGACCATGCATCAGGACCAGAGTAACCCTTCTGAATTCAAGTGAGCTTGTCATACTCCTATGCAAATCAGTGGCAATATTCCTTACTTTCACCGAAGCAGGTGCAAACACTATGTACTGACATAAAATGAAATTTTAAAAACCTTGAACAAGCTTATAAAAATAAATCTGTCTGTATGCAAAGTTTATTTATGAAAAGGTTACAGAAGAATCCGTATATTTGTGTTTGTATGTGGGTAAAAGGGTGCCACAAAAATGATGGTGAATATTTGTTTTCCACTGTTGTAGAAGGCAAAACAAGAGGGAATGGGCTTAAACTACAGCAATGCAGATTTTGGCTAAATATTAGAAAAAACTTCCTAACCGTAAGAACTAATGGGCAATGGAATAAGTTACCCAGGAAGATTGAGGAATCTCCTTCCTTGGATGTTTTTAAAACCTGGCTGGACACGTATGTGTCTGCAATGCTGTGTAGGTAGAGGGTATCCTGCCTTGGAGCAAGGGGTTAAATTAGATGACCCTTGAGGTATTTTCCAACCTTAACATTCTATGATTCTAAGAGTGTTTATCTTCATGGATCTTTTTGGTGCACACAGCACTATATCTGGAAAGTCTGTACCATACCTCTTCAACCCCTGAACTCTGAAATGAGAAACAATGGCCATTTTTAAACTGACACGGCTGGGTGGCAGGTCCGTGTGTGCCATGTGGAGTGCCGATGTACATCTGGTGAATGGGGAGGGGATTTAAACGGTCTGGGATGGGTGTGTGCCCCTGCCCATGCACCGCCCACCTGCCCCCACACAGAGCTTTCCAGCTTTCCCCCCAATATTCCGTGCCTGGGCACGAGTAAGCAGTGCGTGGGTCATAGGAGCGCGTGCCCACCTACACTGCCTTCAGATGGGTGCTTGGGTTGGTGGGGAATGACTGGACCTGCGTGGGTGTGTCTTGTTTAAAAAATAGCCAGTGACTCTCAGATGTGGGACAAAATGTGTACAAAATTTACATATATACCAATGTAAACATGTATACATATATACAGATGTAAATCTGGCGCTGGGCTGGAAAAAAGAAGAAAACTACAGGGCTCTCATATTCATACAATAACCTCTCTCATAAAAGAGACAAACCCTTGTCCTGCCAGTCCTTATGTCGAAGCTCTAGCCTAACACTTCCCTTCACTGCTTGACCTCCACACTCCTATGCCAAGCAAAATTTACTGTTTACACCAGGGGCGTAGCCACTGTGGCGTGGGGGGGCTCAGTTGCACCCAGGCCCATCCCTGTGAGGGGCCCAGGGCCGGCAGGAGGCATCATGGCCCCGCAGTGAGGGGGCCCCAGCCACGCGGAGTCAGGACACTGCACCCAGGACAGGACTGCCCTGGGAACAGCGTCCCCACTATGCGCGGCGGTGGGGAGCCCCCTCGTCTCGGGACCAGATGCCTCTGGTTGGCTTTCCCTGCCACCCTTGTTGCCACCCAGGGAGGGGCTGCTCTCCCCTCCTCCCCAAATCTGCAGCTCCAGAGCGGCAGGGAGAAGCAGCCAGCAGCAAGGGAACTTTTTTTTTAAAAAAGTTGCCTGCACCTCGTCCTGGCCCCGGGGAGGGAAAGCACCTCTGCAGCGCCCTCCCTGGCGGGGTCAGGACAAGGCACGGGCAATTTTAAAAGAGCAACTGCCCCCAGAAACGCCCCAGGGACTGGGTTTGCGGGCGCAGGAAGGGAGGCAGTGCTGTGCTCCCTCCCCTGCATCCACAAGTCCAGAGTAGTCCCTGGAGCAATGTCACCTCCTCCACATCGGGGCCCGTCCCCGGATCCAGCCGAGTCGAGGGAGGGGAGGCACCAGCCTCTGGTAAGTGCCGTCCGTGTTCCCCCCCCCCACCGCCTGCCCCATCCCCCTTCCCTCCCACCCCCCAGCCTGCAGTGTGCCTCCATCCCCCTTCCCTCTCCTG